>CM040243.1:282422114-282495676 GCA_022545495.1 Chrysanthemum lavandulifolium | reverse complement strand
GCCTAGGGTGTTATAAAACTTGCTCGAAGAAAAGGAAGTTCCTTTGACCCCGAACGACGCGTGTAGCGTTATCAGGGTCGGTTCCTCTTTTGTCTCCTAGATGTATATCTAAGGATGGAAGTAAAGATTGAGGTTCCGGTTTATCAACACTAGGAAATTCCCTAGAACTAAGAGTAAGACTGAGACTACAAGTATTCAAACCTATATTCTCTAGTTGCGTTTGGTTCAAATGGTCTACCTCCATCGGGATTCCTAAAGTCTCTTCTACTACTTCCGGGTAAGTCACGTGCGGTGTGTATGCCTTAAATGATGGTGGGACTTATGGATACCTTGTAGGTCTAGACTTCTCACCTTATCCTCAATCACATCTACATCATATATATGCTCGTTATGTCTTATTTCCTTAGGTCGTGATGAAACCAAATCTAGTAATTGATCCAACTTATGGTTTAATGCTTGTTTGCTTACCATAATATTTTCACAAATTTGGTCCGTTCTCCTAAGGGCATCACTAAAAATAGTTTCTAAACACGGAAGTTGTTCACGAAAGTCTATCCTAGGTGGAGGCTCAAACGAAGCATAGGTTTCACTAGATGAGGTATTTTGTGGGCTTGATGAAATGGTGAAACCCTCAAAAGGTTTATGGACTTGGTTACTTTCTTCCCACCATCTTGAATAATCCGCTTTAGTAATATCATAATTTTTATGAAAAACCTAATCGCGGATATAGTGGATTCGCGTTCTCCATAATGGTGAGCGGAAGAGTCAATAGACAAGTTTTACGAACAAAGACACAAAGAAGGGGGATAGACTACAAGGAAGCTAATAAAAAGAAAAAATCTCACTTGATAGGAATCTTGTGAGTAGACCTAAACGAGATATAAATCAAGCCTAAACAATAACTATTCCCCGGTAGCGGCGCCAAAAACTTGATAACGCTACACGCGTCGTTCGGGGTCAAAGGAACTTCCTTTTCATCGAGCAAGTTTTTCAACACCCTAGGCAGTGAACCTAACCGTTGTAGTGTAGTATTAGGGTAAGCCACGGGTATTGATATCGTTCTCTAGGGGAATAGTATCGTTAGGCTGAAGTGTATGTCGATTTAAATCTAAAGATGAGGGATGATTATTTTTGTATTTTTATATTTTATGAATCTCAGTTGTGAAGGGTAGGATGGAATTAGTTGCTAGTAAACTATCCCAAAAGATACTAACTAAATTATGGGTCTACCAGGAACGTGAAGCGTATCTACTTATGATGTATTACTCTTTGCTAGCTATCCAATTCTACCTACTGAATTGTCACGTCCTATTGATGGTTGAATTGTCACGTCCTTATTCTTAACGCGTTGTATTTTCTAAGGTTGTAAGGTGTGCATTCCCTAACTCTTTGAAGTCACCTTTAAGTGTAGTAAGCGAAATCTCTGAAGTCATTCATAAACTAACTTTGAGGTTATCTTTGGGTTTAGTAAAGCGAAATCCACTAAGTCATTCATAAACTATCCAAGATTTATCAAGTATTAAACACAACGATAGCCTAGTCGCACTCTAAGCCAATTACAATTAAGATAAGAGACAACCAATCAAACAAGAGACAATAGGATGCAAGAATTATAAACTAAACCAATTAGACTCATTGAAATTGTCACACCCCTAATGATGAAGATAGACACAAGCATCATTAAGAAGTCAATAAGATCTAATTAATTATATACAAGTTTCATACAATCATAAGCAAACACTAGGTGAATTAGCCAAGCATAATTAATGAAGAGCAAACTACAATTATGATAATTGAAGACATACCATAGGATTGGATTAAGAAACAAACCATTACACGATGTTTATAGAGTGTTTGAAACCACTTTAAGTTCTTTGGAAAAACACCTACCTAAACCACGGAATCGGACTTAGGGTTTAGGGCTTACAAAAAGTGAAGTTATAATGTTATATTTATAGGCGATTTTACGTCGGAAAAGAGTGATGGCATCACACCTAAAGAGTGACGTCATGAACGACTTTTTCACCAAACCGTAGATTTTCTCGCTCGTCGCGTGGGCTTTTGAATCACCTAAATCCGAGTTCGTATGCAAAAGTTATGGCCAAAGCGATGATCGACTACTTAGCGCGCATGTTGCGACTTGTGGCGTCACCTTATGGTTGTGACGCCGTCGGCTTCATCTTCGGCGCCGTCGGATCAAATCTAGGGCGTCCGAGTGCGACGCCTACTCTTTTAAAACTTGATGCCGTCAACATAAATAAGCAATTTGGCTCTTGAGTCGTCATAATGCATGTCGCGACGGCGACATAGATAGAACCCGATTTGTCCCTTCGGTTCAATGACTGAGTGTCTCGATTCTTGACTTTGGCCATTTTCTTCATATATTCGCGCCTTTTCGTCCGAATAAGTGTCATTCGACATTTTGCCTTCAAGATACCTAAAAGTAAAAAGGAGCGATATTAAGTAATAACAGATACAAAAGTGATCAAATAAGGGCTTAAACGACCCCTCAAAAAGGTACATTTTAAAACCTTATAAATAGACAATATAGCTAATGTGGCTACTACTAGTGGTACGAAAAGGAAATCCCATGTGGATAATAGAACGGAAATTATGACTTCAAATCCGTTTGAAGCTCTAAATTAGCTAATGATGTTACAGGTGCTACTTCCAGTGGCACATTTAGTTCCAAAAATGACATGGCTGGTGTGAATGTTGGAAAACATAAGGATGTTAATTATGGATGACGAGGACATGGATGATGACGTTATTGAGAATGAGAATGAAACTTCACTTTTTATTGATCCTAAATATCCAAAGAGTACAAGTACCTCTTCTGGTGGAAGAGGTAGTAGGAAACCAAGATTATATGAAAAATGGAAGAAGAGCTATGAAGATAATCCTTATGATGATTATGAATGCGAAGATCTAACTCCCGAACAAATGGTATTCCGTGAAGCGTTTGATATAAGGCTTCCTGGTCAAGTTAGACGTTAGATTATATATGGTATTGAGTCAAATATATTTTTAGTGGTTAAGAGTATGTTTCCTTTGTATAGGAAGAGTAGTGTATTGTTATGTTAGCTTTATCGCCTATATAACGGGCTGAGATGCGGTATTCACCCGCATCCCATGTACTTAAATGCTTTTTTGAAGTAATATATTTACCAAGTGTAAAACCCTTTACCAAAAAAACTACATATATTCATTCTTTTGGATCAAATTGTAATATTGCAAAAACAAAAACGGACTATACTTCTTCTTTACATGTACACGCACAAAAATAAAAATGCAACCCACAAAACCCTGATCACACCAAAAACAATATCTATTCATTCATTAAAAATTAGTTGACCAATTAAGTAGGTTTGATGGTATAAAACGCCAATCAACCTAAAGATTGAAATCGGATACTTGATCTTTCGTTTTGGGTTACAAGGAATGGTTGATACAGATGAATCGTGCTTCTACAACTGAACAAATGAGTGTTTACGGCTCCATTTCCATTTTGATGGCATACAAATCATATGGTGCTGCAATTGCACTTATTGTTACCATAGTTGTATAGGTTTTTAAGTGATATATTGGTTGAATACATTAGAAGTCTTGAATTGCATGATTCTATTTTGTAACTTTAATGGTAGTTTAATTGGTAAGACATACAACTTGACGAGGCATCAGATTCAACACACAAGATTTACGTAAAAACTAAAAGGGTGTTTGGATTTGCGTTTTGATTATTACGACTTCAAATAGCAAAAGCAATGTACACAGACTCAAGTCGGGTAAAGCCTTTCTTTTTTAGGAGTTGCGTGTTGTCATTTCAGGATTGTTTGCATATAGCAGGAATTGAACCTAGAACCTCTCACATTTTAATGATGATAGTCGCAAGCCTTTTGCCACTAGTTAGGCCACCCCTGAGTAGTTAAAATATTATCGTCTTTTAACCACTTTGGGGTGTTTGGTGACAAAAAGCTTGTGACTATCATTACTAAATTGTGAGAAATCTCAGGTTCAATTCCTAATATGTGGAGTGCAGATAACCATTAAGTCGCCACACCAACATTCTACAAAATGAGGGTTTTTACCTAGTTTGAGTTTTATAAACAGTGGGTTCATACCTCATGGATTTGTCCCAAAAAAGATGAATATCATGTTTTCCAAATTTATTTTTTTATGGTGTTAAAAAAGATTATATGTATCTATACTACATAATAATGTATTTAGGACTTCTTATAAAAGGAAGTCTTAAAAATATAAGCCTACACATGTTACTATAATTAGTAATTCATATAATTAAGAAAAGAAGCATAATGTACAACACTTTAATGCATATAATTTTCAGACGTACAAGACAAGAAGCATAACGTACACAATTTTAATGCACATATTAAAAAAAATCAAAACAACACATAAATGCTATTTAATAAAGTCAATTAATTAATTGATCAATAAATACAATTAATACAGTTATTAAAACACCCCTAACATAATAAATACAAATTATGAAGCATATTGTACAACCAAATTAAACACAATTATTACATTAAATATCACTAATACAAATAATATTCAAGCCGAACAGGCAACAACCCAAATGGGCTTGAGTCGAACAGCGATGCCAAATGGCTCGAGCCGAGCGGCACGGGTAAACGAAATTCTTGAAATCCATAAATTTATTGTCGAAAAGAACATAATAAACTAAAATACTTGATTCACTGAAAATTTTATTTCATCGTATTTGCACCGCAACGCTGCAGATACCATACTGCAGACCGCTGCGTTAAATGTCACTAATCTGAATAATAAAGACATTATACAAATATTAAAGCCGAGCGGGAGCGGGCAAAATGGGCTTGTGCCCGAACGAGACAGGCCAAGCGGGCTCGATCCCAAATGGGTGGCCAAACCAAGCAGACGGGCATGAGCTCGAGCCCGAATGGGCATGGGCTAAATGAAATTCTTGATATCCGTAAATTTATTATAAAAAAAAACATAATAAACTAAAATACATGATTAACCGGAAAAATTTATATTAAGGTACCCGCCATCACAACGCGCGGGTACCCTGCTAGTGTTTTCCAAAGTGTATGCTATATACAGTTTAAATTTATATGAAAAGATATAATTATTTTTGAGCAAAAAAAAGATATAATTATAGCAATACGCAATTAGAACTTTTCATCACAATAGTTTCAAGGTTAAACGCTTATGTGTCTCGTTTGAGAAGCCCTAGCCTTGAGAAGAATTGTGTCCGGATAAGTTAAATAGAAATTGAGCAAAATGCTAAAGTCGTCGACCACTTTTTAGCTTTACTGGATATTAAGCATGTTTCATTTATTTTAGAGTAAAGTTAAATTTACGTGGTTTCTTTTTTATGCCATTTACATCCCTAAACCTTTTTTTGGACAAAATCGGTCCTTTGTTAGTAAAGTTGGCACAAATACATCCTCTAGCAAATTCGATTAATAAGGACTAACGGTGCAAAATTTTCTTCGTCATCTCTAACGGAAGAAAATATTTGCAGTTAGTCCTTAGGACTAACAATGCAATAAAATAAATTGCATCGTTAGTCCTAAGGACTAACGGTGCACTCCACCGCCACCTACCACCCAACGCCACCACGCACCGCCACCTACCATCTCCACCGCCACCTCCACCCACCATCCAACGCCACCACCGCCACCTCCACCGCCACCACCCACCTCCACAAGGATGTATTTTGGACTTTACGCATAAAATAAATAAAAATTATAATCACATTTTATACCACCACCGCCCCTCTAATTTTCCTCCTTATCCTTTTATTTGTTTCGAAAGTTAAAAACCAAAGAATGATAAATCACATCTTATCTTCCTCTCTCTCACTATATACCGCCATCAACAAACATCATTTCCCTCCTCTCTCTTTGGTGAATGACAATAGCCACCACCATCTCCAACAAGATAAAGAGGATCTAGGGTGTGTTTATTACGGGTTGGTAGGGGTTTGATTGATTCGTGGATAAAGATTTGAATAAAAACGTTTTTAACAAATTATCGTGTGGTATAATTCGGATAAAAAGACTGCTTTTTTTGGTTCGATTCGCATAGATTTAGAAAGCCACTTGGGTCTCAGGTTTGATTGGGGTTTGTTTATTTGATATGTGATCGCTAGATTAAAAATGTTTTAGAAATCTGTTATCATCATCTTTTCCTTGTGGTTTGATTGGTTTAACAAGTTGTGTCTTGAATCTGCTTACTTGTTTAATGAATACGCACTAAGTGTGCTTATTTGGTTTGAGGAAGTCGTGATCCACACCTCAGCCACATGAACACGGGTGTGTGGTTATGTTTCGTTTAGCCACAACCCACAAAGGTGCGCTTGGTTTGTTGCATCATAGCCACCCCAAGGGTGTGTTTGTTTATTTCTGGTCAACAAGAAACCCCGAGAAATTGTTGTGTTCTTGTTTATTTCGGGTCGACCACAAAACCCCGAAGAGGTGCGGTTGGTTACATTCGTGAGTCGCGACCACGGTAGAGGGGCGTTTCGCTTATCTCATTTATAGCTTATTTGAGTGTTTATGTGTTCGGTGTAATAAGAAACCCGTGAGCGTGGATTTGTTTTCCGCTTCTACAACCCAAAAATAACCCGAGGGTTGTTTGCTTTAGTTCTTGGATCGCGAATAACAACACCCAGCAGGTGTTCGCTTGTTTAGTTGTTGGTTTGGCGGACAGAGGTGTTAGGCCTCGGTTTGGATTGACAAAAGAACCCTCGAGGTGTTTGTTTGCTTTGTTGCAAAGACACCAGAAGGGTGTTTGTCCTGTATCACCGCCCCAAGAGGTGCGTTTGGACTGCTTATTGACCCCGAAGGGGTGCGTTTCTTCTTGAATTTTACGCACAAACACGGGTGGCGATGGGTGGCGGTGGAGGTGGGGTGGTGGCGTTGGGTGGTGGTGGGTGGAGGTGGTAGGTGGCGGTGGGTGGTGGCGTTGGGTGGTAGGTGTCGGTGGAGTGCCGTTGGTCATAGGACTAACTATGCAATTTATTTTATTGCATCGTTAGTCCTAAGGACTAACGGCAAATATTCTCTTCCGTTAGGAGTTAACGGAGAAAATTTACACCGTTAGTCCTTATTAAGCGAATTTACTAACGAGAGAGATGTATTTGTGCCAACTTTACTAATCGGAGGGATGGTTTTGTGAAAAAAAGTTTAGGGATGTAAAGCGAGACAAAGGGCAAACCACAAGGATGTATTTTGGACTTTACTCTTTATTATATTAATAGCCTATGCATCAAAGAGCTTGTAATCTATTGGTATCACATGTTGTGTGAGAAGTTCTTCAATTAAATGGTTGTTTGTTTAAGTCCTGCTTACGACATGTGAAATTGATTTGTGGTCTAAATTTTGTAAGATATTTAAAATTGCTATTCTTAAAAAATAAATAAATAAATAAAATAAAATAAAAATCCAACGTCTAACACTTGTCTTTTTACCAAACATATCAAACACAATATGATAGATGTTGGAATCTCGTCTAGTCGTCTTCAACAACCCAAATCAACAAATGCGGAACAAGAAGCTTTGGCTTCAATAGACACAAGAACTCAAAAGTCAGTCTACTTTTACGAAGATAACCTTGAAGAACCATAACCGGCCCACATAGTATGACTGAACTATTAATATATTAAACCTCGAATCAGTTACAGAAAGAACTAATTAAGAATGCGTGTGAATGTTGCCTCACCCTAGAGGAAGGAGATTAAAACCAATTAGTCCTAACCATCAGGGAATTGACTTGCAATTAAAGAAAGAAAACGCCCTAATGGCTTCCACAATAAGCTAACACATATCGACTCCTATACAGTATTGTCAATAATAACCGCCTAACTACAGAACTTTACAAGGTTGGCTCATATACAACCCATGTAAGATAAACAAAGATCCAACTCACTATGTTTCTTCTTGTCTAGAGTCTTGACTCGCTTCGATAATGCCATAGCACCAACATTAGTCGATAGATATCGAGTGAGGTTTAGATGGGCTAACCCATGTTACTTGTACTTTTAAAGCAAGATTTAAGCAAAATATAGTTATTACATCTTATTTTCTGCAATAAAAGTTTAACATTGACCAATTATTTCAACGTTTTGGTTGAGTATCATACTTCTTTGTAGAGAAAAATATAATAAACTTAGATATATATCACATGTGTAATTATAAGTAAGCAATTATACTGACCCCCAAAGTGTGAAAATAAAGACAACAAATATCTGGTTCCATAACCAAACGAAAAGTGTATTCAGCCCATTTCAAAGCGAATCTATTTCGATCGGGCCTCGTGAAGTTATTATGCGAATAGCTTGTAGCTGATGTATGCTGCATGTAAGGGTGTCAAATGGGTTAATCCGACCCGACCTGAACCCGACCCGAACTCGATAAAGCCTTATAGGGTCGGGTTGATTCGGGTCTAACTTAGCTTATCGGGTCAACCCGATAGACCCGATAGCCTTATATGGTCGGGTTAGGGTCCTAGTTAGTTTTTTATCGGGTTATTGGGTCAACCCGATAAACCCAATAAGATATAATGACATATTAAAAAAATCTTTAAGTTTTGAACAAAAGTCATATATAAGTGTACTGCTTCAATTAAAAAAATCTTTCAGTCGTTTAGCCATGTCGAAAATTAAAATTAGAATGAAGACTTCTCATACTTTTTATAGTTTGGTTATCTTTTGTGTTTATATTATTTTGGTGGTAGCTAGCACATGATATTTAAGTACATGATATAAAGATCTTTGTCCTTAGACTCATTATAACACCAGTACTCCACCAAGCCTAACTTGTGGACTTAACCAAATATTAAAGGAACCATACATCAATACATTGAACCATTTCTTAAATATATAGTTCGATACTCTCTTATAGAAAGATATCTTCTTACGGGAGAAAATGCATCCTTCTTGAAAGTACCCGATTAACTAATCCAAAATTGTGTTTTGTGAATCAGTAGGATAGTCAAGTAAGTCAACTCACCACAACCCAATAACAACCCGACAACCCAACCCGAATCAACCCGACCCGTTTGGACCCGAAACCTGATAACCCGATAGCTTATAGGGTCGGGTTAGGGTCAAATTTTGAGACATCAAAACCCAAATCAACCCGACCCGATAACCCGACAACCCGACCCGATAACACCCCTAGCTGCACGTTGCCTTGGCCCTTTCTTAATAAAACGACATTGTCACATAAGATTACATGTGTACTTATATTAGAAACATAGCGTGGTGAACAAGTAATCACAATCTTAAATATAAGGTTGGACGCAGTGGAGCCTCACAAATAAGTTGGTTAACCCAAAATTCACTCCACGATCGATTTTCAAATCAGTTGACACGAGTGTGAGTCTCGGTCATCACATCGGTCGACAAATCAAAAATATGGATATAGGTTGTAATTTCAACGGATTTTCAAACGCATCATTTTTTCCATTTTACCGTTTAAAAAAAAAAACTTTACCACTTTTTACATCCTATAAATACCAACCTCAAACACACAATTACAAACACAATTCAACCTCAAACTACTTCTCAACACAAGATTATTATGGTTTGGCGTCTCCCGCATTCTGTTGAATATATGCAAATGTACGTTAAAAATCAATGCGAAGAAGACGATGAGGCTTGAAAAACGCTATTATAAACGTTATCAATATGTTTGGCGGAAAGGGAAGAGAAGCAACATATGAGAAAACTACGAGTTGCAGCGACATTACGCTGAACAAAAGCGTGATCGAAAATTTGTTATGGATGAAGCCCGAAAGGCGGCGACATTCTCACGATAAGTTGTGAGGTGTGTTCAACAAATAAAGAACAACATCACACCAAAATCAATTGGGTATCGGAGAACAAAACCGATGGTGTAGGTGCATCAAGTTCGTCTACTAGATTTGTTGGGCAAACTACGCTGAGCGAGGGCGTTTGGCTCGCATCGAGGAATTTTGGGTTGTCAGTGCGCCTCGTATGATTACGCATGCGGGGAGCATTCATATTAAGATTTATGATTTATGTATTTCGTATCGTTTAATTTTTAATATATTGTAATGTTTTTATTTTAATGAATTTTAAATTTGTTGTTTAAAATTTTGAATTAAAAAAAAAAAAAAAAAAAATGTCATCGACTATGGCAACTTTGTTGTGTCTGTTTCATTGGAAAAAGAAAAGCGATGTGGCACGCGGTGACGCGGGTTCAGTATGCTTGACCTAATAGAACGTAAACACCCAACCAACCTAAAACACATTGCCGAAAAAGATGGTGACTGCTTCATTCTCACGATAACCTATAAATTGTTCATAATTGCAATATAAAAAAAGTATGGTACTTTGAATTGAGAAAGGAAATATGAGTACCTTAGTTTGAAATTTGACATAGGAGTGATTTTTTTTTTTTTTTTTTTTTTTTTTTAATGTTTTGTGGTTTGCTCTTTACAAAAACTTTGAAGTAATCACGTGTTTTACCAAATGTGAATATGTGTGGCGGTAGATTCAAATCACGTGAATAAGTTGGTAAAAAAAAGATCGGATACCATGATTACTCCAATAAAAAAAGAAAACTGATATAGTGGTTAACTAAAGTGTCACTTATAATTCTATTGTCCTTGGGTAAATGTAAATAACATTGGGTTCATTTGGCAGGATGAAATAAAATGTCAAATGAATGCAATAAACAATGTAATAGAATAAATGATGTAAATGTCAACTGAATGAAATAAACGATGTAATGGAATGAAGAGTGTAATGTAATGATTCATTGCAGTTATTAATCATGTTTGGTTTGTATGATAAGACGTAATGTAATCGATAATAAAAAGACTGAAATACCCATTAATGATAGAAAGTTTATTTAATATGGTTAATTAATGGCGGAGTTTTATGTAATTTTTTTGATTTCATTACAAGATGTAATAAAAAAAAAAAAACAAGGGACTCCTAAGGAATGGTTTTAGTGTAGCGGGTCATTCTTGTAATGAATCATTACATTTATAAATGTAAGCAAACAGCGTTTATTAATTCGTTGTAATAATCTTTTAAAATTCACGAGCTTTGATTACGACATACCAAATGATACGGTCATGTAATAATTCATTACCCTTATTAATAATGTTTGGTTGTATGATACGACGGAATGCAATCTATACGAAAAAGACTAAAATGCCCATTGTTGATAAGAAATTTATTTAATGTGGTTAGTTAATAGTGAACTTTTATGTAATTTTGATTGCATTACAAGACGTAATGAAGAAAAAAGAGGGGACCCTAAGGAATGAAAATAGTAGTTTTTGATGTGATGAGTCATTCTTGTAATGAATCATTCGTTAATATAATTAAAACAAACAAGATTTTTCATTCAATCGTCTTAACCATTTCCATTCCAACTTTCATTACATCATACCAAACATTATGTTAGTGGTACGCGACGTATCCCTCCTTGTGAATTGTGATCAGTATATGGTTGATATGGCATTCTGTCACTAGTATGTGCTGCAAAACTTCTAACGTCTAAATGCATTCTTTAGTTTACAATGGGATAAGAAACACACGGTGAGTAATATACACATATACCACACGTTTCTGCATAATAAATGTAGAGAGAACTCTCGTGAGGCGTATCTGTAGCACTTGCTATGTACTGTTACATCAAACAATTTAGACGTATTGCATCAAACACATGTGGTCACTCACTTATTTCTACCATAAAAACAACTCAATATACGATTATCTTGATCGACATAACTTTTATTTATGATAAAATATTTACCGCAAGATAGTACAATTAATAATTGGATCTTGAATCCATATTTGTTAGAATCCGATCATCATCTTAAGATCTTTACGATTTTCACGATCGCAAAAGCAACGATCTGGATCATACATAGGATGCTGCAGTTTTAAAATCTTATAGGATCCTGCGCTATTGACCATGCGATCTTAAGATTTAATCCGATTCGATCTTCTTTTCCGGATTCAAACTAAAAACTACAATTTATGAGTTGTTTTTGTAGAATTCAAAAACAAGATGTTAATCTTTTAAACATTTCATAATCATAATTTATGACAACATTTCATGAAACATTCATAGTATTTTGTGTTTATAATGTATAGTAATTTGTAAATTTGTATGATATTACAAAAACGATTAAGAAATAACATTAGAATATGATCTTAAGATCTTGATCTGATCTTATGATCACGATTTTGCAAAGACGAAAACGATCCTGAGTAGGATACCGATCTTGAAAACCTTGCTTGAATCCATTCAAACCAATTAGACCCAAGTATTTTGGACCTATGAACAATAGAGAGAGACAATTTTAGTTATGAAAATCATAATAAAAATGATAATTTAAAGGGTTTTTCTAACTTGTGTCATAGGTCACAAGTTAAGCACACCAAAATTACATCGGGACTCATCAAAAAGTACATAAAAATCCAAATAAAAGTACAGATATATGTACTTTTATGTGGTCTGAGTGTCTTTCGTTGTCTTTAGTGTCTTAACTGTGTAGCCCAAGCATTAGAAAAACTCCAATTTGAACCACACAAAACTCATAAACATGTAAAGAGAGAGTCAAAGAACCATTTGACAAAACAAGAGTTTGACATTGTTAGAAAACAATTGGGCTTTTCAAACTTATATATGATCAAAAAGATCTTGAGGGAATTTTGAAAGAGAGGATTTACTAAAAGAAAGTTTAGAATGTTGATACAAAAGTTGGACGTTCCTGATTTGGAGCTCCGGTTCTCGTACCAATTGAGAATTGCTGCTTGAGACTTGCGCACTAAGAGACAAAACACCGTTAGGCTTACCGTGGGATTGTCTCCACGATTATCCTCCGGCGTGAGTGAGTAATCGGTTTAGGGTTTAAGGAGTTTTAGGGTTATGAGATCGTACCTTAAGCGAGGGATATAATTCCTTTATATCTGCGGAATCCTTGTTGGTTCCGTGTTCCCCAACTCGGCGTATCCGCCTAAGTCGGTTGGGAATGATTATCTTCTTATTTTAGAAGATATCGGATATCTATTAGTAAATAGATATGGGCTTGGGCTTTCGTGAGCCCAAAGCGTGATAATATTGGCCCGGTTAAATGCGGGCTTGAAAGTAGTGGGTGTAGTCGGGTTCATGACCCGACTCCGGACCTCGTCATCATGTCCCCAGGTCTAGTATGCGCGATGCGTAGCTGCGGATGCTAGACTAATGACCGTAATCGACCTAAAATAAATAACGTCGAAGCGTATTAAAAGACCATACACCTACCCGTAGGTGCGGTGTATCTAGACATAAAGTAAATTGTAAATGCCTCGTTATTAGGGAAATTCTTGCCCATTGTCCCATCGAGGCAATCACAACCACCACGGTGAGGACTAGTGGGATCACGTGTTGCCAATCGTGTGGAAGAAAGGGTATATAACTTGCCGTTTCATTTCACAGATTCTCCTTTGTAAAAAACTCCATCCACCATTTCAAAGCGTTTGAAGAGTTGTAATCCGAAAGTAACCAACCACAAAGGTAGCTAGCGTGCGTTATATTAAAAATAAGATCACAATGGTGAAGCGGTTGTCGACTTCACTCCGACCTCACCGTGATCGATCGATGGAATTACCTCAGTTACTTTATACCGGGATGTGCATCCGGTAGTACGGATCGCGAGCCACGATGCGGATTTCCCAGAAGGAAGGTGGGTGTATACGCGGTTATTGGTCGCGAATCAGCGTGTGCCTGGCATCGCGCTTTACGTGCGATGTGTTAAACTATTATAATGCGCATATCGCATGGCGCATTGTATGGGTGCGGCTAAAATTACCAATTTTGAGGTAAATTGCGATCATTGGGATTAACCCACCATCCACTTATTCGCGCCTTTTATCACACTACGTGGGTGCATGGGTGGGTGTCTTTTTGAAGCTTATTTGGTAAGCTGCGGTCTTTATCACGGATAAATTAGATGCACTTAGGAATTGGAGGAGTATTTCTTACGGGTAGATGATACATGTTTTCCACGGAATTATGATTTTATACCGGGGAACATTACGAGAGGATGAGTGCCCATTGCACAGGTGCGTATAACGTCGAGGATCGGGCGATAAATCTGAACCGCATCCCGATTAGTGCATATCTGAGGGATTTTGGTGCACATGGGAATCGGTAGTAATTATTTTGGCCCGAAGATGAGATCCTATCTTCTTAGGCCAATGGCGGGGTGGGTACTTATTCCTCCGTATACGTGTGTAAATAATGTAAGAACAATCTTCCGTATATGTTGCGCATTAGATAACTTTGTTTGTATATGTGTCTTGTCTTGGCGAGATGGATCTATTCACCGTCGTCTGACTAGCGAAGCCCGTTGCGATAGGGCGGAGTAAGACCTACGAAGGATGATGAGGAGCCTATTTTATTTGCCGGCGGGCGGACTATGGAGCTGAATGCGGGGAGGCAGTACCAGTTCCTCGATCGCGGTGAAGCGCGCCGCTGCGAGCCGGTAGAGTCCCAGTACCATCTTACGTGGCGCGACCACCGCCGTGTTGTGGCCCCCTATGGAAGAAGAGGAAGAAGAAGAATCGTGCTTAGTCGGAAAAGGACCGAAGGGTGATGGTGCGGGCCCATCAAGGAAAAACGCCCGTGGTCGGGCGTGGGTTGTCCTCCAGCGATGAGCGTCGTCGCACCGCCTGGCGATGACGGAGCCACGATAAGTAAAGCCGTGCATGTATAATTTTCTTTTGTTGGTGAATGTCTTTGGTTGTGTTTCTAACGGTCTTGTTGGTAATCACTCGCGGGATGGGCGGGTTATAGAATCACCCCAAGGCGAGTCCGTCTGATCGGCGCATTACGAGCCGCGAGCGGGATAATGAAAACCAATCGATGTGGATCGCCCATTGAGCATTTGGTTGAAGAATTGATGCAGTCTCCGCAACACAGTGCACTAATTGTGGTGAAAGACCGAGTATCGGTGGGGAGGACCTAAGTTCCCAAAGGACCAAACAATAACTTTGTTGGGCCTTGTTGGCAAGTACCGGGCTCGGTGGATGGCGCCCGTGCGAAGCAAAGGATTTGGCCATACGCTCAAAAGCAGTAGAGGACAAAATGGCTAATGTGCCAACTTAATCAGAGCGTTACGATCTTTGCCGGTATAAGTCTGCGTCTTCTTGGGCATTGAAACATCTAGAGCAGGGTAAGGAAAATTTGTTTGTGATTGGGGAGCTTAGGGATCTTGTGAGTGGTCCTTGGAGTGCGGGAGGCAAAGCTGCGTAAGCTAAGCATCGAGTATGACGAGGAGTTGTATCCATGACTTATGTCTATGATAGCGAGCTTGGTGGCTCATAGGCCACGGTCTCCGCCTAAGCGCCCTTGGTTCCCTGGAATCGCGGTAGTTAATGCCTTGGGGAGTAGTGCGGTCGCTCTGGGCGTGGTCGTCGAAGCAATTGAAAAGCTCCACAGGCGAGCTGTTGAAGGCGCGGCTGGATAAGGTACTTGAGTATGATGCTAAGTCATATGATCACTTAGTCATTGTCATGCAGAGAATGAAAGACTTGGAGCTACCAATGATTTGAGCTTGGCGTGATCAAGATTATCAATAAATGTGATTATGGCGGGGTTGACCTTGGCGTCGTCCGTCTGGGGATGTCGAAAGCACGGTAGGACTATTATTGAAGCCCATGAGTCTCGGCTACAAGTACACGTGTTTGCGGCGTCCTAGGGATAGTCGAATCCATTTGCCTTGGAAAAAGAGGTACCTTTGAAGGAGGTCTTGGAAGCGCGTGCGACCGTCTTGCTAAAAAGAAGGCATTGCGGTAAAGCAATTTTGTGTGGGGTTGGTGCGGCCCACTTGCCAAGGTCGATGGGGTGCCGATGGCGTGGCCTTATGTCAGCGTCGGGATGCGAGATGTGTTGAAGGATGTTAGCGGACCAAAAAGCAACGAGTCGCGTTGGCCACGCACTTAAGCGCCGTAGTAGTGGTAGTTGACATGTTTAATATCTTTTGTAATAACTCGTAGTTATAAATAAAAGTCTCTTTTTTGCTGTGGATACTATTAAAACGTGTAATGTAAACGTATCTGTTTGTCTTTGCGTGAAAGAAGTATTTGTTGCCGAAGAAACAAACGTGTAAGCCAATGCGAATGTAGGAAATGCATAATCATGTATGAAGATCATATTATACTTGGAAAATAATTCTAAGTACTTTATCATAATCGTGTATGTTATAGTTCACAGCGTACTGTAAATATCTCATTAAGGAATCAAGTGTCTTGGTTCCTAAGTTGTTAAGCGATGCTGCGTGTGCGTTCTTTGCGCAACCATCGTGGGATCGCGCATATCTTATTCCAGCGTCTTGAGAACAAGGTGTTTAACAAGGATCGTGATCCGGTGTTGATGGGTTTGCAACCCTCTTACTCAACAAGTTAGTTAGTAGGTTAACTTATCCTTTTACCATCGTGGGTTTATTAAGTAGTGCATACGCGCCATCGTGGGCAAGAAATAAAAAGCGTTAAGACATACGGTATATGGAGATAACAACTTAAAATGTGTGCGGAGTTAGCTAGAAACATGACATTTTATTGATACTTGCTAGTTTTGTTTGAGACATATCAAAGAAAACAATAAATATGAAAAAATAAAATGAATACATGAATGTTTATTGAGCCTTGAAAGTCACGAACATCGATCTTGTTGTCTAGTATTTATTCTTCTGAGTGCACCTCTTGAGGTTCTTAGATGTTCCATGTCTTGTGGTGGTCACGACCATCAAGCCTCGTAGCTGTCTGCGCTTTGTGCCTATTGCTTGATAACCTCATAAGGTCCTTCCCACTTTGGTCCAAGCTTGCTGTATCTTCTGCGTGGCTCGCCTCATTGGCACGGTAGACAAAATCGCTGAGTGCAGATGAAACAACTGCGCACCTTGGCATCATAGTATCCTTTCATTTTGACTTGACTTTGCCTCCCGTATGGGCTGCGTTCGCGTCTTTCTTCAAGCGAGATCAAGTCGACCGTCTTTCATCATTGTTTGTTGTTACATTGATCTCCGCGGTGTGGATAGTTGGCATGCGATCTCGGTTGGTATAACGACACATCCGTAGACTAGAGAGGGGTGTCCCGTCTTGGTTTTATCGAGTGCGGTGAGCCCACAAGACATCGCAGCTCTTGACCCACCTTCCTTTGTGCTGTCGGTAGCGCTTTTATTCCTTCGCCCGGGCTTGATTTGCGCGCTCTACTAAGCCATTGGTTTGTGGGTGCGTGGCCCGTGCGAGTGTTGGGTGATGTTTAACTTTTCGCACCAATCTTTGAAGGGGTTGTCATGAGAATGTTTCCGTTATCCGAGATGATTTCTCCGGGTAATCCGAGCGGCATACTATGTTGTCCCGGACAAAGCGTTTCACTGGTTGTCGGTAATTATCGCCATTTGCTTTTGCCTCGATCCGGCGGTGAAGTAATCTATAGCTACTATGAGAAACTTGAGGCCACTGCGGCTATTGGAAAGGACTGCGATATCAATGCCCCATTTGTAGAATGGCCGCGGCGCCGTGATTGGCGTTAGCTCGTGTTGTGGTTGGCGCGGAGCGGTGCATGGACTTGGCAATCATTGCACTTCCTTATTAAGTCCGCGCATCTTTATGCATGGTTGGCGGTGGTATCCGTCGCATGGCGCGTGCTACAACAGACCGTGGTCTGCGTGCATGCTACATGAACCTTCATGAATTTCTCGAGACGTAATTTGCTTGTAGAGGTAGGCCAGTGAGCCATGGTTGGAGGAAAGAGCGTCGATCTGATATGTTGTCGCGCGATTCGAATCTCTGCGTGCGCCGTATTCTGGCGTCATGCATTCTTGGGGTAATGTACCTTTGCTTAAGAATTCCGTAATCGATTGTCATCCATGTGGGACTATCCTCCTCATGATCTTTGTCTGCGCAAAACCGTCAAGTTTTCTCGCATGAGCAAGAAACTTAAAACGACTTAAGCACGGATGCAATGAAGATCGAGGGAGTATAGTGTTTCCCAGGGTCGTTATGTCAATGAGTTGTGCAATGGATTATCAAGCGGCTTAGTGATCGAGGAATTTGAGCGGGAAAAGGATTTGGGAATGATATTAACTACGGAAAAAGCCAACAAATTAAAAGCGGCTTAAATGCAAATTAAATAAAGTTAAAAAGATAAAATCTATTAAATAAACGCTATCACTATATTTAAATTAATGTTTTGTGATTTTATAAAACAAAATAACTTAAATAAACTATTTTAACTAAAGCGTAAACTTAAATTATCTAAAAAGCGAGTTAAAATGAAAGCGTCGTTATGTCACGAAAATACTGTTGGGCGCAAGATAAAGCGTAAAATTTGTGAAATAAAGTCCTCTGAATGTAAAAACAATTTTCTCACATACTACAGGACAAAAGAAAATTTTAGGAAAAAGCCGTGTATTTTTTCGACTTTTAAATTATTTATTATGATTTAAAAACTAATTTAATCTAATTTAATTATAAAAAATACTAAATGATTTTAGAAAAATCTGAAATTTTCACTAAAAATACTTTAACTAGAACTGGTTTTAAGAAAAATGAAAAAGTTGGGTACTACTATACGAAATAAGCAACTAAAAAGCTAATATAAGCTAATAAGCTTAAAAGCGAAGCTGGTATATAAATATTAAGTGGTGCAATATTAATCACGAAAAGACCCTAAATGAGATGGTTGTGTGGTGTGGTGTTGTGTCTTTGAGCAAGAGGTCCCGAGTTCGATTCTGTGGTACCTTTTTTCAAACTATTTTTTTTCAAATTTTTCTTTTTGCAACTTATAAATAAGACCAAATCAAGACTTTTTTGTGAAAACAATTTTTGCCAAACCTTGGAATAAGCGGTTTAGGCGCTTATTCTATGATATAATGAAGAGTAAACCAAACACCCCTTAGCAGTTTTAAGCACCAAGGAAACCATGAATAAGCACTAGGGAATGGAAATAAGCACTTGGAAAATGGAAATAAGCAAGCATACACTATGCTAAATCTGAAATAAGCTATAAAAGACTAAAAAGCAATCTTGAAATAGGGGATAGAAGCAGTTATGGGACTTCCTAAACTAAAAGGGAAATGAGCATAAAATGGACACTAGCTAATCTAAAGGGCTAAATAAGCATATATTAAGCAAGAGATAAGCTAAAAAAAACTAACTCACCTAATCTATAGGACACGATAAGCACTAAGGTACAGATAAGCTAACTAAGGTACCTAAATAAGCTAAAGATGGAATTGCAAGGCTAGCGTAAAAGCGACTTCTTTGAGATGGTTTTAGCGGTTGCAAGTGCAAATTAACCTAAGCTAAGTGATCCTAAGTGCAAGATAACTAAAGCTATACTTAGGTGGGTATGTGAGATCTTAAGAAAACTAGTTTTGGGCGGTTTAAATAAGCAATAAAATTTTGCAAAGAGAAATTGCGGTGGGCAAAAAAGCGATTGTGAAATGGGGTTTGTGATTTTGAATGAAATTTAAGCTAAGCTATACTATTCTAAGTGACAAATAAGCTATTGAAATATAAAGATGGGTATGTAGGATGCGAGAAAAAGCACTTTGGACAAAGTTTTGACCACCGATAAAATTTGTAATAGTAGTACGCAAGCAATGACTTATTCTTTATTTTAGTTGTGCGAGAGAAAGAAAACAGAGACCCTTTTTATCCAAACTTGTAAACTCGGTAAAAGCAGTTAAAACCTTTTAAACTTCAACTAAAACTTTGAAACATGTTTGACTTGAAGAGTCAAAGCGGGTAAAATTGATTTTAGTTCTTGAATAAGCTTAAACCAAACACCCCTTTATAGTGATGAAAAGCATCTCAACTCTAAACTTTCATTGAAAACTGAACTAAGGCTGAATTGGATTGAACAAACAAACATAAATCTTACTATAAAGCAAATTAAAACCAGAAATTATGCTAAAAGCGGATTTGACTTAGATATTGACTTTTCTTGACTTTAACCAAATCTTGAAATTAACTCTTAAAAGCAGTTACAAAAGTAAATTAGCTTGAGTTTAAATAATACCAACACGGATTACAAATTATAAACTAAATTAAGACATTGAATAAAAAAAGCGACACTAAGGAAATTTTAAAACTACATTCTACTCCTTTGCTTGCTTCCTTTCTCTCTTTTATACCCACCTTCTTTCTCATTCTTTTACGAGTGGATCCCACTCATTCGAGCTATAGGGTGACTTTTGTGAGATTTGGCCAAAATGTCAATTTGGCGGAAAAGGTTTATTTGTGGTGGTGGTTGTTGAGTGTGATGGGAGAGGGTAATCAAAGCTTCTTGGATGTAGTGTTTGGAGGAGACGAGGAAGAGATAAGGTGAGGTTTGGTTGTGTGTAGCAGGAGTTTTGCGAGCGGTCAAGTGGGGAAGGAGCAATTTGGCGCCAAGGGTCTTTGACCAAGTGGTTTGGTGACCGGGAAGTAATACAAAGGGGTTCAAAAGCTTATATGGTAGGGGTCGCATGGGAGGATAAGGTCCAAATGGTATTAAAGACTTTAATTATCAAGGGCCTTTCATGTAATTTACGAAAATGTAAGGACCAAATGGCAATTCAACTAAGTTGCTCCAAGGGACTAATCTTGACAAGCTTCAAAATCTGAGGACCAAATCATCATTTGCAATTTTCGAGGGGCCATTTACGCCAATTTTGAAACTTGAAGGACTAATTTGTAATTTTCTCAAAACTTTTATATTTTTCACCAAAGGACTAAATTTGATAACTTATGATTTAAAGGACCTTTGGTGATTTTTCTTTGAAATTCGACTTAGGAATTTGTTTTGACAACTTTTGAAACTTGGGGACTAAAGCGCAATTTTACAAATTTGATATGTTTTCATCGATTTTGATATTTTGCATTTAAAACACATAAAACATGATTTGTGATATTTTCATCATTTGATGTATTTTTGAGTGTTTTCGGATGATTTTGCGGTTTATATTGTACAAAATGATGAGTATTTAGACACTCGTCAGCTGCGGAGATTTCCATCTCCGATATTGATTCTTTCGGTGTTTCCTGACACTTGCTTTGATAAGTGTGCGAAGCTTGTCGAGGCGATCTTGCTCGATGCATACGCTGCGATTTTCTCCTCAGGGACTTGCTTGATAGTAAATCTGCCGAAGCCTTTGATCGATGTCTTAGTCTTCTCAAGATCTTGAATCATATTCTCTTCTTTGGTACGTATTCACCCAACACGTGGTTGGCCACTAGTCGGGAGTCCACATTTGCTTCAAGTTCGTACACCCATTCGGTACGCAATCGTAGTCCGGTGATTAGTGCTTCATATTACACTCATTGTTTGTCGAGGTAAATTCAAAGCGATGCGTAAGTGAATTCCATTCCTACGGGTTTGTGAGAATAAGGCCGACTCGACCCGAATCGCGCGAGGACCCGTCGTAAACAAAATCCATGGATCTTGTAGTTCCTTTTAAGCTTGGTGTAGGTACCTCGTCGGTGTCGGCTTCGATGATGAAGTCGCGAACTGTCCTTTTATTGTAGTGCGTGGTGCATAAGAGATGTTATGTTCGCCTAGCAACACCTCCACTTACGGAGTCGATCTGACGCATCGGGTTTGGAGATGATGCAGCGATGGCGATGCGTGATTACCGCTGCTCGGGTGCGCTTGGAAATCTGCGCGTATGATAAACAGCGGCAAACACTAATGCCAAGACCAACTTTTCCATGGCAATCGTAG
This sequence comes from Chrysanthemum lavandulifolium, assembly GCA_022545495.1. Lineage (NCBI taxonomy): Eukaryota > Viridiplantae > Streptophyta > Magnoliopsida > Asterales > Asteraceae > Chrysanthemum > Chrysanthemum lavandulifolium. Next base: position 282,473,930 of record CM040243.1, on the reverse strand, counting down.
TTCATCTCCGTCTTCTTGGCGCTGGCGACAAAATAGATAGGGGTTTGCAGGGTCCCTATCTGTTAGTAACCTTCTTGGCCCTTATGAGTTCTTGATAAATACATGATCAACTCTTCCCACAGTCGGGGTGCCACGAGTGTTGGGGCGTTGCTAGATCTTTGTTTGAGTGTAGTGAAGGCTTCTTCCGCCTCCGTCGTCCACGAAAGTCACCCTTTTTATACACTTCTTGAGTGTTTTGAAGAGGCAATGACTTTTCTGTGATTTGAGCAGGGAACTGTTGAGGCCGGCCGGTTTTCCGTTGAGGATTGGACTTCTTCAGCGTGCGTGGTGAGGAAGTTCTATTACCGCCTTTGTCTTTTCGGACAAGGTTTTATGCCATCGGGTTCTCGGTATCCTAAGAACATGCCTTGATGGCGCGAAGGTGCATTTCTTAAGTTAGCTTCATGTTGATCTCGTAGAGTCTTGAATGTTTCTTCTATGTCGCGCACAAGTTCAACTTGTATGGCTTTTATGACCGGGTCATCACATAGACTTCGAGTTGCGGCCCTGTTTTTCAAAGGCATTGTCTACTAACGACGATAGGTGGCACCCGCGTTCTTCAAGCCAAATGGCATTTTGTGTAACGATGCGCGCCTTGGCTTGTGTGGAAAAACATCTTTTCCTCGTCTTCTTTAGCCATTTGTATCGGTGATATCCGCATGCAGCGTCAAGAAAGCACTTTAGCGGTATCCACACAAGGACTCTATTTTCCGGTCTATCTCCGGTAATGGATAGCGATCCTGCGGGCATGCTTTGTTAAGGTCGGTGAAGTCTACACATTCGCCGACTACCGTAGCTTTTTGACCATTCTTTGGATTAGAAAGCCGGTCGTGGTAATAGACTTCACGCATAATTCCCGCATTTACCAATTTACGTACCTCTGCCGGTACTGCTCTCTCGGGGCTTGGCCGCGCTTACAGCGTGTCGGTGGTATCCTTGTCGGTTCTAAGTTTATGCTCTGTGATCGGCGTGGTACTCGGTCATGTGTTTTGGCTCCCACGCGAAAATATCCACGTTCTTTTGGGCGCGCATGCACGGTTGCTTTGGTTGTCAGACAATGACCCTCGATGGTTATTTCTGTTACGGGTATTACGGGTGGTGCAACCTTCAAGTTGGGGACTTTGGCGCGCCTTTGTTCGAGATCGGTTCCATTCGCATGTAACAGTGTTACATTCTCTGTTTGGTACCGTGGCATTGTAAAAGTAACAATGCCCCTTCTACAGAATTTAAGCATCCGTCTTGTTGTTGATGGCACCAGCGCATGGGTGATATCCGGGTCTCCCAATAATGCCATTGTATGATGAGGGATTTGATCACCATGAAATCCATCGAGGTTGTCGTGAGAGTGCTCTGCGTTGCCGCGCCGACTAATGTCCTTGATTGCCCATGGGCCATATCTTTTCACCCGTGAAGCCGGTGAGTGCTATGTTGACGGTTTAAGCGGCTGCGTATTTGGTCGTAGTCTTTTAAAGCAATGCTCATACATGATATTTGCGATGCCCCACCATCAATGTACATGCGATGTATGTCGTGACCACCGCGCTAATTTCAATGGTGAGGGGGCTCTGCTTCTGCGTTGTCCATGATTAGGGTAGGAAAGAGATTTCGCTTCTTCGGGAAAACTCTGGTGACCTTTTGTCTAGTGGTTCGTTGCCACGTCTGTATCATGTAGATTGTGTCGGCCTTATCTTTGGGTGTCTCCTTGCTTCCATTCTTTTGTTTATCTCTTCCTCTTTAATGTTTTTAACTAAGTGGTCGATCGCCCTCCTTGACCATCTTGTCGATGAGTTGGCGCTTGTTGGACACACTCGTTAGTGGTGTGACCGCCTGGCGTGGTAGTCGCGGTATCCATTCCCGTCGCCGATCCTGCGGTGTACGCATCTGCGGTGGTCTTGGAAATTCGCCCTTCCATTGCAGTATTTCCTTTGGTGTTTTGATCGGGGAGTATACATCATTATCTGCCGCTCCTCGGCTGCGATAGCTCCTATTACGGTTACTACCTCGGTTGTTCGATTGCCTCCTAGGTTGTTCTGTGGTAGGTAGCTCGAGTGGTTCTTTTGCTATCCGCCCGGCGGCTTCTCCTGGACAAAAGACCGAGTGCGCTTCATGAGTTCATCAAAGGTCTCGGGATCTTGTCGTTCAACCGCTTGATGAGTTCTAGATTATTAATCCCATTCATGAATCCGAAATCTTGATGCTTGGGGCATGCTTTAACTTGCATGCATTCATCTTTAAAGCGTTCCGTGAATGCGCTCGTAGATTCTCCTTGGTCTTTGCTTTACTGGCGAGTTCAGCGAGTTTTTAGCGCACTTTTTCGTTGAGTAAAATTTGGTGGAACGCCTTTCTCAACTCCTCAAAACCATTTATGCTCCTTCTTGGGAGTTTGTTGAACCGATTCGCGCACTTCCACTAGTGTGGAATTAAACATGTGGCACCACCTTTGGTTGTGGCGAGTTCTCAATGGTCGTGGTGATTCAAAGATTTTAGGTGATCGTCTGGATCACTGTTCCATCATAGGTCTTGACATTTGTAGGCATCGCCTTTTCTTGTTCTCGAGAGAAATCAGCGTGCGTCGGTGAGCGCATCCACTTTCGGCGGGCGCCATGGGAGAGACATGTCTTCTCTTGGCTATCGCGTGCGCTTCAGACTTCAATGTCTGTATCACTATCCTCGTTGTCAGGAGTTATCGAAGATGAATTTTCCTTCTTACGGCGTTTGCGCCGCCATTCTCAGTCGAATTGTAGTGCGGATCGAAGGGCTCTCACTGGGGAATACCCGCGGATCATCATGTGCTACGGCTACCCGATCGGCATAGACAGCTGTGCGCGTTCTTCTATCACTATCACTCGAGTGTTGTGGTGAGATGTCTCATCACCCTCGATTCTCCTCCGATTTTGTTGAATCTTTGGGGTTTATGACCGCTTCTCTACGCTTTTCTTTACGGTGGCGCGGTGGAAGTATCATATTCGAATCAAAATTGAGTCGGGCTTTCAAGTTCAGACGATCTATTCTTCTCTTCCTCTTGCATGAGGCGGTTAATGTTTAGTAGTTTTGGGATACGAAAACTTGGTGTTAATTCGGCGCTACCCCGAGGTGGGTGCGTTTGTTCTGCCGCTATACCACTTATCCGGCTTGGTGCCTCGGTACCTTTGTCGGTCGATTTCTAGCACCGATTGGAAGGGAGTAGTAAAGGCGGTGCGCGGTGGGTCTCTCACTCGTGGTGGTTGTAGTGGCTTGGGTTGTTCGAGTGCGGTTCCACGGAGGAAGATCAAGTCTTGACCGGATCCACTTATTTTTAGCGTACTGGTTGTCTCGAGGTGCAGCTTGGGGTTAGTCCTCTGCGACTTCTTCCCGTGAGGTCATTGCGATCGGCGATTACACGTGTTTTGTCATTCTAGTGTCGGTTCTTAGTGTAGGGTCCCACGGATGGCGCCACTTGTTGATACAAAGTTGGACGTTCACGATTTGGAGCTCGGTTCTCGTACCAATTGAGAATTGCTTGCTTGAGACTGCGCGCTAAGAGACAAGAAACACCGTTAGGCTTACAGTGGGATTGTCTCCACGATTATCCTCCGGCGTGAGTGAGTAATCGGTTTAGGGTTTAAGGAGTTTTAGGGTTATGAGATCCTACCTTAAGCGAGGGATATAATTCCCTTTATATCTACGAAATCCTTGTTGGTTCCGTGTTCCCCAACCTTGTATCCGCCTAAGTCGGTTGGGAATGATTATCTTCTTATTTTAGAAGATATCGGATATCTATTCAGTAAATAGATATGGGCTTGGGCTTTCGTGAGCCCAAGCGCCGTTAATATTGGCCGGTTAAATGGGGCTTGAAAGTAGTGGTGTAGTCGGGTTCATGACCCGACTCCAGACTATACGTCATCATAGAATGTTATTGATGAAACCTTTAAGCTTTGCTCCATGCTTTACGGTGCCAACACCATCACATATTTATAGTTTTTCATGGAAGGTTCTAGCTTTAAGATATTGCCGACTAGATACTATCAAAGAAGAATCGGGATCAACAGAAATTCTTAATGTGAGAAATTGTAAAATAAACGTGAGAAATGCATTTAGTCGCGTTGATTTATACTTCCTCCGTCCTAAGATATAAGCCGATTTTGACTTTTTCAAATTTTTTTTAATCCAACTTTGATTTTATTTATATTTTTTCGTGTTATACTTGATTCGAAATATATAAATAGATTTATGCTTTAAATGTATTTCGTTGATATCTTTTCATGAATATTATATAATCTGAAAAAATAATTAAAATCAAAGGCGTAAAAAACTTTGAAAATAAAAATGAGCGTATATTTTGAGACGGAGGGAGCTGAGTAATTTTTATATGTAGAATTTTTTATATTTTTTTGGCTTATTGAATACAAACGGGCGATTCTCAATTGTCATTTTCATGTAGATTCACTAAAATTTTAAGTTGATTCATTACTTTGATATTTATATGTTATTTTGCAAATAATACGAATTAAAGGATACATTTTCTAAAGTTTGAATACAAATTTGTTTCTAATCAACTAAAGAAATATTTTTACATTAAAATACATGAATTAAGGCTTCAAATTGCGTATATTTTGTTTTTAATCAACTAAAGAAACATTTTTACATAAAAATACATTAGTTAGGGCTTCAAATTGCGTTCTTTCATGGTTTCTCACATTTCTCACCTATGAAATTATCTAGAAAACTTTGTGGGCTCGGACTAAATACATTTATCTTTCACAAACTCAAGCCTTCATGAGTAATTCACTCTTCATTGGTCTAAATCATGTTTATGATCCAACAAACATGGAATCGAAGATATACAACTTTAGGATGGAAGATATCAGTTGCGACATTTTTATACAAGCGACTTGAACATCAAGGAAGAAAACTAACGTCAATATATGAACATTACCAACTAATCAACTATGAAACGTCTCATGCCGCCATGATGTATATGAACTCTAAAATAGCGAAAGATATGATTTTGTCAGAAACGATTACAAACTGATACATTAGTACTCGATATTATTTATCTGTGCATCTCTATAACATCGCAAATGAGACGCTGATTGTCAATTTCAAGACCATTTAACATACGGACTATTAACAGAAATGTGTCATTAGGTTTCTCGGAACTGTTACTTATCTTGTGAAGTCATGATTCGTCGCTTGACAGCGACAGCCTATTTTGTTGCTGATGTTGAAGATGCGTGTCAGTGTGTGCAATATGTTTGCAATAGCCACGGCATAACGTTGAAAACGAACGTATGAATTAGGTCAGTCAAAGTGGTTGCACGTACACCTCATAATAGATTATGTTATTGAGCTCATATTAATTATCTTGGTACATATATACAAGAGGCGTTTTGATATTTAGGCCTAATCAGTAGACTAAAAATAAACCTAACCCTCCTATTGAGCCACTTGTCACCATTAGCAACTCAGCCAATCTTTTATACAATCCCTAACATACTTAAGTAAGTTCCTTAGGCTGAACACAGTGGGCAAGGTCTTGATCAGTCAAGTGGACGACAAAATTAAATTGGGAAGATGGTCGAGTAAACGACCGAGTTTTGCACAAGAGTTTGTGTGTTTATTTATTATTTTTTTCCATTTTTTTTTGTGACAACTTGGTGATACGGTAGTTATAGAGAAAGGCGATGTGGCGGTCGAGTGTAGTCGTGCTGTGTTCGACCTTAGTTCTATTACGGAGTATTATTATTTTTTTCAACCAAAATACTTTCATACTACGGAGTATTTTTTTTCTTACTTCATAGAATACTTGATTTTCTTACGCGTTCTAACTTTACCTGTTTGCTTTAATTTCTATTCATTTATTATTAAAACACCACATGGACGATGGACACCTTAACATACACACAATAAAAGTTCAAAAAAAAAAAAAAAAAACACAATAAAATTTTCACAAACTACCCAAGATACATAAACCAAAATTCATAATGTAATGGAAAAATCTAAACAGTAAGATCAACATGCAAAAATTCTAACCCTAGGAAAATATTATTAGTGCAACTTAATTGAGGCTAAGATCGGAACGGAAAGCGATCAGACTTTATTGTGTGAGAGAATGGAAGGGATAATCAAATTGATTAGTATTAACAAAGGGTAAATTAGGAACTAAAAAAAAGAAAACAGCTGGATTAATGGGTCATAGTTGTTAAGATCCCAATCCTGAGCTTAGAATCTTACGATTTTACGATTCTACAAAGCAAAAACGATTCGGATCGTACGTAAGATCTTAACAATCTTAAGATCTTATAGGATCTCGATCTTGACCATATGATCTTAAGATCTACTCCGATCCGATCTTACTTTTCTCGAACCAAAAACTAAAAAACTACATATTTATGGTTTATATTTTTTTATATAATTAAAAAACAACAAATAATTCTTCTTAAACATTTCATATTCATAATTTATAATAACATTTTTATGAAACATTAATATAATTTCGTGTTTATAATATACAATAATTTATAGATTTGAATATATTACAAAGATCATTAAAAATGACATTATTGTAAGATCTTAGTATCCTGATATGATCTTACGATCACGATCTTGTAAAGACGAAAATGATTCTAGGTAGGATGTCGATTTTAAAAACCTTAGGTGTAACACATGTCATTTCAAAAAATTTAGGCCTATAATTAATTACTTATTATACTAAAAGGCAGGAATGGGTTTTGCAAATTGATGCATTTAATGCCAAGTTTGGCAACTTGGCGAAAACAGCCCCTGAAGTTCAAGTGTCGTTACAAAGTAAGTCCTTTAGCACTAATAATCTTTCGCAACTTGGCAAAAACAACCCCTGAAGTTTAAGTGTCGCTGCAAAGTAAATCCTTTAAGCAATCCCGCTACATCGCGCGGGTTTTCCAACACTCGTTAGGTCTAATTATTTAGTAGGTCCATGTATCATTTCAGATAATTAAAGGTACACTATCAATCAAAGAAGCAACAAACTATTTCTATTAAAGTCTTAAATAACAGCTAAATAAATTGCTCTTAAGGAATTTATTTTTATAATTTTGAATCACAAGTTAAAGTTGCTCCATGTTTAACATGATAAAAATTGTAATTTTGAAAAGTACACAGCTCGGTTTAAGTAAGATGAAACATCACCAATTTGAAAATCAACTAGTACATGGTTATCATTTATCAGTCTATATGAAGTTAAAAATTTATCCTAAATTGTTAAACTAAGCAAGTTTACTAACTAATTTGCTATTAAAATTAGGGTTAGGGAAAAAAAATATTTTAGAACCATCTTTCACCAAATACTCCTTTTACCTGATTTTTTTTTTTTTTTTTTTTTTTTTTTTTTTGCAAATTTAGCGACATCATGCAAGGATGGAGTAGGAGTTTTGTCAGTAACAGATTTTCATAGCTTAGCAACACTTGCAAGAATTCCCACATGCAAACTTTGCAAGACTTCAAACCTTGCAAAAAGAAAAAAAGGGTATTGTCACCAAAAAAGGTAATTGTCACTAGCACCTGGAAAGACGAGACTGACTTGACGATTACTCAGGCACCATATTTAGTTTTTTTTTTTGGGTAAAGGGCATTTCACCCGGTAAAATATATTACTTCAAAAAAACGTTTAAGAACAATGGAATATGGAATGTGGTGAGTCCACATTAACGCATAGACATCGCTGACACAACCACTAATCATTTATGACATGCCATAAACGATAACTAGCTACAACCAACTAGACCTCCAAACCAAAAACATCATCAAACTATAAAGCAACCTAGTTAAGACAAAAATCTTGAATTAAGTGACTTTAAGCGGAAGGAGAGAGGTCAAAATCATCTTCATCATAATTGTTGCCATCACCGTGTCCGCTTTCCATTGCTTATAAAAACTATGCTCCTTACCTCCACTTCCAGAATACAACGTCCCAATGTGATCATCAAAAACTTCATCATCATCGCTGTCAGAAACTATCACATTGCCCACCTTAAAGAATAGGTTGCTACCCACCTTAGTTGAAGAAATGGCACCATATTTAGTTAATACCAAGTGGATGAAAAAACTCATAACCAATATGGTCAGATCGCATCCATCACTCACCCTTGTTTCGTTGTCGATCTGTATCACATGTTACCTCTATGTTTCTTTTTTTCCGAAATGGATTAATCATTAAGTTTGTGCGGTCGTTATCAATTGAACATACACAATATGAAACTAGATTTCATGTTTGTTGTGTGATTTATATGAACGAGTGGGAGGTGCTCGTGCATTGCGGCGGAAAATAAAATAATCGACAATAAGTATTCGTTTTTTTGAATTTCAATTAATTTATAAATAATTACTACATGTTAACATCTTTACCCGACATATTATTTTTTTAGTTAAATCTTGTGTTAGCATTATGGAAACTGTTGGTTATTCTCGTATTAAGAACTTGGTAACATATAATAGGATGTGTTATTAATTAGTAAATGGGCTATGGACTTGGGTAAATTAGTATGATATTTAATGCTCGTGTAATGGGCTGAGATTCCGTTGTACTAAAACGTTTTTTGAAGTAATATATTTTCTAGGGTGATCCCTTTTTACCCAAGTATGTTAGCTTTTGTAATATGTAAATCCAAGTCCATAAGCAAACTAAAGCCCACACAAAGCCCATGAATATGGCACCTAAGGATGTATAAAGAGTAAATTGCAAAAATCGTCCTCATGGTTTAGCCAAATTGCAGATTTCGTCCTTACTATTCATTAAGTGCAAAAGCAATCAGTATTGACCTTTGTTTCGTCGATTTTGGTTCCCGAAACTAACAACGTTAGTTATGCAACTTCTCTCTTACATTATAGGGGTGTTTTGGTCTTTATACTTTTATCACTTAAATAACAATTATATACCCCACTATCCCACTTACCAGTCACCACCCACATTCCAAAATCCAAAACACACATTAAAACCCTAACCCTAAAAAGGTGAAAGGGGCAAAATCAATTGATTAATATGGTGACTTGTTTCTGTGGTAGTCAGACCCGTATCCGTACCTCATGGACAAACTTTAACCCAGGACGTCGTTTTCACTCATGCCCCGAAATTTTTGCAAGTATGAATTTATAGTTATATTTTCTCCACAATACCTTATTGAAGTACTAATTTGTAGGGAACGGATTGTGGGTTTTTTGATTGGTGTGATCCTCCTACGTGTGCTCGTTCAGTGCAAATCATTCCTGGTCTATTGAGGTCAAGAAACCAACAACAAGAATCTTTGGTTGAAATAGCGGTGCAAGAGCGAAGATTGAAGATATGGTAGTTTCTTGTTGTGGTACGCTAAGCTAAGATGCATAGCTTGAACTTAAAAATTGACTATAGTCAATGAATTTTGTTATATGTATGGATGTTCAAGTATGAATGGTAATTTCAAGTTTAATGTTAGTATGATAGTTTCTGTATGCTTTTAATGATGTTCAAGCTTGGTTTTGCTAGTATGTATGTGTTCTGTACTAAGTATGGATGTGCAAGTAATGATAGTATCATTGGCATCCTTGGTGTCTTTGATGGCTGCAAATGCATTGGATGCATACAGATACACTTTGGCATCCTTGGTGCCTTTGATGGCTGCAAGTGCATTGGATTTGCATAACAAAACAACACAAAGTTCAACAACTGTAAAAACAAAATAACACATCTGATAGAAAGGGAAACATTTGCCATACATAAAACTGAAAATTTGCATCACAATTGTGCCCATAGTGTCTTAAGAGTACTAATACATAACCATATTGTCATAAGATTAGTAATACATAACCATACTATCCACAATACCATAAGAAAACACCAAATATACTAAGTGGTCTTGGATGCAGTTTTAGTTCCTTTTTTGGACTGTAGTAGTCTTGGATTGACTTGCTTCGTTGTCTTCCTTGGGCTTTTCCTTGTTGCTTTTCTTTGCGGATGCCTTTCCTCTTGATGCCTTTCTGCAGATGGCTTTGCTCTTGGTGCCTTTGGTGCGAGATGGTGCATTTGGTGCGGAAGGTGCATTTAGTGCGAGATGGTGCGAGATCACTGAGATGTTGCATTTGGTGTAGATGCTCCTTGGTGACCACTTAATGGTATTCGTGATTGCGAGATGAGTATGGAGAAGTATAAAATGGATCTTTCCATGGACATGGTTCTTTGCAGCTCCTTTTGTTATGACCTTGTTGCCCACAATTATCACAAGTCACAGTTCTACCTCTCCTAGTTAACTTGCCCTCTTTTACCATTTCAACCATCTCACCTACACTCTTCTTTCTCTTTTTTCCTGGTCTACCTATCTGTGGTGGAATATAAGGTGGAATTAGTTTTGTTTGGTTAAATTGTGACTTCCCCCAAAACTGTGGACCAGGGACTAGATTGACCTTGTGAGAGTATACATTCCTCCATGTTTCTAACCTATATGACTCATGCACCCAATCCTCAGGGATAGGAACTTCCATACCATTATCTGCCATGTTAAAGATGCAAGCAACTGCATGCTTACATGGGATTCCAAATATTTCCCATTTCCTACAAGAACACCGCTTAAGATTTAGATTGACCACACACTTATCACTCCAAGGACCCTTAACTTCATATAGTTCGACTCCATTCCATTGAGCTGTGTATTTTGATGCTTGTTCCATTATACCTCGAAAAGCTTAGTCACACTTGGTGTTAATGGACCTCACTTTTTCAATCACCTTCCGAACCAACACAATTCTTTTCATTATATATTCCTAACATATTCTAGTGCAAGTATAAATAGGACTATCCACAGCATCTAGCAACTGTCTATTAAAACCTCACAAATATTGTTGATCAATAAATCACAATGTGCCATTCCTATCATAAGTATGTTCAACTAGTTAAGCATATTAATAATGAATTAAAAGAAGTAATTTAGGTCATAATAGATTACACGAAAAGTGGCTTCGCTCAATGCTTAGGATGTATTTTCCTCAACCACTCGTGTGCCTGCCTATTGTATTCCTTAAGTTCATCCATTGCTCTCTCAAACTCTACCACAGTTGTTGCAGTGGCACACTTCCACAACCTATCCTTGTATACTCCTCTTTTCGAAATCAAATTCATGTTATCATTAATATGCCTTACACAATACCTGTGTTTAGCAGCAGGAAATAGGTTTTGTATAGCTGGTAACAGATCCTATAAAACACAAAATAGAATCACTAAGAAAGGGGAAGTTACAAGTATAAAAATTAATAAGTATAAAAATTGAAAAAAGGTGAAGTACATACCTTTTGTCTATCAGTAATAAAGGTGAAGTTGGAATTGGTAACCAAATCCAAATCATCCCCAAGACATGACAAGAACCATTCCCATGAATCTCTAGATTATGATTCAACAATTCCATATGCTCTGAGGTAGATTCCATTATTAGCATCAACACTCACGGTATTATATGATTGTCGGGATGTTGACCTTTCATAAAGGCACCATCCAACCCTAGCAGATCTCTCCCGTAAGCTCTAAACCTTCTTTTAATGGACCCAAACAGATATATATCCTTTAAACCTCCTTTCGGTGTCATTTGGATTATGAGCCTGTAAACATCTAGCTTCACTGTTGTGTTTGGGTTAGACTTCATTAATCGCTCACCATAATCTCTCAATAATGCATATTGACCACGAGCATCACTCCTTAAATTAACCACGCCTTAGACTTAGCTCGAAAGCTTTGGTTTTAGAAACACCTACGAAACTTGGTGCATCGCTCTTGGATTGCTTTTGTTGGTATTTGGGGTTGAGAGAAATCGATTCTCAACATGTTTTGCAAGGAAATATGTTGTACATGCTTTTATATCTCTAGATTGAGGCATTTATGGTCATTATTAAATGACTTTACCACCCACTTTCCACTATTCATAGGTGACACATACACCCTCGGGGACACTCATTTTCCTTATCATGAACATTTACATCTTTACCCTTAATTTGTTTTTCCTTTTGACCCACCAACAAGCTGCCTTACCTTTACCTTTACCCTTACACATTTGTTTTTCCTTGTGACCCACTAACATCTAGATTCCCTTTATCACATGGCACAATGCCTCTACACTTTCTTTGTGACCCTTTCAAAATCATTTTTCACTATCTCGAATCTTTCTTCTTGTTTCAACGCATGTGACTTAATCCTATTCTTAGCTTCTTCCCTATTAGCAAATTCTTGTCCAACAAACAAGCGATTGACAATACCAGTTGATCCACCACCTATTTTTTAAGTTTCTAAGGTTCCTCCTTCTAATACTTGTAGCATCATCACCATCACCTACATCACTATCAAATGAATCATAGTCCAAAACATGTAAAGCTTCACATGACTTCTACATAAGGTTTTCCACTTGGGTCAACATAGTTTTCCCTATCATCATATCTGCTAAAATCCTCCATGTTCACTTCTACCTCATCAATTAGCTGCTCATCATCTACAATATCTTCTCTGTCTTCCACATTCATATCTACCTCATCAAAGCCTAAGTCTTCATCATTCACATCTACCTCATCAAAGTCTAAGTCTTCCACATTCACATCAAAACCTAAGTCCTTAATCTCAACAGTTGTAACCCAATGCTCAACAAACCATTCTATTTCCTTATTTGTTTCCACTACTTTATCAACCTAACTAAATCATCATCACAACTCATGGACCTTAAACCATCATCTAAACCTTTCTTAGGCATCTTAAAGTAATAATACATAATTTCTTGAATCATAACCTAGTTGCGTCATAATTGTATTTATTCCCCAACATTTAAGTGATCCACATCAATGTGATCAAGGTATGATATGTTACACGAAGTATACTTCTGTTTGGTGGAGTGCGTGAAGTGTCCACCATGATTCAACTTCAAAGAAAACATAGACTTGGACCCACTTTGTATCATAATGAAATATAAAAATCAATTAGCTAATAATTTAGTATCAAATAAGCGATTAAATTTGGTTATGCAATTTACCATATGATGTGTTTGGATCAAATGATCGCCATCCTCTAAAGATTAAATTTGGTGGTTCATTCATATTTCAAACGATCGTTAGTATCTACAAGGACGAAAAGTGGAATGGGTTTCAATGTTCACGGATGATAAATTAGGGTTTTGTCAGCTGGATTTGGGGATGTGGTGTGATTTGGGAAGATAAATCGTTTAGGTTTATTTTATTAAGGTTGGGATTTGGGTGGGTGGGGTTAATTTAATGAGAAAGACAGAAATACCCTCTTGTTTTTAGGATAACGAGCACAAACTAACGGTGTTAGTTTCGGGGGACCAAAACTGGACGAAATAGTGTCAAATACGGACTGTTTTTGCACTTAATGAACAGTAAGGACGAAATCTGCAATTTGGCTAAACCACAAGGACGATTTTTGCAATTTACTCGATGTATAAATAATCACAAATGTGGTCATTTGTAAGTGTATTTGAGAATGTAAGTGTGTGTTTTAATATAATTTTTCTTTCTCCTTTGTCTTTTTCTCTCCACCTATTCATGCCACCCTCTCTTCACTATATAGCTTCTTTGTGTGTTTAGTTTGATAATTATAGGAAACCTAAAGTTGGTATCATTCGATATACATCGATTTAGGAGTGTTCTAGTGTTTACAAATCTTTTTTTGATTGAAATTTGGGTAAAAAATGTCACTTTTGTTCAAACCGTGAGTTTTGGCCTCAAATTTTTGATTTTGACGTGTTACAATCACAAATTTGTTGTTTTTCTTTCAAGATCTAGTGTTATAAGTAGGATTTAGCAAAAGAATGGGTCAAAACGGTTAAAATTTAAGGTTTCCAAGTGTTTTTTTAGTGTTCTAGTTCGTGTTTTAGTAAACAACTTTGAATTTCGGTCTTTTGTTCTTGAGACCGAATTTGATGTGTGTACGAAAGTAAGTGGTGAGTTCCAAACATTAAGGGTGGTATCGAGATACGTTGAACCTAGACACCGAAATACATTGACATTTTGATACCGAATTCGGTGTGTGCTTGGTACTGATATAGGAGACATCGAAATACCTTTCACACCAAATTAGCTTTGACACCGAATTAACTTGACACCGAAATAACTTCACACCGAATTAGCTTGGAAGTTTAGGCATCGAAATTTGACTTTTGTGGAGATGAAATTTGACTTTTTCCAAGACGAGATTTGACTTTTTCAAGACGAAATTTGACCAGTTTTTAAATCATCATAACTTGAGCTATGAGACTTTGTTTTTGGCCCAAAACATATCAAATCAGTATTGTACGATACAAACTGTAATGCATAAATTTTGGTGTATGCATCAAAAGATGTGGTGTAGGTATCAACTCTCTTTCCGAAAACTCTTTTTATGTTGTTGTGTAACTTGAAAACTTATTTATTGAACACCTTATATTGTTTTATTAAATCAAATGATGTATCTTTTTAAAATGGCTCATATAAAGGTAGTTCTTTTTATTCGTGTTCTTGGTGCTATGGACATCACGCCCCCAGTTACCTTTCTGCTGCAATATTTTAGGGTGTGACAATAATTTACCTTTAGTTATAAAAATGAAATGGAATCCATTTAACATTAAATATTAAAACACTTAATTACAATGTAAACTATTAATTTTTTTAATTCTCACTTACATTAAAAAAAATAATAATAATAAAAATAAATAATAAAAATTAATGAACTCGTATCTTTCGTAATGGTACACTTTTAATCATTTTAAACATGATATGTGATGTTTAGTATAGAATGTGTGGAGATCATTAAATGTTAATATGTAAACATGAAATGATTAAAAAACACTCATGAGGTTGTTGTTAGCAAATTCCTTATAAAAATAATCAAATATCAAATTATGACTTTGAAAGTGTACCAAATCTAACCAAATGCACAAGTTCCTAGCTAAGAGCTTTAGGTATCACAACAGTACACCTCACCGAATCCAATGTGGCCTTCAATCCAGCGTCGTCGGATGCCCGCCGTCACACCGGAAGAGCCCGCTGAAAGCAAATCCGTCGAATATTTGGCGAGGTAATCGACAATTTTTTTTAATTCTTTTTGTGTCTGAGTGATGTGTTTTAATTGGGTATATAGTGGGTCCAAATGAGGGAAAGTGGCAAGTTGTGAATGAATGTGTGTTTTGAAGTACGAGTGTTGAAAGTGATGATACTGACGTGACGTTGGGTAGGGCCCAAATGACATGTTGTAATACCTAATGCTCTAACTAAAAACTACCCCGCACAAAGTCTTATGCATAAACTGTTTACACGGCAAGGGGCATGAGAGGCGGACGAGCATGTTTCTTCATGCATTTCTTCATATATATATAGACGAGCTCAGAGTTTTCTTGTTAACGCGCTCTCATTTTCACTCTGTTTGCTAAAAATTTTGAAGAACTTTTTCTCTTGATTGCTCCAAATACTCCATCTTCCATGACCTTTTCAATATTTTGACCTACAAAACATTACATTTAATCCCATTTCAACTCATCTCAACACATAAATATTCAATAAAACCTATTTTAATCCTATAAAACCTACACAAAGTTATGAAGCATGCACCAAACTTACAGTTATATCATAAAAACAAATATCATATACCATAGGTAACAAAAAAATCTTGAACTACAAAAAGCATGTTACCAGTTTTTGTCAACTACATTAAGTTATCAAATATGCAAATATTACTTATTAAATCATGCTTTTATAAGTAATCTAAGGTTTGATATGATTTCACTTGCAGAAATGAAAGGATAATTGAAGGGCATGGCAAAGGGATAAATTGCTTAAGAAGCATGCGTCTTCACTGTAAATAAATAAAAAAAGAAAATTCTCAAAATAGCCTAGTCGTGCAAGGACACTACTTTTTTTTTGAGAGATGATCCTTTCAAGTAACTTGACTCAAGTTTGAGGATCCTCAACTATTAAATTGAAATCAAAGGTCAAGATGATGTGGTTTCACTTTTAATCTTGACTCTTGATTTTAATTCAATGGTTGAGGATCATTTAACTTGAGTCAAGTTGTCCCACCAACTTGAAAGGATCATCTTCCACTTTTTTTTAGTCCATAAAAGAATTTTAAAATAGCTCAGGGCAACATGACAATTGGGCAAACCATCTTATATACTTGACATGTGTCATACTTTTTCAATAAAAGACAAAAAACAAGTCGCAAAAAGTACAAGTCACTCAAGAAAACCAAGTCATCCTGTAAATTTCCTTACACATCTGTACTTTGTGTACTTAAAAATTGAACACGTGTCATGCTATTAAGTTGATTACGGAATTGTCAGGTTGCCCTTGCTATTTTGAGATTTTTTATTTTTTACTTTTTATTTTTTTCGGCTAAAAAATATAGTACCATTAAGCCACTAAGCTACTTTAGAAATTTTCTCTAAATTAAAATATAAACAAAAATAAATATATGAATACACACGTTTATTATTATTTCACAATCACAAGTTTTGACAAAATTAAAAACTAATAATTGTATGTAAGTTAATGTGTTCAACTACACGACACGAGGACCAAATCAAACTCAACTTTTGGCTTCCCCCACCACACATTTCGGAATGTTGTCATCTAGTAGCAAGATCAATATACTTTGTTTTCTTGCATGCATGGGAAATATGTCTTTCCGTTATCAACAATCAATGTTATTTGTTTTCTAGCAAAAAATGGAACAGATCTAGCTAGTTAGCAAGTCGACACATTCTTTGTACGAAACTGTGTATACTTTATTTATAAAATCAGATTATAATGACAATAAATAAATTAACGAGAAAGTAAAAGCGATGAAATTAAGCAGGCAGAATGGAGTAGAAGCGAGAAGGCAGAATTATTCAATATAATTAAAGCGAAAGCAAGTAAAAAGAATTGCGCGAGGCTCGTATTGAATCTGATTCCTTTAAAAGCATTAGTAAATGCATTTCTGCAGACAACGTGACTTAATTGTCTGTACCCGGACTAGACCACTTGCACGAAGATCATTTGAAAGACTCGTGTGTTTCGAGCAAAGAAGCTACATTGGAACTAAATGCGTGGTAATGAGCTGCGTTTTTCTGTATCTAAAACCGAATGAGATGTGTTTAATATATAGGCTAAACCTATCTTGGTCACCAAGAAAAGATATTCTTCAGTAAATACAGATTACATAAATCTGTTAATTATTAAACACGGTTTCTAAATCTTCTATTTATTTAAAACCGATTCGTCTAACTTGTGTACAAAGTTTAATCGGCCCAAAATTAAATAGACACAAATCTGGAAATAATGATACCGAAATCTGTAGCAAAAAGATACGCGGTATCGAGATTTGAGTGCATTCGTGTCCATGGTCGCGGGCTCGTATGAGTTCGAAGCTTGAACTCATTTTAGCCGAAATCTCGAATCGCACCCCCACAGCGCTGCGTAGGTGTTGGAGTAAAACCAACAAATCAATTTGAAGGTTCATATCAAGATTTCTATATAAACAAGGTTTCACTTGTTTTGGGCGATGTGGGATACTCCCATTTTTCCAAATTTTGTGTTTAGTGCCTCACTTTGAGACACGATATCTCATTCATTTCAACTCCATTTTGGACATACTTTAGCTCGTTGCGAAGCTCTCGTCGAGGAGAACGCAAAGCTACCAAGAAACATAAATATATATAATATATATCATATATTAAGCGGTGTCCAAAATTTGCAAAACTCATTTTGCAAAACCACTTTTCCAACAATCCCCACATGAATGGAAATCGATTGAAACACACGAAAGTTTCGGTGAAATTTCATGTTAAGTCTTGCATAGGATAGGTAGGTGTAACCCTTTGAACCTTCCCTTGTGAGATGCACTTAGTCTCCTAGATCTGAGTAGACGCGATGTCCTTGAACTCATTATCCATTTCGTGAGCGACATTACACTTCACACAAGACTCTCCCCGACATTGTCAAGTCCTCGTAGTCGTGTTCGTTATGGTCATGAACACTAGCCCGGTTCTGCAAGAGCTCTTAGGAATTGCGCCCCATTTCCTCTCGAGCGACCCCACTTCTCTCTCACATAGGTGATTTCATCTTGAATCATTAAAACATATGTTTTGTGATTTCATCTTGAATCATTATGCTTTATGATTTCATCCCGAATCATTAAAGCCATATGTTTAACCTCTCAACAAGTCACATTTGTTATAGGAATGGACTAGGAAAGTTACAATATTTAGTAACTCCCGCATTGACGTGACTTCCCCACATTTCTATGATTAGGTTGTCTATTAAACCCATATCTTGGGATCTCCATCAAGCGGGTTAGGTTTTCCTTCATAGAAACTCATTCCTTCAAGGGCTTTAGTCCCATTCCTCTGACGACTTACTTACTAACTCTGCTTAAGCCTTTCGTAGAAGCGGATCCGCGATGTTATCCTTTGACTTCACATAGTCAATTAAGATAACTCTGTTGAGTAGTTGTCGATCGAATTATGTCGACGACGGATATGTCGGACTTTCCATTATACATTATGCTATGAGCTACGCCAATTGCCGATTGACTATCACAATGTATACTAATGGCGTTACGGTTTAGGCCACCTTGGTATGTCCTCTACGAATTGACGTAGCCATTCCGCCTCTTGTCCGCATTTATCTAACGCGATAAATTCGATTCCATCGTGGACTTAGCTATAACAGTTTGCTTGGAAGACTTCCAAGATATAGCAGCTCCGCTTAGTGTAAACACATATCCACTAGTTGATCTAGAATCTTTATGTCGATATCCAATTTGCATCATTTGTATCCTTCGATAACAAATGGATATCGATCATAATGCGATCCATAATCGCGATTGTATCTCAAATAGTGAAGTACCCTAGTCATAGGCGCCCAATGTGCATAGCTTGGGTTACTAGTATACCCTAGCCCGCTAACAACATATGCTAAGTCGGCGGTTTTGTCATTAAGTACATTAACATGCCAATAATTCTTGAATACTCTAATTGGGCAACACCTAAGCCTCTATTTTTAGATAAATGCTTCTTGGTGTCAATTGGAGTTCTAGCTAGCCGAAATCCCGCATTATGAGTATTAAGAATTTGTCCACATAATGTGCTTGACTTAACACAAGTCCATTCTCGAGTTCAGTATGATCTTTATTCCAAGGATCACATCACCAAACCCATATCCTTCATGTCAAACTTTGATTTCAACATGTCTTTAGTAGATTTGATCATCTTGTCGTTATCGCCAGCGATAAGCATATCATCAACATATAAACACAAGATTACATATCCACTATTTGTGTCTTTGACATAAACACATTTGTCGCATTCATTAATTTTGAAACCACTCTCTAGCATGGCGTGGTCAAATTTTGATGCCATTGTTTGGGAGCTTGCTTTAAGCCATATAATGACTTAACAAGCCTACAAACTTTGTTCTCTTGTCCGGAGCTATGAAACCCTCGGGTTGATTCATGTAGATTTCTTCTTCTAAATCTCCGCTTAGAAATGCCGTTTTCACATCCATTTGGTGAACTTCCAAATTTCTTAAAGCGGCAATAGCAAGTATCATCCTAATCGATGTTATTCGCGTAAAGTGAATATGTATCAAAGTAATCAAGACCTTCGTTGTCTAAATCCTTTGATTACTAATCTTGCTTTGTACTTGTCAATGGTGCCATCGGATTTCATCTTCTTCGAAGATCCATTTATAGCCTAGTGGTTTACAAACGGGAGGTAAATCACGAGCTCCCAGTATGGTTTTGTAAATAGAATCTATTTCACTTTTAATGGCTTCTTTCCATTGAGGCCCTTCAAGAATTAACCGCTTCTCGGTATGAAGTAGGTTCGTTTTCAACCATAAAAGAAACAAAATCGGGTCCAAACGATTTCTCGGTTCTTGCCCTTTTGCTTCTTCTAGGTTCAACTTCTTCTTCCTCGGTTTGATCTTGTCTCTCATCACGGAGATCGTTATCATCTCGTTGTCTCTTATCTTGGACAACTTCTTCATCTATTCTAGATGAACTTCAGGTTCCTTCGTTAAACAAGGAAATATAGTTTCAAAGAATGAAGCATTCCTTGATTCCATTAAAGTACCCTTTGTATATCCGGATTTTTGAATCATGTACAATGAGCGATAAGCACCGCTATTCTTAGCATATCCGATGAATATACAATCCACAGTTAGGTCCAATCTTTTGGGCCTTGGGAGTCGGTATAGCGACCTTTGCTAGACACCCCACACTCGTAAGTACCGATATGATGGCTTTCTTCCATCCATAATTCATAAGGGTCTCTTCTTTTTCCTTACGAGGTATCTTATTTAAAAGATAAGTAGCCGTTAAAATGGCTTCCCCCCATGTCCCGGCTTAGACCGTAACTTATCAACATGGCATTAACCATTTCTTTCAAGGTACGGTTCTTCCTTTCGCAATACCGATTCTCTTGAGGTGAATAGGGAGCAGTGAATTCGTGTCTAATTCCATGTTTCGCACATAGGTCGTGAAGGAGACACATATTCACCTCCTCTATCACTTCGGACCACCTTGATTTTCTTACTAAGTTGATTCTCAACTTCGCTTTTGTATAGAACAAACTTGTCTATAGCTTCATCTTTACTTTTCAAGAAGTAAACATAGCAATACTTTGTACAATCATCAATAAACGTGATAAAGTACTTATTGCCACCTTTTGTGGGTAGTGATTTCAAATCACATATGTCCGTGTGTATCATATCAAGTGGTTCGGTTTTTCGTTCAACCGATTTGAAAGATGCTCTTGTAAGTTTGGCTTCAACACAAGTTTCACATTTATATTTTGAGTCAATATGGAAATTAGGTATGCAATTAAATTTAATCAAACGACGATCGAATTAAAATTTACATGTCCAAGACGGCCATGCCACATATTAGAAGACTCAATCAAGTAGCGTAAGAATTCATTTTATTGATATCATTCTTAACAACCATTACATTGAGCTTAAACATACCATTCGGGGCATATCCCTACCTACATAAACTTGATTCTTAGAAAGAACAAACTTATCGACTCAAAACAAGATGAAAACCAAACTTGTTCAATTGCCAACTGGACACAAGATTCTTGCGAATCTACGGAACATACAAGACATTAGTCAACTTGAGCTCTTTCTCGGATGTCATCTTCAAGATTACATCTCCTTCACCCTTGATTTCAATGATTGCAAGAGTTGCCCATGTACGACTTCTCTCCACTATCAACCGCTGCGAAAGAGTGAAACATACTCTTATCAAGACACACATGACGGGTAGCCCCAAGATCCACCCACCATTCCTCGTTGTTGGAACCTACTGTGTTAACCCGAGATCATGGCAATGACATCGACACCATAGCAATCATGTCCACATCTTCATTCACCATATTCGCTGGCGTGGAGTCACCCGCTTGGCATCTTACGATTAGCGACACGGTGACTGGTGGTCACAGTTGAAACACACCCTTGGAACTTCGTTTCACAATTGCGACTTTAGAGCAAGGTACTCGGACTTCCTTTGCCCTTCTTGTCATTCTTTCCTTTTCCTTTGCCTTTAGCTTTGACATTGGACTTTGAAGATGACGAAACATGCTCAACCATATTTGCCTTTGCAGAATCGCGTATCGTTTTTTTCGAGCCGACTTGTTGTCCTGTTCAATACGAAGACGAACAACCAAGTCTTAAACACTCATCTCCTTTCGCTTATGCTTCGTGTGGTTCTTGAATTCTACCCACTTGAGGTAACTTTTCAATAATAGCAAGAACTTGAAAAGTTTCACTCAAAGTCATTCCTCAAGATGAATGTGATGTAGCAAAACCCGCAGATCTTGAACGACTCATTACATTCTTTGAATCATCCATCTTGTAATCCAAAAACGAGCTACCACGAACTTCTTTGTACCGGCATCCTCGCTTTGTACTTGCGTTCCAATGACTCCATAATTCTTTGGCGGTCTTGGTCTTAAAGACACGTTGTACAAAGAATAAACCAAACCATTCGTAACATAGTTGTGACACAAAAAATCTGAATGTTTCCATGCTTCCAAGGCTTGAGCGACTGTTGATTAGAGGATTGACCTTCTGCAGGAGGTTCCACGTTAGGTGGGTTCTCTTTTAAGAACCGCGCAAGGTTTAAAGTAGTGAGATAAAAGAACATCTTTTGTTGCCACCTCTTGAAATTCTCGCCCATTGAATT
The DNA here is from genome assembly GCA_022545495.1 of Chrysanthemum lavandulifolium. Taxonomy (NCBI): domain Eukaryota; kingdom Viridiplantae; phylum Streptophyta; class Magnoliopsida; order Asterales; family Asteraceae; genus Chrysanthemum; species Chrysanthemum lavandulifolium. Next base: position 282,451,720 of record CM040243.1, on the reverse strand, counting down.
TCTCGGTTTCTCAAGATGATTAGCAACCGTGTTGGTAATCTGGCGCACGTGCACGTTCACAGAGTAGTCACGGGAGGGTTAGTCGTGTTTGTCATCCCGAAGATCAAACACAAACAGTTAAACTAACTGCTTTAAATGGTATCTACTTGTACGGATCGATTCAACAAAACTCTAGCTTGGTTTTGATGGATCGAATAAATCGCTTTAATAGAAACTCTATCTTGGTTTCGTTAAAATTGATAATAAACCGCTTAAAAAACGTTATAGATCGGTTAATCCAAATCAGATGTTAAAACTGTTAATAGAAGCGATTTCCAAAGAAACTCAACAAGGTTTCGATAAAACAGATTATAAAAATCATTAATAATAAATCCGATTTTAACAAAGTGTTATAAATTTGGTTAAACCGAATGCTTTTAAGATCGAGGAAGCTGTACACTTTATTTATAAAATCGATTATAATGACAATAAATAAATTAATGTAAAGTAAAAACAAGAAATTAAGCAGATGAGAATGGAGTAGAAGCGAAGACAAACACTATTCAATGTAATTAAAATGAAAGCGATAAAAGAATTGCACGAGGCTCGTATTGAATACGATTCCCTTAAACAGATTTAAGTCTGCATTTCTCGTACATTTAACGCAACTGTTGTTATCTGCCACCGGACTAGACCACTTGCTCGAAAGATCGCTGAAAGACTCGTGTGTTTCGAGCAAAACCGCTGGAACTCGTCTGTGGTAATGAGTGCGTTTTCCGTATCTAAAACCGAATGAGATGTGTTTAATATATAGGCTAAACCTATCTTGGTCACCAAGAAAAGATATTCGCTGTAAATACAGACACGCAAATCATAATTATTAAACACGGTTTCTAAATCTTCTATTTATTTAAAACCGATTCGCATCTAACTTGTGTACAAAGTTTAAATCGGCCCAAAATTAAATAGACACAACTGGAAATAATGATACCAAATCAGAGTAAAAGATACGCAGTATGCGAGATTTCGGGCTGCATTCGATGTCTGCGGTCGCGGGCTCGCATGAGTTGAAGCTTCAACTCATTTTAGCGAAATCTCGAAATCGCACCCCTGCGGCACAAGACGTAGGTGTTGGAGTAAACCAACAAATCAATTTGAAGGTTCATATCAAGATTTCTATATAAACAAGGTTTCACTTCTTGTTTTGGGCGATGTGGGATACTCTCATTTTTCCAAATTTTGTGTTTCAAGTGCCTCACTTTGAGACACGATATCTCATTCTTTTCAACTCCATTTTGGACATACTTTAGCTCGTTGCGAAGCTTTTGTCGAGGAGAACGCAAAGCTACCAAGAAACATAAATATATATAATATATTAAACGGTGTCCAAAATTTGCAAAAACTCATTTTGCAAAACCACTTTTCCAACATTTTTTTCCAATAATAAACTTGAACCACGTTGTCACTACTGCTATCTTTGTATGTCACCCCATAAGTCATTGTGAGTATCATTGTCTCGACTTGGCCACAAACAAATAATTATTTTTTTCAATGTCACTTTTGATGAGATTACGTTTCCTTATCCCTTAACGACTCCCAATAATCCTCCCCCATACACATTTTTAGACCCCAAACCGAATACAATTAACCAACATCTTCGTTACCAATTCTAAACCCAACTTTCCTCGGTCCAAATACTCCACCCACAACATCCAACTCCACTATCCAGCCAACCACACCTCTCGAATCAAATAACGAGCCTACAACACCGATTACAACTCACGTCCCACATACCAACGCTCACCCTTGGCCCAATCATCTTGCTCGACTTCACAAGCCCAACCAAGCCTGGTTTTGGGTTCGCATGCCCAGTCGGATCCTGGTGTGAACTAACCCACTACCAGCCCAATTCTTACTGCCTAACAACGCCCACAACAGCCTATTGGAAGGCTAATTGATTTCCTTGATCTCATTCACCAAAATAACAGAATATATCAAAATACATGGAAAATTCTAGAACTAAACATGTAGGCTAGGTTTGCAAACATACACATGGGCCTAATACAAAATAATGAGAATAAATACAAATACATAGACTATGCTAGTAATACATAATTAGGTATTGTTTACAACTAGGTATTTTTTATACGAGATCCACATTAAGTTTTGACAAACAAACATGTTTGACTTACGTTGACTTAAAGTCTAACAAGCCTATAAATGGATGACGGTCCTTTATTTACTAGGAACCGTCTACCTCTTTATGGGACCGTCAGCAGAAGACTGATTTCTCTGAGGTTTTACAAATTTAATTTGTTTTGTTCCACTTGTTGATACCTAAACCTAAACCTGTTTTATCTCCGAAAGCCTTTTGACTATATAACAAATTTTTAAGTAACCAATAACTCTTTTTAAATTTAGCCAACTTATTAGTCTTTTCTTTAAGCTTCTTAATTTCAATTTTATGATCTTGACACAACATTATCGATTAATTTCTATATTTATCTTCTAAAATGATATCCTTTTCTAACTTATTCTTAAAAGATTTTGAAGATTCATTTTCCGATAATGTTTTATTTCTCATGCTGCAGAGATGTTCAAAATTGTTTTTAATTTAGAAAATTCTAGCAAGAATGTGTCATAATAAAAATGTACGATTTCGAAATGTACCTCACTTGAAGTTTCAACCATTTGACTTACATCGTTTTCGTTACAGTCGTTGTTTTCTTCATCAATATCACTTCATGCTTCTTGAATGAGTTCTCCTTGAATATTTTTCACATGATTCTGGTTGGCGTTTCCTTCATAAAAAAGCTGTTAAAAAGGTAGCGATAGTATTGATCATAGCAAATGCACTATCTATAGATTCGTCTTTAGCCATGAAGAATTTTTCATATATTCGTTCAAGATCAATATTGTTATCTTTGACTTGATTACTTCCTTGATGAATGATTAAAAGATTTTTCCAAATATCATTTTTCGTTTGACACATGAAAATTCTTTCATATTTATTTTTCGGTAAAGCTTTGTAAATCAATATTTTGGCTTAGATATTTCTGAAAATTTTTCTTTTAAAATCATCACTTTGATTTTCAAAATTAATTTTCGTTGGTTGAAAATCACCAATTGAAATAACATGCCAAAGATCTTGATCTATTGATTTCACATAATCTTCGAATCTATTTTCCCAATTAAAAAATTTATTATTTTCGAAAAATGGTGGTTTTTGTAAAGATTGCCCTTCTAGAATTCTTTCAGACTCCGTAGATCGATTTAATCTTAAAGATACAGTAAAATTTAAAGATCTTGAGTAACCTGGCTCTGATACAAGTTGTAAAAACCAGAAGGGGTGGTGGCTTGAATAGTTTCCACCGTTGTTAATTACGTTTTAAAACTTTTAAATTTTTTTGTTATTTTTTTGAAAGTTGTTTGATTCGAGGTTATGTGATATCAATCAACAATATATGTGAATATGATAGATATGCATGAAGTAAATAATATATGGATGCAAGAAAGATAGAGATATAGAAACAATCAAACAGAGACACGAAGATTTATAGTGGTTCGGCATGAAAGTCACTCTTCACCCTACTCCACTCCTCGAGTATCACACTCGAGAGTTCGTGATCACTATTTCAACAAACTGCCTTCAGGCGAAGGAAACCATACACTTTTGCTTACACCAATTTACGACACTAAGCGGAATGTCGAGTCCTAAGCTAGAACCAATCTACACATCAATACACGGACATACACCTTGTCTACTTGGACTTACACACAATCCAAGTCTTCACACTATACTTCACAGACTTTAACCTCGTCCACTTGGACTTATACACAATCTAAGTCTTCATACTACACTTTACGGACTTTCACCTCGTCCTAATCTTCACACACCAATACACGGACTCACACCAAGTCCTAATCTACATATAACACTTCACGGAGATACACTCGTCCTAATCTTCACACACTAATACACGGACTCACACAAAGTCCTAATCTACATATAACAATTCAGGGACATACACTTTGTCCAAATCTATCTTAACACAACTAATCTCGACTTACACACAAGTCGGATATGCAAATATACAAGAATGAGGATAAATAGAGTTTAGATAAGAACAGAACTGTAACACTAGTTACATGTGTGTGATGCCTAATTTATAAGACTTCGTTTCTTGGCGAATACGAACGTTCTTATCTTAAACTTTGAAGTAGAGGATGACGGGATCACTTGTAAACAAACTACAACACGTTAATGTGATCAAAGAGAGGGAAGAAGAGGGATAGAAAGATCAGAAAGATTTTAGTGCAAAAGGTCCAAGTTTTTTTGTGGAATAGTGTTGTATTTTATATGCACCAGGAGGAGCGGGAGACGGTCCCTTAAACCTTAGACTGTCCCGTATATATAAGGGGCCGTCCACATGTTTACGGGACCGTCCCAAGAGACGCTCCTATTTTGTCCTGATGTGGTGAAAATTTATCTGATTTAGGCGGGAAAAATAGTTGTTGGAGAATTTCAAATTCAAATTTATTTTTCTTATTAAAACATTTTTATAAATACAAAAAAATACTTTGTAAAAAATGTATTGTCACATAAAAATGTGAGCTTTTAAGAAAAATAACTTCTTTGCACATTTAACAAATTTGGTAGATTATTTGTTAATATCTTAAGTGATGTTGTAGTTGAAACGAGTTTTCTCGATTACAAACTTGTCAAGTGTAGTTTTACGTAACATGTTTTCATATTTTGTGATTATAAAAACTTATAAAGATCGAAAAATGCAAATGATATTTTTGACATTATTTGTATTAGCAACTCGCTCTAGAACCAGCGCTTAATTCAATGGCTTCTAGTCACACACAAATTAGGACCTGCACCAAACCTGCATACTTTTGGACACATCAGTTCAACACTCGTACCTCAAGAAGCTCCATCAACAACTAGTGAAATACCTACAGATGAAGAACTGGAAAATTTCTTTGAGTTAATGCTTGATGAATATTATGGTGGAAACTCGACCAATGCATCAAGATGTCATTCCGCTACACTCATTCAAAACAATCTACAACCATCTCTACAAGATGCATCCACAACAGCCGAAATCGGTTTACCACAAGCTCATCTTCATCAACTATAATCACTCCATTCATTGAAATCATTTTACCACAAGCTGTTGAACAAGAGCAACAACAAATACCAAATCAAGAAGATCAACCACAAAATCATAACAATTCAAAGTTAGAAGAAATTGAAAATCCGTTTGCCACGCCTACAACGGAATCCACCGAATCTTCGTCAAAATATCAAGAAGCTTCTAACATGCATACGGTTAACCAATGGTATCCTTCAGAACTCAAGTGGACAAAAGGCCAGCCACTAGAACAAGTTCTCGGAGATCCTTCATAGCCCACGAAGACGAGAGGTAAACTAGCCACGGATTCTGAAATGTGTATCTCTGCGCTTGTTGTATGCACCAAAGAAGAACCAAATAAAATTAAGGATGCAATGGCAAAAGAATGCTTGATTGAAGCGATGTATGAAGAACTTCTTCAGTATGAAGGAAGCAGTTGAAAGACTGATCGGCAAACCTGTTATTGGTCTCAAATGGATCTGGAAGAACAAGCTTGATGAAGAAATGACTGTAATTCATAATAAGGCTCGTCTTGTGGCTGAGGGATATTGTCAGGAAGAAGGGATAGACTTTCAAGAACTATTCGCACCGGTGGCAAAACTAGAAGCAGATAAGATCTTTCTAGCCTACGTAGCTCACAAGAATGCTCACATATTATTAGATAAATGAAAGATTCCAAGTTCGTGTATGGTCCAAGATGGGAGCTCCATTTGAGAGATGTACTATTTTTTTCTTCACCAAGGTTTTTCCCATTGGATTTTACTTGGGAAAGTTTTTTTAGGGATGAAGTCTCATTTGGTGTATTATGCGCCCTATATCTATATGTTGTTGTTGGATTGGCTTGGAGGCATTTGTATTGATACTTAGTATTCTACAAAATGGCTTCCCGTCATGGTTTGTTTGTTTATAACTGTTTGGTTTGTTGGTTAATTGTTTATAGCTAGAGTTGGCATCGTTTTGTGGCATGTCACAAATGATCTATTGGTTTATCAAGCGTTTTGCTTGACGTTAATGTAGTATTTCAACCACACTTCATTGTGTTTAACTTTTCTTTGATTAATATACTTACCCGGGTAACCCTATACCCAAAAAGAAAACAAAACGTCTATAACCATAACTACCTATTGACTTTTAAACTCTTTTGAGAAATTTTATTTTTACCTAAAATGAAAAACATATTTATTGTACATATTGCTCGAACTAATAAAACATATAAAGCTTCAGACAATTTATATGCAAACAAGTTTATGGTACATATGGTTCTAAAAACCGGACCAACCGGTTTCTACAGGAACCGGAGTTCCCACCGATTCGGCTAACTAATAAAAATTGTCTAAAAACGAACCAAAGAAGAACCGTTAAAAATGGGTGAACCGAGCAGGACCGGGATCATTTTCTTCTTTGGTGGCCGAACTTCAATCACAGGGTACTTGACGTCGCAACACGCGGACACCATGCTATGTTGACAAATGAGTTAAAAGAAATCATAAGCTTCTTGCATTGGAGATACTTTAACGCTGATACCGTAACTATTTTCGCATATCATGTGAACCCAAATAAATTATATTGCATGGTACCCACCGCTCTAACGACACACGGGTACCCGCGATTGAATTTGAATTGATATTTTCACTATTACATTTATTGTGAAGAGACATGCATCTACAATTGAACGTGTTTTTTTTTTCCTTTTCTTTTTTATCTTTTGTGTTTCAATCTTAGTACGTAATGCAGTAATTTCATTAGTAGCTCACATGAAGACGAGTGATAAAGGATTGCTATATCATAGTTGGTCCGAATTTAAAAAGTCCCACATGAACTCGTCTATGGGTAAATCAAACACACTGCTTTCACCATCTTCTTGCTCCACATCTAAAGCCTCCCCTTCGAATGGAGAACCATCTAACGACCACCCAATTTCGCCGTCAAATTCCTTCTCCTCATTGTCAAATAACTCAACCATATACTCGTTAATCTTGGCATCCGATACTATGGGTGACGAGATTAACCCTGAGGATATATCAAAGGCAGTTTCGACACCATCATGTGTTGACCTTATTACGTTATAGTCTTGAGGAGCTGCAATGGGTGGATTAGAATTTACGGTTTTAGACAAGATCCGTGGTTGAGGCTTAATAACTGTGACGGCCGTGGTAATGTCTTTAGCTTCATTATTTTGTTTGTTGGACCGTGGCCGAATATGTGTGTTCCAGTAGTTCTTCACGTCATTCGCAGTTCTTCCTGGTATTCTCCCAGCAATCAGTGACCATCTAATGAAAAGTACAATCCAAGTTAATCGCGGATTTAATTGCTTCCTTTTGTAAGCCTTTAATGTTTTTGCTTTCTTGTTACAACAATGAATGAAAGAGACTTTGTCATCATTTGAAACAGCACATATTTAGTCTTGACATTCATGTCGCTTTTAGGTAAAATCATGTCCATAGTAATATCTATTTTTGTACATTTGGATTTGATTATGGTTTTACTTACCTGTTGCCTAGAAGCTTGTGAAGCCTTAGAATGAGATCAATCTCATCTTCTTCAAAATCTCCTTTCTTTATATTTGGCCTTAGATAATTTAACCATCGCAACCTACAACTCTTCCTACATCGGCTTAAACCTGCAACTACAAACAAATTAGTGTCAAATAAAACGTATCTTCTTTTTCTCAAGTAACAAGAAAGAAACAAGCTAGCTAGATAAACTTGTAATACAATAAATAGCAGAACGAATGTCTTACCGGCTCTAAGAGGAATAAGATGCCATTTGCCTTCGCCATGTTTTTGAATACAGTTCCTGAGAAGCATATCTTCTTGGGGAGTCCATGCACCTTTCCTCAACCTTAAATCTGTACTACTAATACTCGGTCTCATTTTTCTGTGCTCCTATTTCCTTAATAATTGAGTCCCCTTTTATAGACACATATGGCCGGGACTACATGTAACCCAGCCTCCTTCCACGTTTATATTACTTACGTGCATGCTTATGTCTCCACACAAAAAATTCAGCTTACTACTTGTAGGAACTATCAATAGAATATTATAACCAAAATATTGATTTTTTTTTTTCTTTAAACCAAAATTTTTATATACCTTTTGATATCGTATCAATACTATTGGCCCAAGCTTATTAAATCACCCTCGAATCAAGCCCATCACTAAGGTCCAATCAACACTTGATAAAAGGCCCGGCTTAAATCTCATGCTACGTAGAGCCTCGAAAGACCTCTCATGCCTGACTAAGTAAGGACAAAAACTCTGATCCACAACTGTCACTAGCAGTTAAGATGTACCATCTGACATTGCACAGTGGGGACGCACGACAAATACCACTACGAGCTAAAGGATGAATGACATTTGTCCTCCTTGTCTGCTCTCGGATGATCCACACTTGGCACCCTGGTGGTCGTCAATGACTCCCAAAGGGTTTATCTTTAAACCCTCGAAGCCTCTCTATAAAAAGAGAGCAACACACAACACCACACAAGTTTTCACACACTTGGGCAAATCTGCCTCACAGCAGTGAAGTATGGTTCTTGTTTAAGTGTTACATGAGCTTCTTGATCTACATCAATCTCATCGGGTCCTTACCGTTCAACACGGGAAACCAAAAAACAAAACCATTCTCATCCCATCTCTAAACCGATTTACATACCATACGTAAATATGGCGCCATCCGTGGGGACGTGATACAAAATAGCCACAAATTTTATAAAAATTTTCACCTATCTTCAATCATTTCTCACTCAAAAAAAGCCAAAATTTTTTCGTCAAGACAACTAGTTTCTCAGCTAAACATGGCTGATGACCAACACCCTAAGATTTCGGAAACAATCGAAAACCACCTCGGAATTATCCGAGCAAAAAAACCTTCTTGTACGAAGAAACATCAACAAAAACCCGAAAAGGAGACTCACCAGCTACCTGGAAACAAGACAGAGAAACCTGTGAGGAAGACGCATGCAGCAGAGGACCTTATAGTCCTACGCACACCATCCTTATCAGGGAAGCCAACATGGGTCCGCGAGAGATATAAACCTCTCAGGTCACTCACACAAGCTCAAAAATTACAAACACATGAGGTTCAAGGGATAATGAAGGATGCTGAGGAATGTCAGGAAGGGGGTCTGACAAATGTACAACCCAGGTCATGATACACACACTTATTGGGAAGAACTCAGGTAAACACATTCCAACTCGCTTACATTTATTACTTCACACATAACAATCAGGCCAAACCACGACCTGGAAACCAACCCAGGTATAGCCTACAGCAGGACAACTAGACGTCCCATCCTAGCCCACTCCCAGGCCATAGCGTGCAACCCACCTTGCACCTAGGACACCTAGTCGGCACACAACCTAAGGTAGAGAACAATAACCACACGGAACCAAAATCCCTCAAGAGAATGATAAAGAGTGTCAGCATGATTCAGCCATGGCACTCAAGCACGAAAACAAACAATGAGGTCATGGAGACCTAGCAACGTGCCCCACCGAGAATTATTTCGTGGGACGCTTTCATACCATCATCTGATCCAGTGGTCATAACAACAATGATAGCCTCAAATAGGGTAAGCAGAATATACATTGACGGAGGAAGTTCGGTAGACATAGTGTACGATCACTGTTTAAACAAACTTCCAGATTATATCAGGTCAGGACTTAGACCCCAACCACACAACTAATCGGTTTTTCAGGGGAAAGATCATACCCTGGAGGAGTAGTTACCTTAGAAATCACAATAAGAACATACCCGCTGTCAAGAACAATCATGCTACAATTTCACGTGGTCAAAGCCACATCCAAGTATAATGTCATACTCGGAAGGACAACATTGCACAAGCTCAGCATAGAAGTTTCCACCATTAGGTCGTTAGTAGAATTTCCAACATAAGGGGTAATTGCCACAGTAAAAAGTGGCTACCCGGGTACTGACGCAAGCCTGGCAACCGTGGTAGAAGAAAGCAACATTAGGGAGATCGTATGGGCACCCATTCCGGGAGACAATCTCAAGTAGGTAAAAGTTGTCATACATCCCAAATACCCAAATCAACCAATCACAATCAGAGTTGACCTCTCACCCTAGGTTCAGAACCAATTGTTACAACTACTAACGAATAGCTTAGCTGTATTCGCCTGGCAATTTTCAGGCATGACAGTTATTCCTTGGGTTTAAACTAATACGCACCACCTATCAGACAGAAGAGACGCAGTCTTTCTCTAGAGCATTCTCAGGCCATGGATTCCCATGTCACGGACCTTAGCCAGGCAGGCATATTACGACCAGTAAAATATCAAACCTGAGTCTCAAACCCAGTCACGGTCAAGAAAGTCAACGAAACATGGCGCATGTGTGTAGACTTCACAAGCTTAAACAAGGATGTCCAAAAGATAATTACCCTTTACCTCCCATTGATTGGCAGGTAGAGTCCCTAGCTGATTTCAAATACAAATGCTTCCTTGATGCATACAAAGGATACTACCAGATTCTAATGAATGAGTCTAACGAAGAGAAAACAACATTATATACCAATTAGGGTCTTTTCTGCAATACTAAAATGCCTTCCGCTCTTAAAAACGGAGGTGCCACCTACCAAGAATTGGTGGACCGAGAGTTCAAGTCTCATATAGGTGTCAACCTTGAGGCATACGTTGATGAAATGTTTATCAAAAGCAAGACAGAGGATGCACAGTTGCGAAAATCCTTGAAACCGTTCAAAATTTTCGACGCATCAACATGAAGCTAAATCCAGCCAAATGCACATTCGGAGTCAAGAGGGCTAGTTTTTGGGCTGCATAATCGATGCCACGAGAATCGAGGCTAACCCCAAAAAGATTCAGGTGGTACTAGACATGGCTCCTCCCAATACCAGAGAGAGCTACAAAGCTTAAATGGAAAACTCGAAGCTCTCAACCATTTTCTCTCACAAGCATCAGAAAAGCAGTTGCCATTCTTCAAAGTAATAATCGAATGCAAAATGCCGTCTCATTAGATTCGTCACTAAAAGTGATCACATATTTTACTTTTAGCAACTACGGTTTTGACTTGACTTTTTTTTACTTTTGACTTTTTAACTTTTTAACTTTCAACTAACTTTTGTACCAAAACCTTTAGTGACTACATGTAGTCGCTATAAGTTCGTTAACTTTATTGACCAAAATCATGACGGGTCACTAAATTGTGTATTCTGCTCCCTATATGTTGCTTTTGGATTGGCTTGGATGCATTTGTACTGATGCTTTGTATTCTCCGAAATGGCTTCCCGTCATAGTTTGTTTGTTTCTAGCTGTTTAGTTTGTTGGTTAGTTGTTTATAGCTAGAGTTGTCATTGTTTTGTGGCATGTCACAAATGATCTAGTGGTTTATCAAGCATTTTGCTTGATGTTAATGTGATATTTCAACCACAATCCATTGTACTTAACTTTTTTGTAATTAATATACTTATCGGGGTAACCCTTTATCTTAAAAGAAAACAAAACATCTGTAACCATAACTACCTATTGCCCTTTCAAATCTTCTCAAAAATGTTATTTAAAACACCCCTAAAATAAAAAATATATTTTATTATACGTATTGTGCAAACTAATAAAACACATAAAGCTTCATATAATTTATATGCAAACAAGTTTATGGTACATATGATTTTAAAAACCGGACATGATCAGACCAACGTGTTCAACCGTGTCACCAGAACCGGAGTCGCCACAATTTCGGCTAGCAAATAAAAGTCGTCCGAAAACAAACCTGAGAAGAACCGGTAAAAATAGGTGAATCGGGCTGGACAGGGACCATTTTCTTCTTTGGTGTCTGGACTTTAATTACAGGGTACTCGTTGCCACAACAAGCGGGTACTGTTGAAAAATGAGTTAATAAAATCACAAGCTTATTGCATTGGAGATATTTTTACGTTGATGACGTAACTATTTTCGCATAACATGTGACCTAAATAAATTATATTGCATGGTACTAACCACTGCAACGCGGGGTATTGGGTTAATCCCAAACGACCTAAGTCAATACCCAAACTACCCGATCAACTCAAAAGTCAAAGAATAAAGTCAACCTATGGCAGTTATGAGATAGCAGTTACAAAATAACCGTTTTCTAGCAGTTATGCCCCAAACCGACATATCTGTTGGTTCTCATGAACCAACACGACTCTTCTTTGTACACTTTCGAAATGTATAAATAGATAGCAATTGTATTCAAACAGATTATGACTGAAATATAGAAAAGCTTTTCCGATTCAATTGTTCCTTGTATTTTTGGTATATTTTGATTATAGATCCAGAAAAACGGGCCAACATTTGGTATCAGAGCCACAAAATCATCATATACCAATCTTTGGTTTTCTGTTTCAAAATCAAAGGACTAAATTTTTGTTTCGAAATAATTTTCTTTTCTGCAAGTACAAAACGAACACAAATCAATAAAATCATTTTTGTGTTTCTGTATCTGTCGCAACAAGGGAACAATCACAAATATGTGATTACTCAACCCGGCATCCGATAAAACTTTTGCAAGAAAATATTTGCCAATAGACAAATATTAACATCGAAACAATTGTTACCCAATCTAAAAAGAATCAGAAACGATTAACAAAATCATATACCCTTTGATTCAAAAACAAAAAAAATCAAATACCAATCTGATAAATGCAAGTCATCAAACAAACACACATGTTCATTAAGGAATCAAGCCCAGAACATCAATTGAGTCACCCATCGACTCAATTTCAATCTCCAATCATCCAATTCTATCACGGTCAAGAAACCCCTAATTCAACGAATCCCTAGGTTTCATTTTGTGGGATCATCTATACTCGCGAAGAACACATCAAACCGGTGAAGAACTAGAAAGGTCAACCATAAAGATCAGGAGAAAACAAGAATGGGAATAATCCCAGAAACATTGAGACAGAACATATCTAGTCTTAAAGAAGGGGACGGTTTCATTTTTTCTTATCTCAAAAAAGAGATAAAGGAATAAATATAAAAGGCGCATCACCTAGTAGGGCAACACAAGATTATTTCAGCTACGGGGTTTTAATTTACCCCTCAGGTTTCAATACTTACAAAAACCACCCTTCCATTTCCAATTTTATATATAGTATATATTAAGTCCTTTTATATATATAGTGTATAGTTTTTTATATAAGTTACATCTTTATTTTAAGATTAGTATCTTGTCAAGGTTTAGAAATATAATAACCTAGTACTTATCTTGCTTATTATATTGATTAAGGATAGTTTTGGAATTTAAAAACTAGTCCAGTAAAGTTTTTATGGCCTATAAGGCAAAAAAAAAAAAAAAAAAAAAAAAAAAACTCGCTAGATATAGAAATTTTGACACACCTAGTGTAAAGAAAGGTATTTTTTTTTGGAAATTTTTTGTCAATATCCTTAAGATATGAAGAAAGAAAGTGGAAATAAGGAAATTATTACAATTAGTACACCTCAATTCCAATGCCCAATCCTAAAACCCGAGAATTACTCATTATGGGCAATTCGAATACAAATCATTCTCGAAGCGAATGGTTTATGGGAAACAATAGAGCCGACTGAATCGACTCAACCCGATAAAAAAAAAGACAAAACCGCTATTGGTTTCCTTTATCAAGCCTTACCCGAGGAACAATTACTTCAAATAACAAAGCACAAAACCGCGAATGACATTTGGAATGCTTTGAAAACTAGACACGTTGGCGAAGACAGAGTTCAACAAGCAAAACTACAAACACTCAAATCTGATTTTAAGATGTTACAAATGAAGGAAGACGAGACAATCGACACCTTCGCTAAAAAAATAACAACACTCGTAAACAAAGCCGCTAGTCTAGGACAAACAATTGAAGATCAAACCTTAGTACGGAAACTATTAAATGTTATACCTGACAGGTATCTGCAAATAGTTGCATCAATAGAGCAATATTCTGATCTAAGTGAAATGACGATGGAAGAAGCAATTGGGAAACTCAAGATGTACGAGGAAAGAATAAAGTTTAAGAAGAATAACGATAATAACGATCAATCTAAGTTATTTTTTACACGTCACAACAATAACATTACTCACGGAAGACACTGTGAAGAATGTGGAAATGATTTGTTGCGAGGCCAAGAAAATAATTCCAAGAAATAATCAAACAACAACTCAAATAAATTTATTGATGTGCTCCTTTATAAACACGATTTATCCGGCAATTACTATAAACACATACGAGCAAGTATACTCGTTCGCGATAGCAAAGGTGGGTAAGTCGAGATCGTCCCAAGAGATTTGCGTTTTAATTTGTTTAAAATATTCGAGACAAGAAAGCTTGTCAAGGCTTCCTCAAAGTTGTGGTTTAGTAAAAATCAAATTTAAGAAACATATACTTGTGTAAAGTCTATAGGCAATCATAGAGAATGTTCATGAAGGCTTGGTGTAAACTCTTGATGTGACGCACAAATCATAAGCAAATAATTTCCAACCCATGGTTTATGTTTTGTAAAATCATTTTAAGAAGAAACACATGTAGGTAATCCTTTCAGTCCTTATCCTAATAATTATTCTTTAGAAAATCCATTTGTTTGTAAAAGATTCTCATTAAACTTGTTCCTACGAATCTTTCGACCCTTTCGTGATGAAAATGTTTCTAGTCTTGTTTCAATAAGTAAGCATGGTGAGTGTCAATCGTCATATCCCCATACTAGTTTGTCACTTAACTTTTTGGAATAAAACATAAGAGAAATCCTTTTGGTCCTTTTTCTTAAACATGTTTTACCGACAAATCAAACAAGACTAGTAGTTTTCCAACAAACTCATTTAAAAAAGATCATTTACATGCATCACATATAAGAAAACTCCTACAGCTTCCTACATCCTTACACACAAGTATATTCAAGAATTACTCCATGACAATCATAACAAAACACAAGTAGTAACAAGGTAATTCAAATAATTCAAGAGAATAGAAATTTATGACAAGTTCAATAGAATACCTAAGCTTTGGATTACAAGAATTAGAAACTGTGGAATATAGCAACCACACGCCTCCAATCGTCTAGCCTAACCGTACAACTCCGAATGATCACACAATGAATGAGAATTTGTCTCACCACTTTCCTGGACGTTTTACAGCAGATACAAGACTTTTGGGATGAATAATAAGGGTTGGTAATAGCTTTGGTGTAAACTATTACTGATACGCGTACAACGCGAATTCGGGGTCAAAAGAACTTCCTTTTCGTCGAGCAAGTTTTTCAACACCCTAGGCAGTGAACCTAATCGTTATAGTGTAGTATTAGGGTAAGCCACGGGTATTGATATCGTTCTCTAGGGGAATAGGAATGCTAGTGAGAAATTACTACGCTAAGGTTGGGGTTGAGGAAGATTATTTTTTTATCATTTGTATGTTTTTTTAGAAAATTGAAACTACGAATCTCGGGGTTTGGATTTGGGGGTTGGTATTTCTACCGATTACTCTACTATTATCTAATTATCTAAACTAAGGTAAGTGTATTTTATGTCTATTGTTGTGTGCTCTTATGATGATTAAAAATGTGTTTACTTAGATGTTATTACTCCCTAGTTATCTCCTATTGATGGTTGAATTGTCACGTCCTTATTCTAAACGCGTTGTGTTTCTAAGGTCGTAGGGTATGCGTTTATCCCTAACTCTTTGAAGCTACCAAAGGTTAATGACTATGAAATCTCTAGGATTCATAAACTTAAAACTAAGGTTATCTTTGGATATTTAGCCTACAATTCCACTAGTAACTATAAGCTAAGGTTCAACAAAGACTAATCAAGCATTAATAACATAACGAATGACCTATCACAATACTAGGTCAATCACAATTAAGATAAGAGACAATCAATCAATATTCAATAACTAGGTTTCATATATCTAAGCAAACACACAAGTAAATTAGCCGGACATGGAGAACATGCAAGCATACACACAAACAATTGAAGACATGGTTAAATCAATGAAGTAAAACACTTATCTTGTTGTAAAATAGGGTATGGAACCCTAAGATACTGCACAAGATAGCCTTGGTTCGGTTTAGGTTTTTACTCCACAAAACTACCTCCCTAAAACTAAAAAATTCGGATTCTATATATAGTGTTACAATATGCGACGGCGTCACTCTTTAATTGTGACGCTGTCTTGTCGCCGCCATTAGGGTTTCGTCTTTGCCACGTCAACTCTGTGATGGCGTCACCTTATGCTCGTGACGCCGTCGGCTTCAATCTCTGACGCCGTCTGGATCCAAATCTAGGTCGTCTGAGTTGCGACGCCCTACTCTTTTAAACCTGATGCCGTCACTTGTAAATTAGCAATTTACTCTATGAGTCGTCTCAAGATGTCTAGCAACGGCGTCGCATTTAAGCAGTGAAGCCGTCCCCTTCAATTTCAGCACCTTGAGTGTCTCGATTCTTGACTTTGGCCATTTTCTTCATATATTCGCGCCTTTTCGTCCGAATAAGTGTCATTCCAGCAATTTGCCTTCAAGAGACCTAAAAAGTGAAAAGGAACGAAATTAAGTAGTAACGGATACAAAAGTGATCAATTAAGGGCTTAAATGACTCCTCAAAAGTGTACCTTTTAAATCCTTATCAAATATCCCTACACTTGGTATTTGCTTGTCCTCAACAAATGTGCTTTAGCCAATTAATTTATAAGTTAGGGGTCATGAAGCATTAGTTTAGAACGATTCACAACACATATAAGCCCATAAAATTCATAACAAGCACGGAAATAAGTGGTGTTTGGATACTCATCTCTCGGTGTATATGAAATATATCAAGTTGGAAATGGAAGATAAACACTCATTAACCGGTCCTAGTACATAGATTACCATAGGCTTGAGACTAGATCAAACCTCCATCGCTTTGGCGTAAGCACCTAGGAAAAACTATCCAAGAGGTCTTTTAAAGGGTTGTAACGTTAGGCTTACGGTAGGGAAACAAATGGTTTGGTGGGATCGGCGATTTAGTGGCGGCAAGTAAAAAATCTTTATGTTACAAGTATGCGAATAATGGCGTTGCTAAGCCAAGACTCGACACTCTAAACTATAAATAAATTGAAACAAACAAACATAAATTTAAAGATAGATGTAGGATGGTAGCCCGTATGTTTTTTTCATTTTTTTTAACACTCTATTTTTTTTTCATACACTTTTACCCTACCATCCTCTACGATAACATCAAAATAATAGGGATTTATAGGCACATCCCTACACTTGAGTTTTTATTACTCTAACACTAATTTGACCCGAATTGAAAAGATCAAAACACTTGGAGTACATTATTACGCAAATAAAGGGAATTTGAATTTAACGTTCCCTTCCCGTCATTTCATAAAATTTAACTTTTCCCATGAGTCCCAATCGTCCCAAAAATGTGTACAAAGGATATGACTCGACTTAGCAACTTATGCAAGCAACTAGATAATTGAACTAAGGGTTTATTATGATAATAATAATGCACTAAAAGTGAGTGCATATAAGGTAGGCTAAGGCGATTTGGGTGTACATTTGGGGGTGGATTGTAAACAATGCTCTTCATTGATATTCCGGAAAACCGAAACATCATGAGAACCGCGAAAAGGATAGGCTCTGAGGGGTTAACTAGGGGTATCGTGTACTAAATATGAGTACAACGCAAGGGTGTGAATTACTCAACCGATGTGGAAAAAGTAATTATATTACGGGAATAAAACAAGGGTTATCCTAATGGCTCTTATCATTTAGTTATTCCTAACTACACAAGTGTAGTCTCACTAGCGATCTCGGAATGCATCACAAAACAAGTTCTAGAATCTATTATACTACCGGTTCACACTCGAAGCATTAAAGTGGAATGCTTTAATTCCTACAAATCTAATGGCGATCCTCACATTTTGGGTGGAATTTAAGTGGTAAAGGGTTTTTGTGCTAGTCATATAACTTCCTATCCATGAGACGCTTTATTAAGACTAATGGCCCACTCCTATATGTTATGAAAATTTTTAAATTTGGTGCCAAAATTACCCTAACCGATATTTCTCATGGTTTATTACACAAATGAAATTGTACAAGGCAAATAATCAAGGATATGCATAGTTTCAAATTTCCCGTTTTATTTTCCCTCCCTACACTTAAACTGAACATTGTCCCCAATGTTCCCCGAAAGTATCAAAGTTATGATAATGGAAGGTAATTAAAAACGAAAGAAACTAGTACTCCCCTGATTAGCTCGGTAGGATCCGTACGAAGTAGTGGTTAACTCTTTCTTCAAGAAGAGTGTTTGCATTAAAAGCTCCTTCCAATCTTATGTATCTTCTTCTTGATAAATTAAACCTGCACACTTGAAGAAAACAAACGAAACTTTCGCGAAAAATCGTGGTAACAATATATATATATATATATGACTCTACTAAACTAGGATATAATTCTTGTGGAATGGATGTTCACAGATTTTCCGAAATTAAGACCGAAAAATTCCAAAATTTATAAGTAGCTCGAAACGATAAAAATTAGTAAACAGCTTTCTACTCCTCTCGCCGTCAGTTATCGAATAGAAACTCGTATGCGATTTTCGGAAAAAATTCGAAAATATTTATTTTTATAACTGAAAAGTTTCTCGCAAAACATCCATTATGACTCGATACAAGCATTTGACTCGAACAAACACACATGTATATCTTTTAAATAATTGTAATTCTCATGTTCACGTTCTTATTGAAAACGTGTGTAATCCTCCCTACACTTATCCCTTATGTAAAATACCTTTATATGTAATTAAGACGAGGTTAAAGACAAAATAAAGCATTTTTACAAATTTAAACATGAGAATAAACAATCAATCAAAGATATACGACACAAACAAGCAAACAATTAAACATGGGTTGCCTCCACGAAGCGCTTTTCTTTATTTATGAGTCTTGTAGCTAGACTCAAGTCGTGCCTCTCGTTGTCTCGCTTTTCATTCTCAATGAGAATTCTATCGATTGACAAAATTTTCATCGACTGTACCTAGGCCCTAGGTCAAGAAATCCTTATAATAAAGTCTCATTTTCTCCCACATGAAGTTCAAACCTTTTCAACATCGTCTCGCTTTTTTCCTCAAAAGCTCTAATGTTGTCTCGCTCAAAAGGGATAAAGGCCATATCCATTCATCTTCCAAGGCATCCCGTAAGTGATCTCATCGCTTCCTTCCTTAAACCTAACCGCTCCTTCAAACTTGTTATGGCTCATTTTAAACTTTTCAACAAACGGTTTTCCTAGCACTACTTGGGATAAGTTATAGTCAATGACACATCCGATGTCTTCTAGGACCACAAAATCAACTAGGTAGGTGAAATTCCTATAAAGACGTGTACATCTTTGACTCTTCCCACAAAGTTGCAAACCCCACGGATACTTAGGGTCCCTCCTAATCTTAAGTCGCTCATTCATAATGTCATTGTAAACGGTGATGAGATCACATTAATGGGAGATTTCGATTCATGTAAGCATGTTCGACATTCCTATATCCGATCATACAAGGGATTTTGAGGTTCCAAGGATTTCCTCTCCTAATCTTTGGACATATCCTAATGATGGGTGATCGGGGATTATCGATTATGTATTGATGGTAAGCAACCTCTTCCTTAGTGGGGGTAAAGATTGAAATAAACACTATCCTCCTCATTCAAGTTTTTATTCACTAAGCAATTTTCCGAATTACTGTTGATCATGGAGCCAACTACAGAGGCGCTGACCACTTTCTCAACAGCTTCCCTAATTGTAATATCAAATACCTTTTGCAAATCTTGAAGGTCGGTGTTTCTACTCACATAACGGATTCGGCAGTTGTGTTGGTCATTGGGTTGGGTTTTGAGTGAAAGTGACTTATTTGGTGGTGGGTTGTTTTTTGATGAGCAATCACCTTCCATGATGAAAAGTGACGGGATTACGAACAAATCTCACGAAGAAGGGGGATAGACTACGAGGAAGCTAAAAATGGGAAAAAGCTTACTTGATAGGAATCAAGCAAAGAAACCTAAACGAGGTGAAAATCTAACTAGTTATTCTATTCCAGCAAGCGCCTAAAACTTGATACACGCACAACGCGCTCGGGTCAAAGGAACTTCTTTTCGTCGAGCAAGTTTTTCAACACCCTAGGCGATGAACCTAATCGTTGTAGTGTAGTATTAGGGTAAGCCACGGGTATTGATATCGTTCTCTAGGGGAATAGGAATGCTAGTGAGAAATTACTATGCTAAGGTTGGGGTTGAGGAAGATTATTTTTTTTATCTTTTATATGCTTTTTTAGAAAATTGAAATTACGAATCTCGGGGTTTGGATTTGGGGGTTGGTATTTCTACCGATTACTCTACTATTATCTAATTATCTAAACAAAGGTGAGTGTAGTCTATGTGTATTGTTGTGTGCTCTTATGATGATTAAAAATGTGTTTACTTAGATGTTATTACTCCATAGTTATCTCCTATTGATGGTTGAATTGTCACGTCCTTATTCTTAACGCGTTGTGTTTCTAAGGTCGTAGGGTATGCGTTTATCCCTAACTCTTTGAAGCTACCTAAGGTTAATGACTACAAAATCTCTAGGATTCATAAACTTAACACTAAGATTATCTTTGTATATTTAGCCCAAAATTCCACTAGTAACTATAAGCTAAGGTTCAACAAAGACTAATCAAGCATTAACAACACAACGAATGACCTATCGCAATACTAGGTCAATCACAATTAAGATAAGAGACAACCAATCAATATTCAATAACTAGGTTTCATATATCTAAGCAAACACACAAGTAAATTAGTCGGACATGGAGAACATGCAAGCATACACACAAAAATTGAAGACATGATTAAATCAATGAATTAAAACACTTATCTTGTTGTAAAATAGGTATGGAACCCTAAGATATCGCACAAGATGACCTTGGTTCGGTTTAGGTTTTTACTCCACAAAACTACCTCCTAAAACCGAAAAATTCGGATTCTATATATAGTGTTACAATATGCACGACGTCACTTTTTAATTGTGACGCCGCCGGTCGCCGCCATTAGGGTTTCGTCTTGGCCACGTCAACTCAGAACGACGCCACCTTATGCTCGTGACGCCGGCTTCAATCTCGACGCCGTTCGATCCAAATCTAGGCCGTGCGAGTTGCGACGCCTACTCTTTTAAACCTGATGTCGTCACTTGTAAATTAGCAATTTGCTCTCTGAGTCGTCTCAAGATGTCTCGCGACGGCGTTGCATTTAAGCAGATTGAGTGTCTCCATTCTTGACTTTGGCTCTTTTCTTCATATATTCGCGCCTTTTCATCCGAATAAGTGTCATTCCAGCAATTTGCCTTCAAGAGACCTAAAAAGTGAAAATGAACGAAATTAAGTAGTAACGGATACAAAAGTGATCAATTAAGGGCTTAAATGACCCCTCAAAAGTGTACCTTTTAAATCCTTATCAATTAATCTTTTGGTTGTGTCACACTAGACTACTAAGTCTAGGTTCATTTTATAGCTAAAAACCCTTAACTATCAGGCTAAAAACGTCCCAAACAAGTTATTAACTGGAAATGATCGGCCTCTAATGATAAATGGAAGTTAAGGCAACAATAAATGACCAAAGTGTAACTCCAGGGTTTGCAGCCGGATCGGTTGCGACGCAGCCGAACCGGTTGCGTTTTGTCCATCACCCCAGCCGATCTGGTTGCGGGCTCCAACCGATCGGCTGGGAGCCTTTCATACACCCATTCTTGACTTTGGTTGACTTTTCTCGATTCTTGCCTTTTTCTTTGCTTTCGATGCTGATTTCCAAGACGAAACTTGATCTTTATTTGTTGTAGACACTTATAAATCATTGTGCTTCCTAATCATTGAGTCCAAGAGCTTCCTCACTTGACTTTTTTCCTCGGGAATTATCCAAATGTGCATGAAATCTTCATTTCTTCACCTTTTGCGATACCTGGCTACATTCACATACAAATACGCTTCTTTTGCACTTTTGCAACAATTATGAGTAACTATAGCCGATTATCATACACAAAACCAATAATAACGCTACTAAAAACATACTCATTTTGAGCGTTATCAAATTCCCCCATACTTAAGTTCTACTCGCCCTCGAGTAGGTCTAGCATTTATGAAAATCGATTTCAATGGTCTCGATACCGTGGTTCCAAAAATCTAACAATCATCTCAAGAGAAATAATTGTTAAATTGCTTTTAATATGTGAAAATTTTAAAATGAACCAAATGACTTTAGATAACATAACTAAACACCTCACGAATGATTTTAAGAATTCACTCAACACTCATATATTGGTGGGCATATGTAAATCACTCAATGCCTAGTCATGATCAATGCTTTTTACCATAAGCTTGTACAAGTATCAAGACAAATAAGATAAATTCATCAAAGAGGGCTTTTATTCGGGTTATAATGTTAAGGCTTTGGGTTTATAAATGGTATGGATAAGGCATGGGATAGTTTATGAAATTTCCTTTAAAAGAAAAATAAAGTCAAGTCTAAACCTCCATGTTGCTAGCCATCATACGAACCACAATCCCGAAAATGATTATATTCTCCTCTTCTTCACATATCGATCTCCAAACATATATAACTCAATTTAGCTCATTGGCTAATCAATATACTCAATATAGAACATTGGCTATAACCATAACTTTTTTTTATAACTCCCCCACACTTAGTATAAGCATACACCACAAAAAATACAAATGAGAAAGACGTCTCCTTCATCTTTGTTGGAGAATGGTACACACAAATGACAAAGTGTAGCTTCTTCATAATCATCAAAAACAAATCAACACTTAAACAACTAGCAACAAACCAATAGACATTGACATGGGTTGGCTAAGGTTTTAAGGTGTAAAATATTTTTGTATTTTTTTGGATTTAACAAAAATGAAAAGATTGTCTCGAAGGGTGTAACTAAGGGTATCTAGTGCTAAAAATGAGCACTAACAAATGGGTCCATATAAAGTGGTTAACTAACCGATGTGGTTAGCAAAAACATTAGATGTAAAATAAAAGGCCATTTGGGTTAAATCTTACGATTGCCTCCTATCATTTGAACATATTTTTATCACTCGAGAGTGATTTTAACCGTAATGCATAACAAGTACAAGTTCTAGAATCGACATAATCACCGGAACACTTATAGCAAAATATAAAACAAAAATATATGTTTTATATAAAAAGAATCCTCACAATTTAGTGGAAAAAGGCTACAATGCGCGCTAGTAAATGTTATCGAATCCAAAATGAATTACTTTCGTAATTTGGTCCAAATCAAAATTTTTCAAAAACCTCATTTTACCATTGAAATACCCAAGTTGTTTTTAATATATCTTAATAACGTGTGAAAACAACTAGACAATCAAGGGCGATTTCCTACTGACTACTTGAATCCAAAAACTTTACTTAAAAATAAAAAATAAGACTAAAAACTAAATAAAAATAAAAATCGTATTATTTTTCCTATTTTCTTCCCTCCCCCATACTTAAGTTTTTCATTGTCTTCAATGTAATAAAATGAACTTCAAAGTAAAGAAAATGGGAAAAAGAAATAGTCAAAAAGATACCACGGGATAGAATATGCAATATGCATATTGGGTCATAGGCACGCATGTGAGTTATCCAACTCCAAATATTGACCAACAATAAGCTTCCGTCACATCCATCCTGCAAACAAAACTGCAAAATATACACAACACACAAAACAAACAAACAAACTACAAATAATCCAAACGCTACTTAAAAATAAAAATAAACAAAGTATGATAATAATCCTAAAGAAATAGTTAAAAGAGATAGAAATTGAGATAGAGAAAATATTGTTCGACACACATAAGCATTGTTTTTGAAATCACAATCCAAAGAATGATCCACGATCATTCATCATCCTCACTCATCTCATCACCCTCATCATCATCATCTTCGTCATCACTTTCGGACTCATAGTGCTCGTCCACAAACTCTGAACGAACTCTCCTCTTCTTCTTCTTTCCTCCAGCTCCCGATGAAGATCCTCCAACATCATAGCTAGATCCTCCTACCTCAGGCAATCTTCCTTACTCAGGCACTGGGTCGGGAAATGGTGCATAGCCAGGATATGGGTACGGATACGGTCTAGGATACGAGGTGTAGGGAAAACGATATAGTGGAACATTAGGTGGATTGTAGGGAGGCAACTCATAATTGGCTTCTTGAGCCATGTGTTGAAAGAATGGAATCGAATAATCATTAATGTAGATGTTCCTCAACATCATCGAATCTCTCCAAATATCCCTACACTCAATTTCATTCAAATGTTGGTTCCAATCTCCCCAACCTGATTCAAAACTACTAGTCGTACCCGTTTGCACGTTACCCATCTGTACATTGCCCATTGGCACATTTCACGGCTGCTGTGGTGGTGGTGGTTCAATCCGTGCTCCCAAAGTCTTTGTCCTCCTATTCAAAGCTTTTTCAAAATTCATTGCATCCCACATCTCACTACACTTTGGCTCTCCACACTTAGCCAACTCATTGCTATTGTAATACCCAAGATTCTTTGCCAACCTCGTCACATAATGACCTCCACATATGTTGCTATTACCTTTGATACCAGGGGCTTTCCTAGACAAATACTCGGCTATGAGCCAAGCCGCATTCCCTTCCTTGGTCTCTTCCAACAACATCATAATCCACAAGTCCGGCTTTTAGCATTTGTCTCGGCTCCCAATTCTATGAAACGGCCTCCATACTAACAACTTATGTAGCACTCTCATCAATGGACTCCTAAGGGTTGCGGAATTCCTACGAGTACAAGAAGGATCTCCCACGCGATTCCAATACGCGGGAACACTAGGGTAATCTTTCTCAAATATCCTAAGCCTTGAGAAATGAGCTTCAAACAATCGATGATTAACCTCATCCGGTTCATACAATCCAAGAGCAACAGCAAAACCTGGAAAAGTATAGGCGTGATCCTGCCCACAAAGTCTAAACCAAACACAAACTTCATTCATGATGTTCCGAACATTGACCTTCCTTTCAAAGTACATAGTTGAAAAGAACTCCATACACCATTCATGATAAACTTCTTCATTAATGCTAAAAGCTCTCTCCAATGAAAAATCATCAAACAAATGTCCATCAATCGGATAGACATAGGACATCCGCATCATACCCCACAACTCATTCTCACACTCATATTCATTAAACAAATCCCAATCTACCAACCTAGGAACCGAAACAACTTTGACAAACGTTCCCTAAAAGCATGTTTCTCCTCATTGGTGAGATCTTTAAACTTCAAGTTTGCATTCCCTTCAGCTTTCTAGCTATACATAACCTTCTTCCTTGCATTCCTTTGGCAATACTTGGTCACAATCGGGTATGGTGGAATTCGCGTCGAACTCGAACAACCTACAACATTTCTCTGTAGAAATCACAAATATAAGTCAATATAAGAGTCTTAGAACCAACGATAAGGTTTATAGAAGCCTCTATGGTCTAGTTCAAAATTTGAATTTTCCACATCAGAACCTGGAACCGGATCGGTCGAGGGGAAACCGATTCGGCTTCTCTCCTGACCATGATCCAACCGTTCGGTTGCGCTACGCAAATTTAATCGGTTCCTCGATTCGTATACTACGGCCTTCCAAATGATTTCCCACTAGATTTTTCCAATTCCAATTCACTCCTAAACTGCATTTTAACATCACCAAGGATTTCTACAACCTCCAATTGCTCTTAATTCGCATTCAAAACTTTCAATCATCACATTTTCATCATGCTTGGAACTTACAAGCTTAACTTCAATTCATCAATTATTTGTTCTAATCAACAATGTGGCATCTAAAATTTACTGAAAATGCGTCATCTAACAACTAGGAATCATCAATTGCAACTTAATTTGATTCAATGGCACAACCTAATTAAATCCGAAAATTCAATCATCTAATACTCATTCAATGTTGAATCAATCACTACAATTCTTTTTGCAATGCATTCCTATATCAATTACCCACTTAATTCTAAAAGATTACAAATTAATTCGAATCCCATCAAAAACCCCCAAATTGGTGACCTAATTTGCAATTCGAACCAAATACTCAAATTAAACCCTAATTAAGTTAATTGATTGAAGATGCTTACTTGTTTAGGGGCCATGATGATCTTCTAAAACTCTTACAATCCTCAAACAACTTCTGAGTGGTCGAATTTTGTGAAACCCAGATGGAGGATTAGTGTGTGTGTGTGTTTTTCTGGAAAAATGAATTTTTGGTACTTATACTTGCATCCAACCGATTCAGTCATGGACACAACCGTTTCGGTTTGAATTTTTACAGAATTTTACCTTTTTAACTTCACTTGAGCATTTTACCTTCCAAGCAAAAATTGTTTACTCAAAAATCCGATTAAAGATACACACAACATTCATCCAATCATTTGCAAATTTCAACAACATCTAACTCAAAAACTAAATCATCATACTTATCATCATAAACTTAAACTAAAACTCAAAATGAATTGATTAAAATAACTTCAAACATAATAATAAGAAAAAATAAAAACCAAATGAAATCAAAACCCTAAGTGCATAAAATAAAATTTCATCAAAAGATGAAAATCAAGCAAACAAATGCTTGTTATTATTGTTGCGATGTTCTTCTCCTTATCACTCCTCAAAATATTCATGCCTCAAAATATCCTCACTTTGAAATTTTCCGGTCAACTCACGATATGTCTCATGAGTTTTGAACTTCTAACAAATCTCCTTCCATTCGGGCATAGTACATCGTATTTGACATGTCATTCCCCATCTCCCTCTTCTCTTTTGTATATGATAAGGTTTTAAAAGGTACCATTTTGAGGGGTCGTTTTAGTCCTTATTTGATCACTTTTTTATCCGTTATTGCTTAATATCGCTCCTTTTCACTTTTAGGTCTTGAAGGCAAAATTTGAAATGGCACTTATTTGGACGAAAAAGCTAATATATGAAGAAAATGGCCAAAGTCAAAATCGAGACACTCACAAATGAAAATAGAAGGCGACGGCGTCAGTACTAATTGCGACGCCGTCCAAGATTTTTGTGACGGTTCGAACCCAAAACTCAGATTTTCAAGTGACGACGTCCGCTTGTAAAAAGAGAGGCCGTCGCTACTCAGGCGGCCTAGATGCAATCCGACGACGCCGAAGTCAAGAGACGGCCACGGACATAAGGTGACGCCGCCGCAAGGTTAACGTGGCCAAGACGAAACCCTAATGACGGCGACACGACGCGCCACGAAACATAGGTGACGCCGTCGATATGTAATCTTATATATAGAATCCGAATTTTTCGCTTTTAAGGAGAGTCTTTTGGAGTGAAAACCTAAACCGAACCTAAGGTGTCTTGTACAAGATTTTAGGGTTTTAAACCTATCTTACATCAAGATACATATTTACTTCATTAATTCAATCATATCTTTGATTATTTGTGTGTATGTTTGCATGTTCTCCATGTCCGGCTAATTTACTTGTGTGTTTGCTTAGGAAGTATGAAACTTAATTATTGAATATTGATTGGTTGTTTCTTATCTTAGTTGATTAATGATCTAGTAATGCGATAGGTCATTCGTTGTGTACTTAATGCTTGATTCATCTTAGTGAACCTTAGAATATAATTACCTGAGTAGTTGTAAGCTAAACCATCCAAAGAGTGCCTTAGAGTAAGAGTTTATTATCCCTAGTGGGTTTTGTAGACGAGACCCTTTGGTAAGTTCAAAGATTTAGGGAGAAACGCATACCCTACAACTTTAGACACACAACGCTACTAAGAATAAGGACATGACAACTCAACCATCAATAGGAGATAATTAAGGAGTAGTACAACCTAAGTAAACACATCTTTAAACTATCATACGAGCACACATTAATTAGACATAGACTCCCACAACCTTAGTTTAGATAATTAGATAATAGTAGAGTAATCGGTAGAAATACCAACCCCCAAATCCAATACCCGAGATTCGCACCTTTCCATTTCATAAAATATAAAAATACAAAAATAATCTTCCTCAACCTTAACCTTAGCGTAGTAACTCCTTACTAGCATTCCTATTCCCCAGAGAACGATATCAATACCCGTGGCTTACCCTAATTACTACACTACAACGATTAGGTTCATCGCTGGGGTGTTATAAAACTTGCTCAAGAAAAGGAAGTTTCCTTGACCCCGAACGACGCGTGTAGCGTTATCAAGTTTTTGGCGCCACGGGAATAGAATAGCTAGTTAGTAGTCCAATTGCTTAGGTTTCTTTACTTGATTCCTATCAAGTAAACATTTTTCTCATTTTAGCTTCTCGTAGTCTATCCCCTTCTTCGTGACCTTTGTTCGTAATCCCATCACTTTTCATCATGGAAGGTGATGACCAACCACCACTTGATAACCCAACACAAAAAATTCAATGTCACTCAAAACCCAACCCAATAACCAACACAACCGTCGAAGCCGCTATGTGAGTAGAAACACCGACCTTAAGGATTTGCGAAAATATTCGATAGTACAATTAGAGAAGCGTTGAGAAAGTAGTCGGCCGCTATAGTTGGCTCTATGATTAGCGAATTCGGAAAATAGCATGATAAACAACAACGTGGATGTGGAAAATAGTGCTTACTTCAATCTTTACCCCACTAAGGAAGAGATTGCGTACCATCAATACATAATCGATAATCCACGATCACCTATCATTAGGATATGCCCAAAGATTGGGAGGGAATCTCGAACCTAAAAATCCCTTGTATGATCGGATATAGGAGTGTCGATCACGCTTACATAGATACGGAATCCCCATCAATGTAATGTCATATGCTGTCTACAATGACATTATGAATGAGCGACTCAATATTAGGAGAGACCCTAAGTATCCGGAGGAGTTTGCAACTTTGTGGGAAGAGTCAAGGACGTGCATGTCTTTATAGGAAATTTCACCTACCTAGTTGATTTTATGGTCCTAGAAGATGTAGGATGCGTCATTGACTATAGCTTATCCCAAGTAGTGCTAGGAAACCGCTTGTTGAAACATCTAGAATGAGCCATAACAAGCATGATGGAACGGTTAGGTTCAAGGAAGGAACCGATGAGATCACCTATAGGATGCCTTGGAAAACAACCGAGTATGGGCACTTGTCAATTTATGATCGAGACAACATCAAAGCTTTTGAGGACAAAAGCAAGGAAGATGTTGAAAAGGTTATAAATTCATGTGGAAAGAAGGAGGCATTATTATAAGGATTGCTTGACTCTAGGGCCTAGGTATAGAGTCGATGAAGATTTTGTCAACATGATAGAATTCTCATTGAGAATGCGTGAGGAAACGAGGAGCACGACTATGAGTCTAGCTACAAGACTCTTAAATAAAGAAAAGCGCTCGGGAGGCAACCCATGCTTAATTGTTTGCTTGTTAGTGTCATATATCTTTCATTAATTGTTTATCCTCGTGTTTAAATTCGTA
>CM040243.1:282149456-282422014 GCA_022545495.1 Chrysanthemum lavandulifolium | reverse complement strand
CCCCCACCAACTCTTCCTAATCTTTGTTTATTTAAAATTCTCTATCTAAAAACACTAGAAAAACAAGTTTAGGGTCGGTTCGCGGTTCACACTTTTCTCGAGTTTCGATTTCCGGGTCCGCCGGTTCCAATTCCGATTCTTAGTAGTTCCGGATCTATGCTCATCCTTACGCCATCAATACTTTGACAAATTTTCCGGCTGCCCGAGTGGCCTTCGGTATGATTCTTTGGGTCTTGTTATTCTTTTACCATCATCAAATTGACAAATTCTATTCCTTTTAATAATCTACTCTTTTTTAATACATTCAAACACGATGGAACCGATCTTTGAAAATGTCCTTTGCAAGAAGTCAACCGCCCGGATAACGACGTAGGAAATAAGAACCACGTGAAGTTGTTTATTTTTGGACACAAACACATGTTTACTATATATAAAACATTTAAAAATTACACGTTTATTAAGCATAAGATATCCCAAATAACAACTTTAGTCCCAAGTCGTTTTATTCACCACCAAGATCCCAATTTCAAAGCTTTCTTGCACGCTTTTGGTCCCTATTTTGGATGGGCGTTATTAAATCCGTTAAGATTTTCAATTGTTAGTCTTTCGTTAACAATTTTGCACCGCTAATCCTTATTTTTAAAATATAGTTTTCCCGTTAGTCGCTTCCGCTAATAATAGTTATCGTCCGCTTTTTTACGTTTTGTCCGTTTTTATCCGCTTTCGTTCGTTTTTATCCGCTTTTCCCCGTTTTTTCGTTTTTCATCCGCTTTTTACGCTTTTATCCCTTTTCGCCCTGCTTTTATATGTTTTCGTCCGCTTTTTTTACGTTTTTGTCCTTTTTCTAGTTTTCCTGTTGTTTTACGTTTTTCGCTTTTTCCTTTTGCGTTCGCTTTTATCCGTTTTTACGTTTTGTCTGTTTATATCCGTTTCGTTCGTTTTAATCTTTCGCTTGATTCTTTACGTTTTCTCCGTTTTTTCGTTTTCCGTTTTCCCCGTTGTTTCGTTTTGTCCGTTTTAAATGCGCATTTATCGGTTTTCATCCGTTTTGTCCGCTTTTCTTACATTTTATACATTTTTCTTCGTTTTGTTCATTTTTTCGTTTTCATCCGCCTTTTTGCACGCTTTTGTCTGTTTTATCCGTTTCTTCGTTTTTTTTCACAAAAAAAAAAAATTGAATTTTTCACAAATTTGAAAAATAAATTTCAAACAAATTTTGAAAAAAATAAATTGGGAAAAAATATTTTCGAAAAAAAATAAAAATTTGAATAAAAATTAAAAAAATTGAATAAAAATATTGAAAAAAAAAGCGGACATATTTTTTTAAAGATTTTTTAAAAAAAATTTGTAAATTTATTTTTATTCAAAAATTTTTTAAATTTTTGTTCAAATTTTTTGAAATTTGAATTTTTTAATATTTTTTCAAATTTTTTTTCGAAATATTTTTTCCATTTTTTTTCCATTTTTTCCAAATTTTTTCTTTTCGAAAAATTTTTCAATATGTTGAAATAGTACAAAAACGAAAGAAAAGTAGACAAAAAGTAAGAAAACGGACAAAACGGATGAAAACCGATAAAAGCGTCATTTAAAACGGACAAAACGTAAACAACGGGGAAAACGGGAAAAACGAACAAAATGTAAAGAACTGCGAAAAAGATTAAAAAGAGCAGCGGATAAAAGCAGAAAAACGTAAAAAGCGGCGAAAACGGACAAAACGTAAAAATACGGACGAAAACATAAAAAAGATTTAAAAGGATAAAACGTAAAAAACGAAAAACAGAGGAAAAAAAAAAAACGAAACGGACAAAACGTAAAAACGAGGCGATAACTATTATTAACGAAATACTGGCGGGAAAACTATATTTTAAAAAATAAGGACTAACGATGCAAAACTTATTAACGAATGACTAACAAACAAAAAATACTTAACGGACATAACTAACGCCCATCCAAATAGGGACCAAAAGCGTCAAAGTTTCAAAATTAGATCTTGGTGGTGAATAAAACGACTTAGTGACTAAAGTTGTTATTCGAGGATATCATGGGACCAAACGTGTATTTTTCTAAAACATTTAACACCTTTTTTTTTGAGCAAAAAAACATTTAAAACTTTTAATTTAGAAGTTTAAAACTTTTAAAATTACACACATATCTTATTAGTAGAAGGATCAAACGAGAAATAAAAGTAAAATGGTAAGAATGAAGAATCATTGTGTGCATTTCGGATGCACCTCTGATAAAAGATGTAACTCCATTAATTTCTCCTAATTCATTTAAAATGCGCTTAAATTATTTCTCATCATTCTTATTATATTTCTCTTACCACTAGATTTATTCCCCGATATTATTATTAGAAGTTATTTTCTAAAAAAAGTTATAGTTTAACACAAGTAATAATCATTCTTTATAACTATTAACTAGCTTCAAGACCCATTCGATAGACGGGCTAGTCCTATGATTTCGTGTTATATAAATATTAGAAGATTAATTAAATATAATTAAATACAAAACAAATAACAAAAACATGCACTCATCCAAACTCATATGAATATATTCAGCAAATTTGAATAAATCGACCTATAAGAAGTAGGATTCCCATCTACACTAGTTTTTAATAAAAAAAAAAAAAAAAAAAAAAAAAAAAAAAACAAAATTACACATGCATAGGAAAATGCATTACACTTTTGCAGTGGATAAGAAAATCCTGCTTAGGTCCGACATTCTTCCACGAATATGATATCTCTTCATCACATATGACATCTTTTACCTTCGACAATTTAGTAACAGACGCAGGCGGTCTAAGGAAGTTTTTTCCCCCTAATTCTTCGTTAACCTGTAAAACATTTCATAAAAACAGATTACAAATTTCCATGGATTTAAATTTATATATAATACTTAGTCACACACACTTTCACGGCGGGTTTCACAGTGGTCTGGCCCTCGTTTGGATGGTATAAGCTTCGAATTCGGATTTCAGTGTGGTATTCTACAAAATAAAAAAATAAAATTGATGATCTGAATCCTTCCTTTTAGATTTAGAAAAGCAGTTTAAGCGGCCTATATAAAAGTGAAACATAACAATTTCTTAAACTAATAATGCAGGTGAATATGAGACCCCATTTTCCGAATGTATAACACCCTAAAGTTTGGAAGATTTTTTTTTTAAATATGTATGAGAATTTAACCTAAGTTCATAACTAATTAACTCATGACACTACCATATGATGCATGAATGAAACCTAAGTATATGAAATAAACTACTTAAGTTATGTTTTCCTTATTATATGTCACACACCTACATGTTACATAGGGTCCAATATTTATTTTAACTTGTACATAACTTAGGGATGACAACATGACCATGTTCAATGAACTTAGGAGCCCCCTCAACTAATTATGGCCAAAATTCCCCATATTCCCACTTTATCTCATTTTTTTTCAACCAAATTTACCATTTCAAACACACACAAAAACCCTAGAAACTTTTATACATTTTGGCTGCCATTTTCTTTCCAAGGAAACAAGAAGTTCAAAGAGAATTTGGTGATTCTTGGTGGTGATCAAGGTGTGGCGATGGTGGTTGCTCGTGGGTACACGTTTGGTTTGGTTCGAATGTTTGATGATGTTTCTGTTCCACTGCAAGGCTGTCCAGAATTTTGGTCCGATTCAAAGGGGTAAAACTTTGTCATCACAACGTGTTTTTGAATGGTTTTTGGTTCTAAACATAAGTAATGTTTTGAAAGGCTCAAGGCGCACTAAGGCGCAAAGGAGGTAAAAGAGCCTCGAGTCGAGGCGCATTCCAAGGCGCGAGATTCATGAATGCGAGGCGCACTAAATACATTAAGTTTTTATAACATATGTGACCATTTATGTAGCTTACATAACACAAAATAACATTAAAATACTTAATACATGGCACATATTGCCATTATAAATATTAAAATGGATCAATTGTCACATCTAAAACGGATCAACCCTTTGGCTCGATGACCTATATAGAGATTAAAATCCGTATCAGACTAAATATACTTATGTCCTACACTTGTAGACTTACATCTAACAAAGCTCCACATTTTCATGATAATATGCCATAAAGAAAGTACTTAATGAAACAAAGTAACTTATTAAAGAAAATTTCAATCAATAAAATAAACATAAAATCAATTCAAATTTACAAATCATACAAATACTCACCTTATGAATTAAAAGGTCCATGTATATAACTTACAAGGCCCATTTTTCTTATCTTAATATTTAAAAAAAAGGCCCAAAACCCAGTTACATCTCCGAGGAGCAAAAATCCCCAAGGCAATGACCCATTCCTAACCATATCATCCATTAAGGTTGCAGATTTCAGTATCGCACTTTGAATAATAGCAGGCTCAGTCGCTTTCACCATCCCGCGAATCTCGGGGACCAAACCATAGATGTACCTTTCAATTCTCTTGGATTCGGGAGTGACCATATGAGGTACTAGTTTAGCAAGCTCATGGAATCGATCCGTATACACCGCGTGACCAGCTCCTACCATAGTGTGGTTGTAGAACTCATGCTCGATCTTCTGCATTTCATTGTTTGGGCAGTATTCCTCCTTCAGCAACGCCTTAAAATCATCCCAAGTCATGCTTATGGCAGCTTATTTGCCTTTGGCTTGGATCTGTATGTTCTACCAGGTCAACGCCTTCCAGCCAATGAACATGCAACATACTTCACCTTTTGGTGGTTCACACACTCACTCATGTCAATCACTGACTCCATCTTCTCGACCCATCGATTATAAGAAAACACTCCTCCGTTACCATTGAAGTCCATCGGTTTGCAAGCTGTGAATTCCTTGTACGTGCACCCTTTGTTACTGTTGTTGTGTTTTCCATCATTGACGTGATCACTTCCATCGACATTGTTCGCATGGTCATTTCCACTCACATTGTTTCCTTGGTAACTAATGTGATCGCCGACGCGAGTGACAATAGTGGGTAGTAATTCTTGCAGTTGTTGAGCGATAATGGTGGCAACGTCAGGATTCCCATTGTTGTTGTTACCATTCCCAGTGTCACGGACACTTCCTCTACCTCCTCGTCCACCAGTCCTTCCACCCCTCGGGGCTGCTCCACCTCGGTTGACGCGTATCGATCTTCTTGGAGGCATGATCTCTACGTAGAAGGACATTGGTAAATGTTAGATATGGGAAGGTAGGGTAGGTCGCTGTACGTGTCGTAATTCTATGCTCGACTTCCTATTTGTCAATCCATGAATTTGATAAGTCCATGTTGCATCATGTTATTTTAAAAACGTTGGCCAGGCATTTTTAGAATAGCATCATGCCACATTTTTTTATCATCGTCACTTCACTCCATCTAGCCTATATTCCATCTTTGAGTCAATTCCTCAAATCCATTAAGTTAATTAACAACTTGCACCCATATAAATTTCGTAACCCAATCAAACAAGAACAGTCTTGAAATTAAGGTGCAAGTTGTTTAAGAAACTTAATGGGTTTAAAAATAAAGTGACTCAATTCAGGAAGGGTTCCTAAGGTCTAATACTAGGCACTAATACATACAAGGCAAATAAGCACATAACCGCACACGTAGGTCCTATTGTGCAAACTATATAAAGGTTCCTAGATTATACTCTAGGTTAAACCACCTAATTCTCTATAACCTGGGCTCTAGATACCAATCTGCCACACCTCAAAAATGGCGCAGTGGAATGACATTTACGGGGTATGGCTTCATAGTAAAGAACACAAGGTATCTAATAGAGAAGTACTTAATGTAATACATTAAAGGTAATAGTCATGAAACTCCCACAACCGGGATAATTACTAAGTTTGATAATCCAAACATAAGTCTTCAAATCCAAACTACATCATAAGAAAAATAACCTAATCCAACTCCACGGATACAACCCGAGAGGGTCTTTATTTAAGTCTTGCTAAGCCATGCTAATACTCAACCTCCTAGTGGAACTTCAACCTTAACACCTGAAATGGTTACTCGAAAACATCAACATAAAGTTGGTGAGCTCGTAGGTTTAAGAGTTAAACCACAAAGCTGTGAATAATATAATGTAGGACAATAGTGAAAATGATGATAATATATGTGTACTTAGTCACAAAACAAAACAATATCGCGTCAACTGAGCCTATAGTGTCCATATATCCAAAACCATGTGGGGAGCTACCCCGATAGATCTATCATCAAGTGGGCCCTCCGCAGAGAGTTAACAGTTACGCAGTCATGTACTCACAAGCAAAACATTGTTACAGCTTATAATGGCATCATATCACAATTATGTCCAAAATCAAGTAAAACCGTAAATCACAGCATGAAAACAGTTTAAAATATCATTTGAGTACCATTTCCCCAAGGAAAACATATTAAAAGTGGGGCTACGAGAACTCACCTTGAGTAAAGTAATGCAAGTTGGAATGATGTGCACAGAAATCGAGGTTCGGTGACTCTAACCGCAACTTGAAGTTTTGTGAATATTTGAGGTTCAACAACACTAATATACTTAATAATAACCCCAAATACGCTAAGAAAAAAGTATAAAAACCATGCTTTCCTTCCTTTGCTTTC
Organism: Chrysanthemum lavandulifolium; assembly: GCA_022545495.1. Taxonomy (NCBI): domain Eukaryota; kingdom Viridiplantae; phylum Streptophyta; class Magnoliopsida; order Asterales; family Asteraceae; genus Chrysanthemum; species Chrysanthemum lavandulifolium. Next base: position 282,415,430 of record CM040243.1, on the reverse strand, counting down.
TTTCTTTCTTAGACCGAAAACCACACAAAAGGACCAAAGAATTTGCTAGTTGATTTTGATGAATGAAAGACACACTAGTTACTTCTCTTTATTTACCAAAAGTAAAGTATGAGGTTTATTATTTATTAATATCTAGTATTGCTAATAGTAATATAATAAGACTCTAGAAACTAGCAAGACCATAAAAAAAATTATGAGAAATGTTGGTGTTGTGTTTGGTCGTGGGTTTCCATAGGGCGAACAAAAGTGTTGGTGGCTTTTGCTTATAAACCAAGAGGTAGTGTAATAAACTTATGTATTTTGTGTTTCTTGGTCAAACAAAGTAAAAGTATGCATTTTATATATACATAGGGGGGGGTGATATAAAAAAATATAGTGGTAACATGGTTTTGTAAATAAAAAATATGAAAGCCTTGCTTTAGGGAAAAATTAGTGTGGTTTTAGGGATTAAATAAGTAAAGTGAGAAGTTTATTTGTGTATTGTGTGTGTGTGTGACCGGATTTGTGAGAAAATAGGGAGTATATATTTGAGTTTTGTAGTTTTATATAAGTGTAGTGTTGGGTATTTAAAGTATTAGATGTATTATGCATGCATGCAAATTGTAAAAAGCGTATATTTATGTAATTAATGTAAATAATTAAAAAATGCAAATGTAGTAATAGTAAAATGAGCTCATAATAATGGAAATGTATCAAATATGTGTAGACTAGATTTAGTCCATAGTCGTTGTGCATAAAATGTTGTTACTTGATTTACAAGACTAATTAAATAATTATACGTAAAGGTAAATGCATAAACTTCCAAAATAAAATAAATTTTGAGTTTAATGTTGAGTAAGGACTTGAAAATTTGCGGGTCGTTATAATGGATTATGGTCTTCACCTATATTCTTCCTCTACTTGTTCACTGGTTGCTTATTCGGATGGTGATTGGGCAGGTTGCCCGATTACTCGACACTTTATTTCAAGACACTATTTTTTTCTTGGGAACAATCTACTGTCTTGGTCGTTCAAGAGATAATACACTTTGTCTCGCTCTAGTGTCGAGGCTGAGTACCGTGGTATTGCCAATGCGGTGGCTGAGACTTCCTAAGGAATCTCCTTTGTGAGCTTCATTCTCTTTCACATTCAGATACCGTAATTTATAACGATAATGTCAGTGCGGTATATTTGTTGTCTAATCCCGTGCATCATCAACACATGAAGCATATCGAGATTGATATACATTTTGTTAGAGATCGTGTTGCACCAGGTCACGTATGTGTCCTACATGTTCATTCGCGTTATAAGCATGCCGACATGTTCACCGAGGGTCTTCTATTTTCTTTATTTGACGAGTTCCGATCCAGTTTAAGCATTCAGTGTCCTTCTGCCCTAACTGCGAAGGGCTGTTATTATATATTATATTGTGTATATTGAGCCAAGCCCATGTATTGCTTAATGTTGTATTTATATTGTAACAAACCTCTCACTAGTGATCAAATCAATCACATTACAGTTTTACAATACTATGAGATTTTGTTAACACCTAGCTAGGTGCAGGGAGTTTGAATAACCGTTTTGTGTTGTCACCTAAGAACATACACATGAAAACACCATAATAACAAACACCCTATCCAGCAATAATTGTTATTGGTGCATGTGGGTCTCATAACACATCATCAAAAATACCCTGCTCACTCAAACAAAAAAAATATAATAATAAATACAACGTTGCTCGTAAATTGGCCAACGAAGGGGACCAATAACACTAACCATGGTGCAATATGACATGTCATTGAGAAAAAAAAATGCCAAAAACATTTATTCAATCCTCTGCACCATGCACATTTACCAATATGGCACATTCCTCTAATGCTTAGGGTAAAGGGAGTGGTGGGTAAGCCACTCACCTTTAGTGCCATGATATCGGTGACCTCAAAAACATATATCACCCTCACGTGCCACACATACAAAAAAAAAACACAATGAATGGTGATTGCCTCACCATTAAGGAAATGCGTATATTTTTTGTTTTTATTATTTTTTATTTAGTTTGTGAGTGTGTGTGAGATATTTAGGTTGTGTTTCTTTTTCTCCTTAGCTAAGGGATTGGGTCCACATGGGTCCACACAATTATTTAATAATGTTCTTTTTTAATGTGGAGCCCACATATTTCCACTAATCCCTCTATATCCACAAGCCATAAAATGAGATCCTCTCCCCTTCTAGAGCCATTAACAGACATGGGCCCACATGGGACATACATATATTTATATGGCTCTTAATCTGGAAAGAAAAAGAAACGCTCCTTTAGTGAGATATATTTTTATAAAATGGTTATATTAATAAGAGGTGTGGGAAAGATGACCAAAATAAATAAATAGTGAAAAGGAGTAAGAGAAAAAAAAGAGAGAAAGTTGATGTGACGCTGAGGTGATGATGACCTAGTTACCACGACTCCCTTTAGTCTTAAAGCAATAGACCATGTTATGAATTCTGTCAGAAGAAACAAACAAGTAAACCCTTTAATTTCATTTGTAGTGGATTTTTCTATTTATCTTTTTTATGATCAATTTGTCTACATGACTTATAATATAAGAGTATCTCAATCCTAGTAGAATAGTAAAACGTTATCTCACATTTAATTTAAAGACTAGCGTGTCCCGAAATTTAAATACAAAATCAATTACCATTGCTCTTGTGGATCGTTTAGGTACATCTACAACCGATGCGAGACCAATGTTGCTATCACCAAAGGGATAGTGAGCGTGCGGATTATTGCGCAACAATACACGAGCAACGTCATAAGAAAGATCATATTTGGGAGTAGGTACTTTGGCAAAGGGAGTGTCGATGAAGGGCCAGGAGACGAAGAGTTGGAGCATGTTGATTCATGTTTGACCATCCTTTCTTACATTTACGCGTTTTGTGTAACGGATTACTTACCATGGCTGCGATGGAGAACCGATTTTGATGGGCATCAAAAGATCATAAGGAATGCTATGAGTACTGCTAGAAAGTATCAAGATCCCTTGATAGATGAAAGGATCCAACACTGGAAAGATGGTGTTAAAGTGGAGGAAGACAACTTGCTTGATGTTTTCATTAAGCTTAAATCCACTCAACTTACCGCATATGAGATAAAAATTCAGATTCTTGTAAGATAAAAGGATGCAACGAACTTTTTCACGTCTAAATCTTTAGTTTTTTTTTCTTGATATCGAATTGATTATTTTTGGTGTATCACAGGATATAATCTTGCAAGTTTGGATATCGTTGAATAACATTGAATGGGCTATGCGAAATGATAAATGAGCCGTGGATCTTTGATAAAGCGATCCGAGCTTGATTCTCGTGGTTGGAAAGATAGACTAGTACAAGAATCGACTTAGCTCACCTTAATTATATTAAATCATGTGTTAGGAAGCTTCGGACTACATCCTATCGCTTTTCAATCTTCCTCCCGTGTCATCCGTGACACTCATCTTCTTCGTTACTTCATACCAAAAGGTAGCCATGTGTTCTTGGCCTACGGCCTAGGAAGAAGCCACGAGGTGTGGTATGACCCACTAACCTTCAATCGGATCGTCGCATGAATGGTAATAACAAAGTGGTGCTAATTAACCCACCACACCTTCGATGTTATCGTTTAGCACCGTCTCACGAGGGTGCCGGGGTGTTGTTGGGTATGACCATGACCGTAATCTCGATGGCTAGGCTAGTGCAAGGGTTCACATGGAGTTGCCACCAAATGAATCACATGTTGATCTCGAGCGAGAACTCGCATAATTTATGGAAGGCTGAGCCATTGATGGCCCTAGCCAAGCCTCGTCTACCTCACCATCTTTATCCCACAAGTTGAATAATGTTTGTTTGTTGGTATCTTGTCACAGGTTTATGTTGAAGCCAATTGCATTCCATGATACGTTTAACATTTGACATGTTTAATAGAGTGACAAAGTTTGGTTTTGTAATACTTGTATTGAATAAAAGCAATGTAACAATAATATTAAAAGGACTTGTTGTTAATCGACTTGATCCTAAGTTATATACTATGTGAAACGACACAACCTTTACAAGGTCAACCATTGTGTCGATTCACACATAACCTTTTTCTAACTGTCAACAATAACTGTCAACGAAATAACTAACTGTTTAAAGGGCTGTTTGGGTTAACAGTTTTGACCCAAACATTACACAACCCTTTTGACCCATATTGACCCATACATATACAAATTAAATAAATTGTTCAACAAAAGCATTACAAGCATTAACTAGGATCACATTCTCCCTCCTAATGCTTTAATGCCAAGTTTCATCTGCTTCCTGGTTCCATCTTTAAGTGATGATTTCAAAATCATCTCTGCTGCTTGTGCTTGCATCCATTCCTTCAACTGCAACTGCAAATTTTCTTCCACTGTTGGCATCTTCCATGAATACATCTTTATTTCCAGTCTTGCTCCTCTTCTTTGGAGTCTCATCTTGCATCTCTTGTACTTTAGCATCATCCTGTGCATCAACCTGTGGCTCATAAATGTGTGCAGTACCTCTGCCATTTCCTACCACAATTCCTGGTTCTCCTTGCACCCTTTTTGCCTCTTTATAGTACACTTTCACCATGCCTATGTATTCTTTATACATCTCCTTGACTGCCTCATGATATTCATATGCCAAACCTAGTATCTTTGCAACTTGGTGCCAGTTTCCATTGAATGTTACATTCATATATCCACCCAATGCATCAACAAATTTATACAAGGCTAACAAATCAATCTTAATTACCCCTATGGATGGTGGTAATTCCCCTAACCCTTGCTGTTTTAAGAATCCTATGTAGAACCATTATAGCAACTCCATGAATTTTCCTTTTAATACTTCCCAGTTTCCATATACTAGTTTATCTATTTTTAATAAATCTAGAAATGCAATGAATCTTTGGAAAGTATTTACCTTCATGAAGTACAAAGTCCCATTCATGCTTAGATATTCACTATCTACATAATCATGATCACCTTTACTGTCCATTCTCAATTCTTCCATGCCCTTGATTAAAGAGCGTCCTTCATCAAGATCCAGAGATCTAAAATACCCATTTAAGAATCTGTTGTGGCTATTTTTGATGTTTCTTCATCTTCTTCCTCTATGGTGTTTTCTTGTTCAAACTCTTCTTCTATGTTGTTGAACATGTACCTTATCTTGCACATGTTTCCCTCATAACTCACCATGTATCCTTGGTATTCTAATTGATCCAAACTGAGAATATTTAATGTAACTTCTGGTGTGAAGATTACATTTGGTACTACCAATCTTCCTTCTATTGTTTCTACAAACACTTCTCCTATTCCATATGACACAATGAATTTCTGTTCCTTCTCTTCTGTGCCTTCAACCTTGAACCTTTGAATTATTATCTTGAACAAATGCTTCATGGGACTCATGTGCTTCTTATATGCAGTGCTGACATACCATATGTCATCCCAATTTCCCAAATCAGAACCTTCCACCATGTAATCTGATGTTACATGTACTGTTTCTGGTTCATACTTGAATGGTTCCTTGATTTCTGGGATTGCAGTGTTCATCATTTTTGATTCCTTGTTTTCTGTGTCAACCCCCTTGTCTTTGTTTGTACATTTCCAATAGATGTGGCCTCTCATTTTGCAGATGTAACAGCGTGCGCGTTTATCTCTTCTAGATACAACACTTGTTTCTCCAATTTGTTTGTAACTGCTTCCCACTGGATGTTTTATTTTCGAGGAATTGAATGACACCACTTCTTCCGTCTTTTTCTTAAGTAGTTGTTTTCCTTCAGGGGATATGTGTTTTTTGAGTCTAGGCCATTTTGGGGTATTGGGTTTGGCTTCTCTTTGTAAGTAATGTGTATGTGGAGGCATTTTGTTTTTCCTTCGCAATTGCTTCCCCCATGGATCAGAACATGTGCTCTGATACCATTGTTGGTATCTTGTCACATGTTTATGTTGAAGCCAATTGCATTCCATGATACGTTTAACATTTGACATGTTTGATAGAGTGACAAAGTTTGGTTTTGTAATACTTGTATTGAATAAAAGCAATGTAACAGTAATATTAAAAGGACTTGTTATTAATCGACTTGATCCTAAGTTATATACTATGTGAAACGACATAACCTTTACAAGGTCAACCATTGTGTCGATTCACACATAACCGTTTTCTAACTGTCAACAATAACTGTCAACGAAATAACTAACTTGTTAATACAAATAAACCGTAAAAACGTTTATTAATATTTTGCGATCTCTTTGTGTTTTGTTGATAACAAATATAATGTTGTCTTAAGTATAATTATAAGGATACATGTTATTTTTGTAAAGCATTTACATATAGCCATTTAAATACAAAAATGTAGTAATTAAGCATTTGTTGTAATAGTTTATTAGGATGGGTAAAAACCATAACCCATGGATCTTAACCCATACCCAAGAAGAATAGATACAATGTATACTTAGATACATTGAATTTAAAGAAAACCCATGGACCAACCCATAACCCATGACCCAAGGGATCCATGGGATCCATGGGATCCGGGGAACAGTGAAGAATTTTGCCTATAAATAAAGAGCCATTTCTTCATTCTAACTCACCCCTCTTCTTACTAAATCTCTCATACACTCTCATTCTCTTCTAACATATAGATCACACGATCTAGAGAGTTGTTCTTCTTTCTTTCTCTTTGTGATCCTCATATAGGTCCTTCTAAGGCGAGATCACGAGCATTCTAAAGTCATCCAAGCAAGGGGTCCTTGATATTTGTCTCTCCATAATATTTACATGGCGAAGATCTTGTATTTGATATTTCACATATTTTTGTGTAATAGTTGTGTTGGTTTGGTCCACCGTGCTACGGACTCGGTATCTAGCTTTGTCTGGGAAAAGTGTAAGCAACGTTGTGAAGGCTTCTCCGCCAAGTGAAGGAGTTTGTTGACATAGTGCTTGAACTCTCGAGTAGGTGACTCGGGGAGTGGAGTAGGGCAGGAAGGTGTCCTTGTGGCGAACCACTATAATCGGTTGTGTCATTTCTATCCCTTAACTTTATTCATTTGCTTGCATTATCATTAGATCTATCGTTCTCAACATCCATACGATTTCACATAATATTGAATCTAAAGTTTTTGAAATCAACTTAAAATCGACAAAACTATTCAACCCCCCCTTCTAGTTTTCCACAATTGGCATCAAGAGCTAAGTTTATAAAAGTTTGAAAGTAAAATTGTATTTTAAAAACTTTTCGATCACTATGGGTTCTGAAAATTATAAGGAAGGGCAATCTATGCAACGACCACCACTACTTGAAACTAATGGTTTTATATATTGGAAAAATAGATTCGAAACATATGTGAAGTCTAAAGATATTGATCTTTGGTACATTATTATTGAAGGTGATTTTAAGGCTACCTCAAATGATGATAAGGGAAATTTAGTTAACATACCTCATGATAAACTAAATGATGAAATGAAGAAAAACTTTCTAAAATCTTGAAGCAAAAATGGTTTTATATAATGCTTTACCAAAAAGGAATTGAAAGAATTTCTATGCTTAAAACCTCTAAAGAAATTTGGACTTCTTTAGTTGTAACTCATCAAGGCAACCAACAAGTTAAGAATAATAAAATTGATTTATTTGTTCAACAATATGAACAATTTTCAATATCAGATGAGGAAACTATAGATCATTCTTTTCCTAACTTTAATACTATTATTACATCGTTACAAGCACTTGATGAATCTTTTTCTAGCCGTAACCATGTTAGGAGATATCTAAGGGCGCTTCCATCAAAGTGGAGATCCAAGGTGACGGCGATCGAAGAGTCAAAAGATTTGACAATCCTCACCCTCGATGAACTCATAGGCAACCTAAAGGTCTCGAGCTTGTCCTTGCCAAAGACTCAAGCCTCAAAGGTAAAGAAACACAAATCTCGGCCTTTAAAGCCAAAAAGGCTTCAAGCGATGAAGAGAACTCCTCTTGAGTAGTGACGACGAGAGTACGCTATGGCGATGAGGGACTTTAAAATTTCTTTAGAAGAAAGGGAAGATCGTCAAACAACCATATGGCGATAAGAAAGGCTTTCGGAAAAGCAAAGAGGACGAAGCCAAAGGATGATCGTACTTGCTTTAAATGTGGGGACCCAAACCACTTTATTAGTAAGTGTCCCAAGCAGGATGATCATAAAGCGTTAAATGGCGGCACGTGGGGAATGAGCGAGGAGGAGGACGAAGAAATTTGTCTCATGGCAAATGACGAGGTATGTCACGAATACTATAGTAGTTCATCACTTGATGACGACTCTTTGCATAATTAATATGACAAACTATGCAACATTAGCTTAAAACTGATTAACAAAAATAAGTTTTTGAAGAGTTAAAACCAACGTTTAGATAAAGAAGTCATAGAATTAAAAGCAAAACTAAAACGTTTAGAAAAAGGTAAAATAGCAAGTGGTGAATGTGAACTTTGCGTTCAACTTCAAACACTAGTTGATCATCTAGATTCTAAAATTTCTAGAATGAGTACGAACACCTTAGATACAATACTAGATGGTGTTAAAACCGGTAACAACCTAAAAGGCTTAGGTATTCAACAACTTGATCCATCAACTAGTGAAATTAAAGAAACAAAATTTGTTAAGGCACTAGAAAAACCACCACTTTGTTGTGGCGGATCCCACGATCCCTAAAAAGGGAACCGCTTGTGCAGACGAGGGATCGTGGATCCGCTGTAGCAACGATGTAGTAATAACGTAGCGTCATCATCTAGAATTGATTTTGTTATCATTAATAGGAAGAAACCAACTCACGTCACCACTAGACAACCACCTCCAAAATATAATCCTACTTTTGCAAGAAACAAAGCTCCATCTTTTTCAAAACCTAATTCATTTAGGAGACCTAATAACGTTTATCCAAGAAGTAACCATTAAATGGGATGGAACCCAAATATGCAAAACGGTTTTCCCTTTCAAAACTTTGCTCCATGGAATGCATATTCATCTTATCCATACATGACCAACATGAATGGAATGTTTAACACTAATGGACCCATGAACAAATGGGGACCAAACTTTTGAGTTTATTATTGTTTTAGGTGTGCTTAAAGGTCGATCTAGACCCCGATGAATGGGTCAAGGATAGCGGGTGCACAAGGCACATGACCGGCAATAGGGATCTATTCTCTACATATGAATCCGTAAATGGAGGTAATGTGGTGTTTGGAAATAGCAAAAGTAGAACCATCGGTAAAGGTACGATTTCTAACAAATCTCTAACCATTAACGATGTGTGTCACGTAAAAAACCTAAACTTTAACCTCTTAAGTATAGGACAAATATGTGATAAAAAGTGCAATGTACTTTTTACGAAACCGTAGTAAGATACTTAAAATGGCATAACCATAGGAAGAGGAATTAGGAAACATGGAGTCTATGTCATTAAAATCGGTAATGAACCTCTGGAAAACTATGTCTTACCTCTATGGATGATACTTGACCTTATGGCATCGAAGATTGGGTCACGCCAACATGCGACTTCTTCAATCGCTATCATCCAAAGATCTAGTAAGAGATCTACCTAAGTTAAAATATGAACATCATTTTTGTGATGCTTGTAATGTAGGAAAACAAGCTCATTCGAGTCATAAAGCTAAAAACATGGTGTCCACAACTAGATGTCTAGAATTACTACATATGGATTTGTTTGGTCCATCCGCTATCCAAAGTTATGGAGGCAACTACTAAACTTTGGTAATAGTGGATGACTACTCTAGGTATGCATGGACAAAATTTTTAAAGAACAAAACGGAAACCTTTAATTATTTTGAAATATTAAGCAAAAAGATCCAAAGACAACTAGGAAGTCCTATAGTGTCCATTAAGATGGATCATGGTAGGGAATTCGATAATGAAGTGCAATTTGGAGCCTTTTGTGACGCTAATGGTATTACTCACAACTTCTCGGCTCCACGCACTCCACAATTGAATGGGGTTGTAGAAAGAAAGAATAGAACCCTTCAAGAAATTAGTCGAACCATGCTTAATGAACAATCCATACCTCAAAAATTTTGGTGTAATGCCGTTGATACTTCAACGTACATACTCAATCGAGTCTTAATTAGACCAATCTTAGAAAAAACTCCATATGAGTTACTCTGAGGCAAAAAGCCTACGTTAAATCACTTTAGAGTCTTTGGAAGCAAATATTTATTCTTAACACTAAAGATTACCTTACAAAATTTGATCCTAAATCAACCGAAGGTATCTTTCTAGGTTACTCGCCAAATAACAAAGCTTACGTCATATTAAACAAAGAAACAATGAAGGTAGAAGAGTCATTAAACATAAAATTTGATGAAAGTCCACCCAAACCCTCTCCACCTCTTGTCGATGACGAGATCATAGAAAGTGAAGCTATAGTAATAAAGAAAAAGATAAATGAAGAAGAAGAACCTCTAAATGGTGAAATTATAAACATTAAAGAGTCCAAAGATCACCCCGTAGATAAGGTCATAGGAAAGCTAAGCGAGCGAACATTAAGGTCTCAAGTTCAAAACCAAAGTAGCTTGTTTTGTTTCGTTTCAACCATAGAACCTAAGAACACACAAGCCATAAAAGATGAAAGTTGGGCAATGGCTATGCAAGAAGAACTAAATCAATTCGTTTCTAATGATGTTTGGACACTTGTCCCTCCACCTAGTAATCAAACCATAATAGGAACAAAATGGGTTTATAAAACAAATTAGATGCAAGCGGAGTAGTGTCTAGGAACAAGGCTAGACTCGTTGCCCAGGTATAACCAACAAGAAGGAATAGACTTTGATGAGACCTATGCCCCGTGGCTAGATTAGAGTCTATAAGAATACTTCTTGCGTATGCTTGTGCTAATGATCTAAAACTTTATCAAATGAATGTCAAAAGCGCTTTTCTAAATGGTTTCATTAATGAAGAAGTATATGTAGCTCAACCTCCGGCTTCATTGATTTTGAAAACCCAAACATGTATATAAATTAAAGAAAGCCTTTATGGTCTTAAACAAGCTCCAAAAGCTTGGTATGATAGACTCAAGTCCTTTTTAACTAAACACAACTATACCATGGGGTTAGTTGACAACACACTTTTACTAAGAAAAGAGTCACACATAATCATAGTACAAATATCGTAGATGATATTATATTCGGATCCACTTGTCAAGACATGTGTGATGATTTCTCTAAAATCATGCATGACGAGTTCGAGATGAGTATGATGGGAGAACTTAGTTTCTTTCTTGGTCTACAAATTAAACAAGTAGAAGATGGTATCTTCTTCAATCAATCTAAATACATAAAGGAGATGTTAAAGAAATTTGGTCTAGAAGAGTCGAAACCAATTAGGACACCAATGTCATCCGACACCAAACTCACAAAAGATGAAGACGGCGAATCCGTAGATAATACTAAATATCGAGGCATGATAGGTAGTCTTCTCTACCTCACGGCAAGTAGGCCGGATATCATGTTTAGTGTTTGCTTATGTGCTAGGTTTCAAGAAGACCCCAAAACATCACACCTAGAAGCCGTAAAAAGAATATTTAGATACATTAAGGGTACACAACTAGGATTATGGTATCCTAAGGGCACGGGAGTAGAAACAATTGTATATTGATACGCTTACACAGCGCGTTCGGGGTCAAAGGAACTTCCTTTTCGTCGAGCAAGTTTTTCAACACCCTAGGCAGTGAACCTAATCGTTGTAGTGTAGTATTAGGGTAAGCCACGGGAATTGCTATCGTTCTCTAGGGGAATAGGAATGCTAGTGAGAAGTTACTACGCTAAGGTTGGGGTTGAGGAAGATTATTTTTATCTTTTATGTTTTTTAGAAAAGGAAAAGTACGAATCTCGGGGTTTGGATTTGGGGGTTGGTATTTCTAGAATACTCTACTATTATCTAATTATCTAAACTAAGGTGGTGGTAGTCTATGTCTAATTATTGTGTGCTCGTATGATAGTTTAAAGATGTGTTTACTTAGGTTTTACTACTCCTTAATTATCTCCTATTGGTGGTTGAATTGTCACGTCCTTATTCCTAATTGCGTTGTGTGTCTAAAGTTGTAGGGTATGCGTTTCTCCCAACTCTTTGAAGTGTACCAAAGGGTCTCGCCTACAAAACCCACAAGGATGATAAACTCTAACTCTAAGGCCTCTTTGGATAGTTTAGCTTACAACAACTCAAGGTGCTATAACCTAAGGTTCACAAAGATTAATCAGCGGTAAGTACAAAGCGAATGATCTATCGCATTACTAGATCATTAATCAACTAAGATAAGAAACAACCAATCAATATTCAATAACTAAGTTTCATATTCCTAAGTAAACACACAAGTAAATTAGCGGACGTGGAGAACATGCAAGCATACACACAAATAATTGAAGACATAATTAAATTAATGAAGTAAACAACTTATCTTGGTGTAAGATAGGGTTTAAAACCCTAAAATACGACCTTGGTTCGGTTTAGGTTTTACTCCAAAAGTTTACCCAAAAGACTACTCTCAAACCGAAAAATTCGATTCTATATATAAGATTACATGTGTGACGGCGCCACCTTATGATTTGTGACGCCGTCGTGTCTCCGTCATTAGGGTTTCGTCTTGGCTGTTAAGCTTGCGACGGCGTTACCTTATGCTTGTGGCCGTCTCTTGACCGGCGCCGTCGGATTACATCTAGCCCGTCGAGTTGCGACGGCCTACTCTTTTATAACTTGACGTCGTCACTTGAAAATAGGAGTTTTGGCTTCGTCACGTCACAAAAATCCTCCGACGGCGTCATAGATTAGCGATGGCGCCGTCCCTTGTAATTTAGCGACTTGAGTGTCTCGATTCTTGACTTTGGCCATTTTCTTCATATATCCACGCCTTTTCGTCCAAATAAGTTCCATTACGCAGTTTGCCTTCAAGAGACCTAATAAGTGAAAAGGAACGATATTAAGCAATAACGGATACAAAAGTGATCAAATAAGGGCTTAAACGACCCTCAAAAAGGTACATTTAAAACCTTATCAAATATCCCTACACTTGGTATTTGCTTGTCCTCAAGCAAATGTGCTTTTAACCAATTAATTTATAAGTTAGGGGTCATGAAGCATTGGTTTAAAATATCCACAACACATATAAGCCCATGAAAGTCATAACAAGCACGGAAATTACATACTAGCACCTCACATGGGGTGTTTGGATACTCACATCTCTTGGGTGTATAAGAAATATAACGAATTGGAAATGGAAGATAAACACTCATTAACCGGTCCTAGTACTTAGATTACCATAGGCTTGAGAATAGATCAAACCTCCATCGCTTTGGCGTAAGCACCTAGGAAAGACTATCAAAGAGGTCTTTAAAGGGTTGTAACGTTAGGCTTACGGTAGAGAAACAAAGGGTTTGGTGGGATAGGCTTTTTAGTGGTGGCAAGTCAAAAATCTCAATGTTACATGCATACGAAGAATGGCGTTGCTAAGCCAAGACTCGACACTCTAAACTCTAGATAACTGAAATAAACAAACATAAATTTAAAGATAAATGCAGGATGGTAGCCCGTATGTTTTTCTTTTTTTTTCTTTTTTTTTATCACTCTATTTTTTTTTCTTTTTCTATTTTTTTCGATTTTTTTTTCAAAATAATAGGGATTTATAGCACATCCCTACACTTGAGTTTTTATTACTCTAACACTAATATCACCCGAATTGAAAAGATCAAAACACTTGGAGTATGTTATTACGCAAATAAGGGAATTGGCGTTCCTTTTAGTCATTTAAAACTTTAACTTTTCCCATGAATCCCAATTGTCCCAAAGCGTGTACAAAGGATATGACTCGACTTAGCAACTCATGCGAGCAACTAGATAATTGAACTAAGGGTTTAGGGTGATAACAATAATGCACTAAAAGTGAGTGCATACAAGGTAGAGCTAAGGCGATTTGGGTGTACATTTGGGGTGGGGTGTAAACAATGCTCTTCATTGATATCCCGGAAGACCGAAACATCACGAGAACCGCGAAAAGGATAGGCTCGAGGGGTTAACTAGGGTATCGTGTACTAAAGATGAGTACAACGCAAAGGTGTGGGAATTACTCAACCAATGTGGAAGAAGTAATTATATTACGGTATTAAACAAGGGTTATCCTAATGCCTCTTATCATTTAATTATTCCTAACTACACAAGTGTAGTCTTACTAGCGATCTCGGAATGCATCACAAAACAAGTTCTAGAATCTAATATACTACGGTTCACACTCTAAGCATTGAAGATGAATGCTTTTAATTCCTACTAATCTAAGGGCGATCCTCACATTTTGAGTGGAATTTAGGTGGTAAAGGGTTTTGTGCTAGTCATATAACTTCCTATCCGTGAGACGCTTTTGTTAAGACTAATGGCCCACTCCTATATATTATGAAAATTTTTAAATTTGGTGCCAAAATTACCCTAACCGACATTTTCTCATGGTTTATTACACAAATACAATTGAATGAAAGCAAATAATCAAGGATAAGCATAGTTTCAAAGTTCTCGTTTTATTTTCCTCCCTACACTTAAACCGAACATTGTTCCTAATGTTCCCGAAAGTATCAAAGTTATGATAAAAGAAGGTAATTAAAAGCGAAAGAAAATAGTACTCCCTAATTAGCTCGGTAGGATCCGTGTGTGAAGTAGTGGTTGAATCATTTCAAGAAGAATGTATGCGTGAAAACTCCTCCAACTTTATGTATCTTCTTCTTGATAAACAAAACTGCACACTTGAAGAAAACAAGCGAAACCTTCGTAAAATCGGCGGTAATAATATATATAAGACTCTACTAAACTAGGATATAATGCTTGTGGAATGGATGTTTCTGAATATCTAAGAAAATTAAGACACAGAAAATTCCAAAAATTTTAAGTAGCTAAGAAAACGAGAAAAAGTAATCGATGTTTTTATTCCTTCACGACGCCGTCGATTGCAATCTGACGCCGTCAGTTATCACGACAAAAAGCGGTGCGATTTTGGAAAAAATTGGAAAATTTACATCTTTAGAATGGAAAAATTTACGCAAAACATTCATTATGACTCGATACAAGCATTTGACTCGAACAAACACACAAATATATCTTTTAATCAATTGTTATTCTCATGTTCACGTTTCTTATGAAAACGTGTAATCCTCCTACACTTATCCTTTATGTAAAATACCTTTATATGCAATTAAGGCGAGGTTAAAAACAAAATAAAGCATTTTACAAATTTAAACATGAGAATAAACAATCAATAAAAGATATATGATACAAACAAGCAAACTATTAAGCATGGGTTGCCTCCCGAAGCGCTTTTCTTTATTTAAGAGTCTTGTAGCTAGACTCGTGAGTCGTGTCCCTACGTGCATCGATATAAGTGAGCTTATCCTTAACAATGTCATAAGGATCAAACTTATCATTTAGGTTCCTAGTAGTACGTTCGGTTCGATACGCCTTTTCAAACTTTTCTCCATCGGGATCATAAATTGTTATCCTAATGTGCCATTCTCCATTTCCATCACTAGGCGGTCTACTCCAATCCCACTTATGTTTAGGCTTCTCAATTTTCCACCTATTCATAACGAGGTTGACGGGCAAACTTCCTAAGAACTCGGTTATCTTCCTAAATACTAAAGCGTCTTCGAACGTGTTTACTTCCATGTCTCTAGCCATCTCTTTTTCATGGAAAGTTTCTTTGCTAGCAAAGGCATCATCTAGATAGAAAGGTCGTTGGGGGCCTATGAGGTTTTTATCAATCCACGGTCCATATCTAGAAGGTATTCTATCCATCCTAATCTCATGTGGAATTTCCTCCTCTTTGTAGTATGTATGTCTTTTGACATCGTAAATCAACCTAGCACTACCTTCTCCTACCACTATCTTGGACATCTTACAATCAATGATGGCACTAGCGGTAGCTAAGAATCCTCTTCCTACAAGTAATGGGCATGTCGGGTCCTTATTCATGTCAAGCACATGGAAATCGGCGAAAGAGTTAACTCTCCTCGTGTACTACCATGTCTTTTATTATCCCTACTGGATACTGAAACACTACCGTCGCTAGACCTAAAATGGTTTCCATTGGTTCTATTTTACCTAGGTTAAGGCTTCATGGAGGGACAACGGAACAAGATTGATGCATGATCCTAAGTCTGCTAGAGCATCGAGAGGTTTGGAAGTTCAAGCCTACACGGAAGAGTAAATAGCCGGATCGTCTAACTTTTAGGTAGATTATTTCTCCAAAGGCGGACCCATGTTTTCCAAGTTTAAGTTCTAACTCATATTTTTCTTTCAAAGCATTATAATAAGGTGCATGAGCTAAGACTTCAAGAACCGGTTTTCTTGATGGAGTTCCTTGTACTCCTCCTCTAGATTGGGTTTGGGTTCTTGGTTGTGGGTTTCTCAAGAGTAGGTTCTACCAATGGTTGGGGCCTTGGTACCTAAATTTGGATTGCTTAGAACCCTTGTTGATAGCATTCTGAGTGAGCCGTTGGGTGTGAGGACATGGATGTGTACTCTCCCAAGGTGAACAAGAACATGAAGTCGACAATCGAATTTACTTTGGGTTCTTTATGGTATCACTTGGAAGTGCTCCAATTTCTCGTTCATTGAAGGCTTTTAAGAGTGCATCAAGCTTGTTTGTCATCTCGCCTTGCTTTCGCTTAAAATCGGCTTCAAGCTTAGTCAATCGAATCTCTTGAGATGACATGAATCTAGATGCAATTGCCTCAAGATTTGTAGGGTTCCCGGTGTTTAGAGAATTGAACCTATTAGGTGGACTGGATGAGCCATGGGGTGTACTTGAGTTTTGATTCCACTTAAGGTTAGGGTGATTTCTCCATGAAGGGTTGTAAGAGTTTCCTAAGTTGTTTTGTTCGGGCTTGAAAGTGTACCACTTCTCCCGCTCCGTCGATGCTGCGTGGGCGTAGTCCGCAAAGCTTGTTCGGGGAGTCTTGTGCAATCACGAGTGTCATGGGGACCACTACATAATTCACAAGGTAGAGTGATTTTATTCACTTGATGTGAAGACTTAGGATTTTTGTAGGAGCTCATGAGGAATTTTACTTGATCTTCAAGTTCAAGCATCCTACGGTCGGAAGGTTGTGAGTCAATTAGAGGCAAGGAGATTGCCTTAACGGTTTTGGGCAACTCACGGGGGTCATTCCAACTTTCGTTGTCATAGAGAGCAAGGTCCTCTATTATACCCCATGATTCTTCCGCGGTGAGATCACTAAGTTTTCCACTGGCCGCTTGGTCAATGGATCGCTTGGTGGGGAAGTTGACATAATCATAAAAGATTTGGACTTGGAGCCAAAGATAAATGCCGTGATGAGGGACTTTATGGAGTAAGTCCTTGAATCGAGTCCATGCTTGAGAGAGATTCACGCAGCGTTGTTGGAACATCAAGATGTCATTCCTAAGTTTTGTGGTTCTCCCGGTGGGAAAAATTGAGCAAGGAAGCAGTGGTGAGATCATCGACTTGAGATGGAGCCGGGAAGTCGCTCAAGCCAATTACTAGCTTGGTCCGTAGATAAAATTGGAAGAGGCAGAGAGCGTGGTCTCCCGAGTAGTAGCATCAAGGTCAATAGAATCGACAATTTTATGGAAGTCCTTAAGATCTTGATTAGGATCTTGAGCCGAAGTACATGGAATGCACATCCATTTTGCACCAACCGGATGGTGTCGGATCGCGGTAGTAATTTGGGCTTAGTCGGGAAGCTCAATGGTGTTCTTATAGCCTTGGTGGCTAGGTCTCGAGTATTCACCAAGAGTACGGTCTCTTGACGGGACAATGATTTGAGGGGTTTCACCTTCCATGATGAAAAGTGATGGGGTTACGAACAAAGGTCACGAAGAAGGAGATAGACTAAAGAAAGCTAAAATGAGAAAAAGTTTACTTGATAGGAATCAAGCAAAGAAATCTAAGCGAGGTGGACTACTAACTAGCTATTCTATTCCCGGCGGGGCGCCAAAACTTGATACGCTTACACATGCGTTCGGGGTCAAAGGAACTTCCTTTCGTCGAGCAAGTTTTCAACACCTAGGCGATGAACCTAATCGTTGTAGTGTAGTATTAGGGTAAGCCACGGAATTGATATCGTTCTCTGGGGAATAGGAATGCTAGTGAGAAGTTACTACGCTAAGGTTGGGGTTGAGGAAGATTATTTTTATCTTTTATGTTTTTTTTTAGAAAAGGAAAAGTACGAATCTCGAGGTTTGGATTTGGGGTTGGTATTTCTACCGATTACTCTACTATTATCTAATTATCTAAACTAAGGTGGTGGTAGTCTATGTCTAATTATTGTGTGCTCGTATGATAGTTTAAAGATGTGTTTACTTAGGTTTTACTACTCCTTAATTATCTCCTATTGGTGGTTGAATTGTCACGTCCTTATTCCTAATTGCGTTGTGTGTCTAAAGTTGTAGGGTGTCGTTTCTCCTAACTCTTTGAAGTTACCAAAGGGTCTCGTCTACAAAACCCACAAGGGATGATAAACTCTAACTCTAAGGCCTCTATGGATGGTTTAGCTTACAACAACTCAAGGTGCTATAACCTAAGGTTCACAAAGATTAATCAAGCAGTAAGTACACAACTAATGACCTATCACATTACAAGATCATTAATCAACTAAGATAAGAAACAACCAATCAATATTCAATAACTAAGTTTCATATTCCCTAAGCAAACACACAAGTAAATTAGTCAGACATGGAGAACATGCAAGCATACACACAAATAATTGAAGACATAATTAAATTAATGAAGTAAACAACTTATCTTGGTGTAAGATAGGGTTTAAAACCCTAAAATACGACCTTGGTTCGGTTTAGATTTTACTCAAAGTTTACCCAAAAGACTACTCTCTAAAAGCGAAAAATTCGGATTCTATATATAAGATTACATGTGCGACGGCGTCACCTTATGATTTGTGACGCCGTCGTGTCGCCATTAGGGGTTTCGTCTTGGCTGTTAATCTTGCGACGGCGTCACCTTATGCTTGTGTGCCGTCCTCTTGACTTTTGACGCCGTGCGGATTACATCTAGGCCGTGCGAGTTGCGACGGCCTACTCTTTTATAACTTGACGTCGCACTTGAAAATAGGAGTTTTGGCTTACGTCCGTCACAAAAATCCTCCGACGGCGTCATAGACAGCGATGGCGCCGTCCCCTTGTAATTTAGCGACTTGAGTGTCTCGATTCTTGACTTTGGCCATTTTCTTCATATATCCGCGCCTTTTCGTCCAAATAAGTGCCATTCACAGTTTGCCTTCAAGAGACCTAATAAGTGAAAAGGAACGATATTAAGCAATAACGGATACAAAGTGATCAAATAAGGGCTTAAACGACCTCTCAAAAAGGTACATTTTAAAACCTTATCATATATGCAGATTCTGACCATGCAGGTGATTACGTTGATAGAAAAAGTACAAGTGGGGTGTGTACTTTCATGGGATGTTGTTTAACGTCTTGGTTTTCTAAGAAACAAACGGCACTAGCAATATCAACAACCGAAGCCGAGTACGTCTCCGCCGACAAAGCATGCCAACAAGCACTATGGATGAAACAAGCGATAGTAGACTACGACATTCATCTAAGCGACATAGCCATCCTATGTGACAACAAAAGTGCCATCGACTTAAGCAAGAATCCGGTATTGCATTCTCGCACAAAACATATAGAGATTCGTCACCACTTCTTAAGAGACAATGTTCAAAAGGGGAACATTTCTATTGAGAAGGTAGCATCCGAAGACAACATAGCCGACGTCCTCACCAAACCGTTGAAACGGGAACAATTCAACCTACTTCGTCTTGGTCTTGGTCTAATGGAACAAACGTAGTAACTTATTTGACTCTACAAGGTATGTAAACACTAGCCTTCTTCTTTCTGAGTCTAGGATCTCTATTTCACGCACAACTCACAAACAATACGGGAATTTTCAAAACCCAAGATGAGTTTTCCACTTATAGATTTCTTATTTTTTACACATTTTCAAAGAAAACCTACTTTCACAATGTGTTTCTAAAAGGCGATACCTTCCGTATCAATTTCACAAAAGCAATTTCTCACGTCTAGGACAAATCGCTTTTTCATTATTAATACAAAGTAAAAACCCGTTTTCATTGCATCTCATGTCTTTTGAATGCTAAAGGGGACACATAACTAATATGTGTTTTCGGGTACATTCATTGAAGCAACAATGAATTAGGAGCATTGATAACACTCAATTACGTACTTGTGTACTAAATATGTGTTTTCGGGTTATCTCAATAGGATGTTTTTCTACTTCTAGTTTATTTTCTTTTTCGTTTTAGAGGTCGAGATAACCGCAACTCCAAATAGTTTGCATATAGGCACACACTAGGCAAAAATGTTTCCAAAGGAAAATTTTGTGATGCTGCATCACTGCACCCACGGATCCCAAATTTCGTGTGGACGGATCCTCGAGGAAGGATCCGTGGGATCCGTGAGATGTTGTTTTACCTTCTATTTTTCTCACTTTGGATGAAAAATCCACATTTGTTATATTTTTGGAGTATGCTCTTTAATGCTTGTGTTCTCATGATCACATGCCTTAAATTCATATCTAATCATTAGATTTTAATCCACATTTTGGGTCAAGCATTCATTACAATGCTTTGTTTTTCTATATAGAACTCCCAAAATGCTTGCATAATCCATCTCATCCTCACAAACACAATACACCATGTCATCCACAAACCCTTTAGATGAATCACCTAGTACAAACAATCATCTTCATGATACCCAAACCTTTGTACTACCACCATCCAAAATACCACAATCAAACTCTAGGATATCCGCACGGATTAGTATCCGATCTTGTTGCTTAGCAAAACCAACCTCAAATGGTTCTTCCTCAACAAACAACTCACCACAAGATGCTTCCTTTATAGCACCTCCCTCATCACCAACAAGTACACCAAATTCATCACCTAAAGTCACTATTTTGGAACTCCTTAAGACTCCAACAAGATCTAACCAACCTAAAGAAAAAGAATTAGTCTTTTCAACACCCCCCACATCTCCAAATACTATATTTCAAGATCTTGAAACATCACCACCATTAGCTCCCATCACATTACAAGAACATCTAGGTTCTTTTCCACCATCATTTACAAACATTCCGGATGTTGATCCATATTTTCCTATTTTCCACCACATCTTCCGATAACTCAAATCAAAACAACCCGGAAAACTTCCGCACTCATTACCCACATCATTTACATTGTGAACATTGCCAATCCACTAGGGAAATTGCAATAGAGGTTAGGGAAGAAATGCATTTCATACTCAACCTCATCCTTAATCGCATCAATACCATTACTCATCAAAACCTCCATCCATAACCTTATGCAAGCATGGAAGGAATCACTACTACTATTTTTCTACTTTTAGTATCATTTTTCTTTTAAAGTAATTTTCAAGAACAAGTCTTGTTCTTATTTTTACATGCTTGTAAGTGGCATAAATACCACTACAATTTGTTGTTTTATTACAAGGCCTTGTTTACATACCTTGGCTCTCAATCTTGATTCTCGACAATCACAAGATTATTTAAGCATGTTACTATCCTTTCTTCTTGTAGGATTTTTATTTTTCTTCACTTGGCGCCCAATTTGGGGAGCTACCGTCGAGGGAGTAAGAAATCGTGGACTACTTTTCCTCCAGGGTTAACTTTTGTTTCGACAAAAGGGAGAAGAAGTAAAACTTGGGGCTTTCAAAACTTACATCTATTCTTAAGTTTTACTCATCATAACATTATGTTTTGTCATCAACAAAAAGGGGGAGATTGTTAATACAAATAAATCGTAAAAACGTTTATTAATATTTTGCGATCTCTTTGTGTTTTGTTGATAACAAATATAATGTTGTCTTAAGTATAATTATAAGGATACATGTTATTTTTGTAAAGCATTTACATATAGCCATTTAAATACAAAAATATAGTAATTAAGCATTTGTTGTAATAGTTTATTAAGATGGGTAAAAACCATAACCCATGGACCATAACCCATGGATCTTAACCCATACCCAAGAAGACTAGTGATATGTGTCTAAATACACATATTTTATATTATTTAAACCCACAAAAACCAAAACACACAAATGACTATATAAATGTTACAAATATCATGAAAATGTGTTTTATATGAATCGGTACAAAAGATTGAAAACAAGTAAAAATGATCAAAGTTCACAAATTGTCATTTTCGGTCCACAGAGTTTCACAAAATGGCAAAACTAGTCCCTAAAGGTGTAAAATGAATAAAAAGTCAACTTTAGTCCTTAGGAACTCAAATATATTTACTATAGTCCACGGATGAAAGTTTACACAAACTGGAAACTTTTACCCCTAAGAATCCAAAAATGACACAAATGGTCCTTATAAGTTTTAAAATAGAAAAAAATACAACTTTGGTCCTTGTGTTATTGTTTATTGGCAGGATTGGTCCCTAGAAGAAAGTTTGGAATGATGGCAAAACAGGTCCCTGGAATTTCAGCTTGTACACATTTAGTGCTTTGGCTAATCTTACACTACAAAACCAGACCAGGCCCTAACAAGCCCAACACCCTAACCAGCCCAAACTTTAAATAAATAAAACCAGGGTCAAACCTCCGGTCAAACCCACCTTCCCTGTTCCTCCTTCCCTCCAAACACTGTAAACCAAAACCACCATCCCACCCACAGTTTCACCACCAGCTCATCACCAGCCTTTCCCACCATGTCCCCTCCACCTCCACAACACACCAAGGTTCCTTAATTGTTCTATAACTGCCCCTAGCCACGTGTTGTCATTTTGGCACCAAAAACAGTTTTAAAGGATAGGATGAGTTTGACTGCATCAATGGCTAAGATTTGAAGTGGGAAAGTTTCAGAGTCATGTGAGGAGTCTAAGAGGTCAATAAATATCAAGAGGAAGCACAAGGAGAAATATATCATAGAATCATAGTTTATGGTCATTTTACTTAATTGTCATTTTACTGCTTATCTTTATTACATGTAATTTAAATGCTTTCAGGATCTTATTACTCTTTGAAAATTTGTAATAAACGTATTCTGATGCACTTTTCAATCTATCTTTAAATTTCATGTTATGCTTAATTGCACCTTTAAATTCTTGTCATTTAAATTATTGTCGACTATAGTTGATTATTGGACTCACTAGCTCACATAAGCTCGACAAAGCTTATAAGCTTTTAGAAACATTAAAACGACTTTAGTCATTAAAAAGAAAATACCAAAAGAAATCAAGAAAATAGAAAACAAATAAAAAATGCAGGTTGTGCAAGAAAGAAGCATGGAGCGGGGTTGATTACGGATGGCCTCGGGTTAGATGCTTCATGGGAAGTCAGAGGAAGTAATTTGGTACTCTTGGTTCTCGGTTGTGAGCTTGAAAGTCATTTGTAAGCTCAAATTTTCATATATTTGCATATTCTTGCTTTTCTTTATTAAATGCTTATTTTGGTGTTTGTATGTTTAGATTAGCTTGTTACATCAATACTAGTTCTTAGGCATCAGTTTCATGGATTAATTCAGTATTTTGATGTGAAAGTCTCATTTTCATTTTTTTTAAAGGGATGTTTAGAATAGTTGGGTTATCTGTGATCCAAGCTGTTTGTGTTGTTGTTCTTGTGTGATGTACACCACAAAAGGGGCCAATATCTCAGTTAAACCATATTAACTAAGTATTCTTTGATTAAAAGTCAAATTTCCATTATAAGCTCAATAGTTGTTCACTGTTAAGGTTTCTAAAGTCCATAATCTTAATATCGGTTCACAAGTAGTTAAAGTAGCTTGTTATAGTCTCATTTTAGCTTATTTAATAATTATTAGTTAGTAGAATTAGATCAAAGTTCATATAAGTCAACCTTTCAAGTTTTTCAAAAAAGTCAAAAAGTGGAGAAAGTGATTTTTGGCAAAACTTTGTTGATTTTTCATGGATTCAATTCTGGTTCAAAGTTATTGAAATTTTGGGAAAATCAATATTAGTTGGTCTAGTTTTGATAAATCATTTTTGGAGAATTTTTGGAATTTTTCTTAAGCTCTAAACAAGCTGCTCAATAAGCTGAAAACTCCCCTGTTCACACTCAGCACATACTGAGTGTGTTACAGGTAACTTGCAGCAACTATACAGGTTTCATATTAGCTTGTTAGGATCTAAAATTTGGTCTTGTTGTTCATTGGTTGGTGATCTTGAGTACCACATTTCTGGTTTTCAGTTTGGTTCACTAGATTAGCTTATAATTTAGCTTAAAGTAGGTGATTAAGGGCCATTTGGCGTGTTGAGACTTGAAATCTGGTCTCGAGCTTTTTTTCTGTAGCTTGTGCTTTTTAGGTCCCAATCAGTTGCATTAGCTCAATTTAGGTTAGATTTAGGCTGTAGTAGCTTATGGTAGCTTTTGGATAGCTTATTGCTTATTTCAAGTGCTTATTTAAACTGCTTATTTGCCCAATTCAGCTTATTTGTGAGCTTATCTAACTTGTTTATATTTTTCCTAGTATTCTGCTATCATATAGTATTTATAGAAAAAGTTTCATATTTATTAGAGTTCATTTAGTATTTATTATAATTTAAAATAGTTTAAATAATCATTAAATAGTAATTAATTAATAATAAATAGATAAAAAGTGTAATAAATATATTTTCAGTTTTAAAATAAGTTTTATAATATTTTAGATTTTTCTAAGTCATAATTTCACTTTTCTAGCTTTATTTCATATTTTTATTTATATTTTAGGGTATTATTAAATAGTTAAAAATAGTTTTAATTAATAATAATTAAATAAATAGTCATAAAATAATTTTATTTTTCAATATTTTTCTTGCATCATTAGGATTGTAAAATGTATTTTCCATATCCGTAGGTATTTTACTTCTTTATTTTCACGTTTTATTTCGTGCGCTTACGTAATTTTATTTAAACGTGCGTTTTAGGTTTTAAACGTTAATCGATTTTAAATATAGAATTAAAATGACTTCAAAGTCTTTATTAGATTTAATTTCCTTAGTGTAATCAATCATAACCTATTCTGTTCAATATTCACCCAATCATGATTCGTTTGTATTACGGTTTACACACCCTCGTTGGGACTTAACGACCGGGGATACACTAAACTCCTCCGGACTTAATTGCATTGTGTTACGAAATGTTTGACTTTTATGGTTGACCATTCACAGTGGTTGACTAATAAAAGATAGACCGTTGGAGCGAATCAACTAGATCAATGTATACTTAGATACATTGAATCTAAAGAAAACCCATGGACCAACCCATAACCCATGACCCATAACCAAAATACCCATGGGCAAGAGGGCGTTCCACGGATCCCTAGGTTTACACTAGATGGATCCCAGTGGAAGGATCCGTGGGATCCGAGGAACGATGAAGAATTTTGCCTATAAATAAAGAGTCATTTCTTCATTCTAACTCACCCTCTTCTTACTAAATCTCTCATACACTCTCATTCTCTTCTAACATATAGATCACTTGATCTAGAGAGTTGTTCTTCTTTCTTTCTCTTTGTGATCCCGATATAGGTCCTTCTCTAAGGCGAGATCACGAGCATTCTACAAGTCATCCAAGCAAGGGTCCTTGATTGATTTGTCTCCGCAAGATTTACGTAGCGAAGATCTTGTATTTGATATTTCACATATTTGTTGTGTAATAGTTGTGTTGGTTTGGTCCACCGCTACGGACTCGGTATCTAGCTTTGTACCGGAAAAAGTGTAAGCAACGTTGTGAAGGCTTCTCCGCCAAGTGAAGGAGTTTGTTGACATAGTGCTTGAACTCTCGAGTAGGTGACTCGGGAGTGGAGTAGGGCAAGGAAGGTGTCCTTGTAGCGAACCACTATAAATCGGTTGTGTCATTTCTATCCCTTAACTTTATTTATTTGCTTGCATTATCATTAGATCTATCGTTCTCAACATCCATACGATTTCACATAATATCGAATCTAAAGTTTTGAAATCAACTTAAAATCGGCAAAACTATTCAACCCCCCTTTTAGTTTTCCACATAATCTGCTTAAAGGGTCGTTGGTTGGGTTAGCTTTTGGCCCAAACATTACACAGCCCTTTTGACCCATATTGACCCATACATATACAAATTAAATAAATTGTTCAACAAAATCATTACAAGCATTAACTAGGATCACATTGTTTACCTTATGACATTCATTACCAAAACCTTCCATCCTTTTAGTGTGAAGCATGTTCTATATATAAATAAATAAAAGTACCCAATGAATTACATATTTATCCATTCAGAACACTCTAGCTCGTGTACTGATCGAGCTTGTACAAGATTAATATTTATACACACTTACACGTAACCACATACCCCGTGTTATTCAAAAAAAATAAAAAATCGTTTACATACCCCGTGTACTTTTGATTTCGCTTAAAACAATTGACATGTACAGTAAAACTAGCGATGTTTAGGCCATATACCTTTTGCAAAGATGGTTGTGCAACTTAGGGGGGAGGGAGTCGTTGAGGGATGGGCTCTCATCTTTCACTTCTTCTCTTCTCCACATCACCATTTTTTCACCTAGCTATCTTTCAAACACATCTCTAGAGAGAATGGGCATCTGTCAAACCTTTTCCATCTTTCAGTTTCTCTCTCCTCCACATCACCATTTAATTTTTTTTCAATTAACTTCAATATTTCATTAAAAATAAAAATACAAAATACATTAAATACTAAAAACAAAATACAATAAATACTTAAACCAACGACCAAATTAAAAAAAATAAAAAAAATACAAAAGACATTGAAAAACAACTACTAGCCATCTAGATTTGGAATGTATGCGTGCTCAATATGGTCGATGAGATCCATTTGTAGATCATCGTGAGTGTCCTCATCTCGGATCTCCAATAGCACGTCTTCGTTAGATTGTGAATTCACCGGAGGATCTGGGATCCAATCAGGACATAAAGCAATCCCCTCTTCCTTTAAAATCATATTGTGCAAAATAATACAAGCATACACGATTTTTCTTATTCTCAATTCTTCGGTTGGTCGTGCTGGTACTCGAAGTATACCCCATCTCTCTTTAAGCATACCGAAAGCTCGCTCCACATCCTTTCTCGCGCCTTCCTGTGCCGCACTAAATCGTATTCGCTTATCACCAGTTGGATAAGGAATTGTTTTCACAAACACCCCCCATTTCGGGTAAATCCTATCTACAAGATAATATGTGGTGCCGTTAACATGACCATTGAATAATGGATATTGATTCAACACGTTCAGGTCGTTGTTTGAACCGGTGACACCAAAAAATGCATGCCAAAACCAGCCATCTTGGGATGCCATGACTTCAAGCATGATAGTCGGCCCTGGGTGGTCACCTCTCGTGAATTTTCCACGCCAAGCCATCGGGCAATTACGCTACAGCCAATGTGTATAATCAACACTTCCTAAAATTTATATAAATTTTAAATAAACATTAAAATATAAAATAAAATTTATATAACTTATATAATTTATAAAATTTATACGTACCTAACATGCCGGGAAAACCATGATAGTTTGCATGACGGGCATATAAACGTTGCACGTCATTCTTGGTGGGTCTACGTAAATATTCTCTCCCGTATAATTGAATGACACCATGGCAAAAAATTTGAAGGCTTTCACGTGACGTTCTTGCTGACATTTGGAAGTATTCGTCTAACGAGTTAGGAACACTTCCATAGGCTAATTGACGGATTGCGGATGTGCATTTTTGCAAACCCGAAAAGCTTCTTACGTTTCTTGCATCGTATGTCGTTCGGAAATACGAAAAGTTGTTTTCCGTATGGACTACTATTCTCTCAAAGAGTGACCTTTTCATCCGAAACCGATCCTCAAAGTAAACGACAAACCTCGGATTCTCAGAAAAATAATCTCGAACAAGACGGTGATGAGATATTTCACGTTTATCTCTTTTTATATACTTCCTTTTTGACGATGCAGTGTCACGAAATCCGGAAGGCATCACAAAGTTGGCGACATAAAGCATAAACGCTAGATGCATCTGACCCGTCTGAGACGACTCATCACTTGACGAAGACTAATCTAAGGTTGAATCTTCAAGAAATAAAAGATTCATCATTTTTTGATACCAGGCGAGTATCCGCGCCTGGCGGCAGCGGTTCCTAGCGGCAGACAATTAACGATATGCAATATTGTGGCAAGTGTTCCGTATAACATTCAAAATAGAATGTGAAAATATCAAAATGTAATTGCAAACGGTTGTAACATGTGATAATAAGAATATTTTGCTATAGTTGAATTATCGCATGTTAAAACCGTTTGCAATTACATTTTGATGTTTTCACGTTTTATTTTGAACGTTATATAAAACACTTACCGCAAGAACACATGTCGTTAACCGCCTGCCGCTAAAAACCTCCATTACTATGCACGAATACTCTCCAAGTTATCTTATATATCTAAACATTTGTGAAAGACAAAAAGGAATCCATCACATTCCACAATCATATTGTGTTTTATACAATGTTTTGAAACCCGGGTTTCTGATCGACCCGACCAAGTCACCGGGTCAACCGGTTCGACCGCCGGGTCAACCCGGTTAGACCCGGTTTTACGCATATGTCCAAACATCCATTTCTAATTGTCCAAACGTAATGTCCAAACACTACTTTTGTCCAAACATAATGTTCTTAACAACTATAAATCGCATACCGCAAATCGCATACGCATACCGCATAATGTTCTAAAAGTTTTAAAAATGATAAAACTAAACCCGGCGGGTTTTGAAACCAGGTCGACCGGGTCACTTAAACCCGCGGGTCTAAGCAGTTGACCCGTTTTTAAAACCCGGGTTTTTGACTCGTTTTTGTCCGAACCGGCCAACGGTTAACCCGGCGGGTCGACCGGGTTTCAAAACATTGGTTTTATATAATCTTCAACTGATAAGATGTATAAGCAAATGATTTAAATCGGCGTATCAAATGGAAGCTCAATATGATATTGTAAAATGATTTGAAGTTCAAATTCTGCTTACACATGTGAGATAAATTTGTTATGTATATATTATGAGATGATTACCGCCATTGAACTAAAATAAAAAAAACATATATATTTTAAAGAGTCGTTAAGACAATTAATCATTTAATTAATATGTTATATATGTTACAAAATCATAAATTTGGCATAGAAAGCTTAATAAGCAGACCAAAACAAATATATTGATTATAAGAAAATAATTCATGTTAAACATGCTTAAAAATTCACAATGTTAATATGTATCTTAGCATTAGAGTTAATGATTGGTATTAATTCATTCATAAACATGATTAGCATTCGTATCTTCGAAGCATATGGAAAGATTGTATTGATTTCATGAAATAATAGAAGTGTCCCACACCAAAAAATCTCTACTTCTCTTAACCCTTCAACCCCATATTAAATGATCAGAATAGCTAACAATAAAAACTAATCTATATTTGATACCAAAAAAAATAAAAAAATGACATGCTACGTGTTCATTTTGTTGCATACATTATAAACTTCTTCCTATCGAGTGTTGACGAATGAGGGTTATCGCTATTTATGTTATTCGGGCACGATGATTTTTATCAGATGCATATAGCTTAATCGACATATTTCCGTTATAATATTTAGTCAATTTTTGCAATCTTGCATTTCTAAAATATGTATATGGCTTAATCATGTTCTTTTTTCTCCATCACTAAATTAATTGCGAAGACTATTTTACACTTACCCTTATTTGATACTCCATATTTATATTTATTTCCGGATCAACCATTGAAATTTTATTATGAAGATCTAGTTAGACCTTTTTTTCCTATACTAATTCAATCCGATGACACTTTTTTTTTTTTCTTCTTTCACATTGTGATTACTTTATTTTCATAATAGAACCAAAAACACATTAGCCTATCTGACTGGACCCACAAGTCAATAAGATACCAAAAACCAAACACAATATTGGTGCAACATGCTCATTTTATAATTTTGCATGTCAACATGTTTATGAACAGGCGCAAAATTATCGACCAAAATCTGGTATACAACCTTGCCATATATAAAGTTCTTTATATAGGCATTTGGAAATCCCTTGCCATATCCCATATATAAAGTTTGAAGTTTGAAATTTAAATTGAAGAGATGGACAAAGTTTTCCCGCCATGTGTCTAAAGAGATGAATAGTTTCCATTAGTGTAATAGCAATCGTTTCCATTATTGATATCGACAAAGAAAAAATAAAGAGTTAAATAGTTGCCTACAATAGCCTTTCATGTAGTATATATAGTATACAACTTTTATATTTTGTTAACATTTCACATGTCAACATTTCATTTGAATTTCATTTCAACATTTTTCCTAGTTTAATACTTGCCTACAATAGCTTTCATATGGTTGAGTTTACGCATGGTGCAATTCCTTTTATAGTTTTGTCAACATTTACAATTCCTTTTATTTTTGTTTAAACGCATGGTGCAATTCCTTTACATTTAACATTTCAACATTTCATTAACTTAACCATTTTCAAAAATCAACTTTTCAACATTGACCAACTTTTCAACATTCAACATTCAATATTCAATAGTTAACCATTTTTCCTTTTTATATAGTAGAGATAGAAGACAATTTTTTATTTTAATGTATATGTTTTTGGTATGTTTTTTGAATGTGTATGTTTATGTGTATATATAGGAGATTTGTTTTTGACCGTTGGAACAAACTAGCCGTTATACACATTTTTTTTTTCTTTTTCGAACGTTAACAAGCGGGGGTGGGATACAGGGTTTGAAGCCCGATTCGGGATGAAATAGCACCAGTTTTAGCGGTACGGCAAGGGAGGGGGCGGTGCTCCCGAGCGGCACCGCAAATTTCACTCAGCCCCGAACGAATCTTGCATCGACTCCCTCCCCCCTTACAACCCGGTACAAGATGTGTTTTCAAGATTATTCACGAAAATGTTTCAAGAATATTAACATTGAAATGAAATAATGAATGTATCATTTTAACAAAATCCAGTCGTTTATGCTAGAACTACTAGCCCGAACATTTGATTCTAGTTGCCAGTTTAAGACCAAACCAATTATAACTTCCAAAAAATTAGTCTTTGTTTTTGTTTTAAGAAGTGTTACTTGCATACAGCCGATAGTAGTTACCAAAATTATTGCATCTCCATAATCCTAAAGCATACTCTATGTAATGCAGATACCTGCGGCAGTGCCCCTGGCTCGCCTCCTTAAGATGGCAAAATGGAGTACTCCAAATCAAAGCTAATATCCAGTCTCCGACGCTAACAAAGTTCATGCATATAATGTTCATTCTCCAATCAAGACACCATTGTTGTCCAAATCAACTGCTAACGATACTAACCGATTACATACATACTGTGCATGTATCCATAGAAAATTATAAAATAACAATATCGAAACAAAACTAAACTTCAAGTTTCCAATTAGCAAATTCAAGCTAAAGCAGACATGCCTATAACAATCCAATTAGACAACTAATAACATGTATGCATATATCAGTATATCATATAAAGTTGTAAACAATCCAATTAACAACAACGTTATTCACCATAAACAAGTTTGAACTAATCCATCTTGTACGAAACCAGACAGGCACTCCATCAAGACACTCACGAACATCAAATGTTTGAACAAGTATTATACAGCAAACAATACTAACCAATTTTATAAAATCCAAACAGGATACATAACAAAATTATACTAATAAAAAGCCAAGACCACGTTATCTCAAAACAAACAATAACTATATATCAAAGCAGATAAAATTTCTCCTCAAACTTCTAAGGGATGCTAAGTAGTATATCTACCTGACTACCGGTAAATCAAACAAAATGTCAATCAACATTAATTAAACACAATCACCTACACTGAACTCGCTATGCTTTAAGTTAAATCGCTTCTCCTAAAAAACCGACATTTGTTCAAACTTTACCAATGAGTTCAATGGTTTTCCTAACTTTTATATACTATCATGCCGTGCCAACACCCCCTGAACCAGCACATGGCATATCAACTTATTCGACACAAGAAATCAGCTTTTCATTATCTTGTAAAGCTACTTACCTCAAAAAGCTTATTGAGGTCATAGCCTCATTTGAATAAGCAAACCAATCACAGCATTAGTTACCAATAATCAAGTAGCAAAATAACCTACGCAGTTGTATTTGTTATTATAAAGTGAGAAATAACGAAAATGCTAACTGCTGATTTCTAAGTAGCATTTGGAAAGCAGTCTTTAGAGAACATAAAGACGAGCTTTCAATTCTAAATGATAAACGCTCTTACGGTGCATTTTAGTTATTGAAAAACGAACGAAAACAAGTATTCATCCATAGATAAATCATCAAAACATCTCAAAATTCTTTAAAAAAACATAATAACCCAAAAAACAAAACAGTAAAAAACATAAAAACAGGTTATAACTTCTTCAACGGTAACTCTTCTGGAACCTGGCTCTAGCACCCTTCCCACCAAATTTCTTAGGCTCACATCTTCTCGGATCAGCAACAAGCAAAGTCCTATCATATCTAACAAGCACATCTTTAATCTCCTTCTTTTGCTCCTCATCAACAAACTTTTGATAGTACGCCACTAACGCTTTCGCAATACTTTGTCTTATAGCATAAACCTGTGAAGTATGTCCACCACCTTTGACTCTAACCCTCATGTCAACGCATGCAAACTTTGCACGTCCCAAAAGCATGATTGGTTCGAATACTTTGTAACGTAAAATTTCTGGCTGGATTAGCTCGATTGGTGTTCCGTTGAGTTTTATGAGACCACGTCCCGCTTTGCAGTGGGTTACGGCCACTGCGGTCTTCTTTCGCCCGAAGCATTGGACTGAGTTTGGTTGCTGTGCCGCCATTGTTGAGTGTGTGTGTCTGTGTTTAGGGTTTATTGTTGTGATTATATATATTATGGTTGATATTAAGTTAATTAGTAGGGTTTTGGTTAGTTTTGGGCCCATAAAATGTAGTGGTTTACGTGTGAGATAATTTAACTCTGGGCCGAATCAGAAGAATAAATGAAGCATATTTTCTGAAAATACCCGTTCTATACATATATCCTTTCAACTAAAAAATCTACAATAATTCCTAATTTGGCATAAAAAAAAATTAAATACATTTTTATATAAAAATGTAGAAAAAATCTAAAAATACGCGTTTATTTGTGTTACATTTATTCATTCTTCTAGACCAATTTTTTTTAGCTACATAAATTTATGTAGAACAAAAGCTAGCAATGAGCTAGAATAAGAATTACATCATATTTGTACAAGCTTTTATTGGATTAGATGTCCAATCATACCACAACAGTTTTATTTTTCTGTTCATATGATTAATCTAAGTACGTAGCCGTGCGCAAATCGGGTTTTTTGGGGTAACCGGTTCGGTTAGTAACTGACCCGGTTTTTTGGTCAAACCCGGTTTGACTGGTTATTGCCAAAACCGGTTCGGGTCGGGTGGGGTTTTGAGCATAAAAAACCCAAACCGGTACTAACCGGTATGTACCGGTTACTAACCGGTTCGGTTCGGTTAAACCGGTTCTAACCGGTCGAACATGTATAACGGCTAGGTTAAATAACCAGTTCTAA
The DNA here is from genome assembly GCA_022545495.1 of Chrysanthemum lavandulifolium. Lineage (NCBI taxonomy): Eukaryota > Viridiplantae > Streptophyta > Magnoliopsida > Asterales > Asteraceae > Chrysanthemum > Chrysanthemum lavandulifolium. The sequence continues at coordinate 282,381,753 of CM040243.1, read as the reverse complement.
CCGGTTTTTTTCCAACCTGTTCGGTTCCTAACCGGTTACTAACCGTTCGAACTACTAGAACTACTAACCGGTTACTAACCGCCGGTTATTCTAATAACCGAACCGGTTATGGTCAATAACCGGTGTTGACCGGTTTCGGTTTGTTTCCGGTTTCGGTTTCGGTTTTTTTCCCCACGGCTAAATCTAAGCGTGTGAGTAAACTTTTATGTCATCACCTAGAATGTTTTTCCGCAGAGGTTTAAGATCAAAGCATACGTGGTTTCGATACCTCCAAATCACCCACAAAGTTGTAAGAACAACAACGTCCAAACAAGGCTTAGTTGTTTTGTTTATGTTGGCAGAATCTCCCTACACAAGAAGACTATGCAAATTTTTTGGGTAATTCGCGCAACTCACCATGTCTTTACCATATTCCACAGTCCAACCGCTACAGAGCACTCGAAAAATAGGTGTTGGAAAGTTTCGAGGGCATCATCACATACCGGTCAATGTAAGGAGTGAATATCAATACCTCTTGCATCAAGATTGGTCCTTGTAGGAAGTCGATTGAGGCTTAATCTCCAAAACAAGATATTAACTTTAATTGGTAATGACTTGTTCCATCTGAATAGATTGTTGATAGAGGGTGTCTGCCTCAAAGCATTTTCTTAAGGATGAAAACATAGAACATTTTTTAGGGGTGCAATAGGTATTCCCATGTGTCAAGTGCATTTAATGGGACAAAATTCAAGAGGATTTTAAGCAAATCTGACAGTTAAGCTGATTCATGTCCATCCCTATTGGCCTTCTCCAGGCCTATGTTCTTGAGAGCGGCCCATTTGATGAATTACAACATTCAACGATACAATAGTAAGCCGAAGTTTCCAAAGCAAAACTCTAGGAAAAAGAGAATTAAGGCATGATGAATCAGTCCATACAGCATTCCAAAAGGAAATTGATCTACCGTAAACTTTTCAAGTGAAGGTGTCTATGAGGTTAATGTTGGCGGAAAGGAAGTGGTGTTGAGGTTCATAATGTTTTTACATGGGCTTGGTTTAGGTGATAAAGAAATAGGTGTTTCTACACAAATACCCCCATCAGTGCCATGAATTGAGGTGATAATTCGTTTCCATAGTGAGTATGGATCTGTAAGGAACTGCCACCACCATTTACTTAGCATTGCTAAGTTTGAGTCGTGAAGGCTACCAACACCTAATCCGCCACAATCAGGAGAAGAGCATAGCGTTTTCCAACTAATCCATGCCATCTTGTTCAATTCCAATAAGCCCCGGCCCCCAAAAGAAATTCCGCCTAAGATTTTCAAGATAATTGATTACCTTTTTTGGAGCTTTGAAAAGAGAAATCATATACGTACCAAGTGAACCAAGGACCGACTTCAAGAGAGTAATTCGACCACCATAAGAGAGGGTGCTAGCCTTCCAAATCGTGAGTCTTTTGCAGAAGTTATTAATGATGGGTTTCCAATTGCAAGAGTAGTTCATATTGGCACTAATTGGAAGTCAATGTAAGAACAAGGGAGGTTAGAAGGCTTGCAACTAAGGATGGAAACAAGATTATGAAATCGGATTGAAAAAACAAAATCGAACTATCCTTCTCCTTTACATTGACACACAAAAAGAAAAATGCGACCCTCAAAACCCTAATCACACCAAAAACCAAATCTATTCATCAATTAAATTAACAATCAGCTGACTGATTAAGTAGGTTTGATGGTATAAAAGGCCAAATCAACCAAAAGAATGAAATCAAATACTTAATATGTCGTTTTGATTTTCAATGAATAGTTGATATTGAATAGTGCTTCTAAAACAAAACAAATTAATGTTTATGGTTTCTTTTCCATTTTGATGGCGTACAAATCATATGGTGCTGCAATTGCACTTAGAGCATGAGGTATGGTGACTTGAGTTATTTTGTCACCTCGGTGCCACCTCAGCATTTCGCTTTTCACATTCACACACTAAAATATCCCTTCACTAATAACTCAAGCATTCATCCCTTTTGAGACCCACCATACTCAATTAAAACACAAACTCAACATAAAAAAAACAATTGAAGATAAAAACACATGCACACACTCACACACACAAAAGTGCATAATGGCATACGACAATTAATTCACTTGGCAACAGGGGATGGGTATGGTAACATCGAAATGGCTCAGGCCATTTCCCTTCCACATAGGAATGGCGCCAGGGTGGTGTCACCACACCTTTTACTCTTATTGTTACCATACACTACAACAATCAGATGGACGGGCGAGGAGACTTTCCCCGGGGACGCTGTGTCCCCAAGCGAAGTCACTAAACGACAAAAAGAATCCGACGTGGCAAACGAATCGCCGACGGATAGTAAAGTCAACGAAAACTTTCGGTAGGGGACATGTCCCCGCGAAGTCTATTACATTTTACCAAAGTTTGACCGTTAGTAAAATTCAAGGGACTTTCACTGGGACATGTCCCACCGAAAGTGTGATCCATTTTACCAAAATTTGACCAAAGTCAAAAGCATGCTAATTGTTCTGCCTTTATTCCGCTAAAACTTTCCCTGTGGACATGTCCCCAAGAAAAGTAATATTTACAAAAATCAAACTTTTGTCAAACTATTAATATTTATCACACAACTAAAACCCCGATGCTTGGATAGTCTTTTCATTACGTAAAACCCTAAACTATTTTAAAATTAAAACGCATATCTTACACAAATAAGCTAGAAATTCCAAGGTGTTGATTTGATTTGAACTAGTGAAGAAACTTTCCCACCACAAACTTCTTTGAACAAAATTGATCCGACCTATCTCTAGCAGGTGCAAACCAGACAGGCATGTCTTCCTCAGACCCACAAGTAAAGTCCAAATTCTTGCAGTTGTCTACTAAAGCCATTTTGCCTTGAAGCAATAAAAAATAAATATTTATGAATTTTACTTTTTTAAATAGACAAAAATCAGTAAGTAAAAAGTATACCTGGATTATAGCCTTACGTATAACCATAGCACCTCGACTCGGTCGTTTAACATGATATATATACCATAGCACCTAGAATTGGTCGGTTAACATGTTACGTATAACCATAGCACCTAGACTTGGTTATTTAACATGTTACGTATACCATAGCACCTATACTCGGTCGTTTAACATGTTACGTATATCCATAGCACCTAGACTCGGTCGTTTAACATGTTACGTATAACAATAACACCTCGAATCGGTCGTTTAACATGTTACGTATACCCATAGCACCTCGACTCGGTCGTTTACCATGTTACGTATAACCATAGCACCGAGACTTGGTCGTTTAACATGTTACGTATAACCATAGCACCTAGACTTGGTCGTTTAACATGTTACGTAAACCATAGCACCTATACTCGGTCGTTTAACATGTTACGTATATCCATAGCACCAAGACTCGGTCGTTTAACATGTTACGTATAACAATAACACCTCGACTCGGTCGTTTAACATGTTACGTATACCCATAGCACCTCGACTCGGTCGTTTACCATGTTACGTATACCATAGCACCTCGACTTGGTCGTTTAACATGTTACGTATAACCATAGCACCTCGACTCGGTCGTTTAACATGTTACGTATACCCATAGCACCTCGACTTGGTCGTTTAACATGTTACATATACCATAGCACCTCGACTCGGTCGTTTAACATGTTGCGTATAACCATAGCACCTCGACTTGGTCGTTTAACATGTTACATATACCATAGCACCTTGACTCGGTCGTTTAACATGTTACGTATACCCATAGCACCTCGACTTGGTCGTTTAACATGTTACATATACCATAGCACCTCGAATTGGTTGTTTAACATGCTACGTATACCATAGCACCTCGACTTGGTCGTTTAACATGTTACGTTTAACCATAGCACCTCGACTTGGTCGTTTAACATGTTACGTATAACAATAGCACTTCGACTCGGTCGTTTAACATGTTACGTATACCCATAGCACCTCGACTTGGTCGTTTAATATGTTACGTATACCATAGCACCTCGACTCGGTTGTTTAACATGTTACGTATAAACATAGCACCTCGACTCGGTCGTTTACCATGTTACGTATACCATAGCACCTCGACTTGGTCGTTTAACATGTTACGTATAACCATAGCACCTCGACTCGGTCGTTTAACATGTTACGTATACCCATAGCACCTCGACTTGGTCGTTTAACATGTTACATATACCATAGCACCTCGACTTGGTCGTTTAACATGTTACGTATACCATAGCACCTATACTCGGCCGTTTAACATGTTACGTATATCTATAGCACCTAGACTCGGTCATTTAACATGTTACGTATTATCATAGCACCTAGACTCGGTCGTTTAACATGTTATGTATTATCATAGCACCTAGACTCGTTAAAAGCAATTTAAATTAATTAAAATGATTTAACAATAATTTTAAATCATTTAAATTAGTTAAAAGTAATTAAAATATTTTTATATGTTCTTAAGTTATTCAAATATGAATTAGAAAATTTTTACGTTAAATTTAAATTGATTTATTGATAATTTTAATTATTTAAAATGATAAAAAAAAAGTTTTTTTAAGGGAAAAATGAAAAAATACACCTTTTGGTGGGGACATGTCCCCGGGGAAAGTTTTAGCGAATTTTTTATTTTTCCCTCCTCTCATTTACTTTATCCCGCCAAACCTTTTTGACTGGGTATAAAACTTTCACCGAGGACATGTCCCCGCCAAAAGTCTTACTAAAAGACAAACAAACTTTCGCCGGGGACATGTCCCCGCCAAAAGTAAAGCTTAAACTAGCCTCAATTATTAACCAGATCTGGTGAGCAAAAAAAAAAAAAAAAAACTACCACAACTACAAGCAGCATCTCCTCCACTACACCACCACAGCTTCATCCACTGCTACTCATCTCCACCACCACCACAGCTTCACCACCACAACACCACCACAACTACACTCGCACCACTATGCACAATGCATCTCCTCCCCTCTTCTCATTTAATTATATCCTCAATCCCTCTCGACATTTGATTCTTTCTATTCTTACGAAAAAACTGATACCAATAAAACCTAGGTGAGACCAAAACTGATACCAAAATTGTTAATTGTTAATTTTTTATTTTCGTTATATTTATTTAATTTTGATAATTTTTGTTTTAATTGTTAATTGTTAATTGTTTAATTGTTTAATTGTTTAATTTTTTGTTTATTTTTGTTGGTACAGTATCTATGTTGCCGTTTTTTATTCTTTTTGGGTCGTTTAAGGCGGGAAGATGTTAATGAAGAGTTGAAACCTATGTCGGATGATTTGGTTATGGAACTCAAACCATGAGGATTGTGCAAAACAATGGAAATGGATTTGAGTAAGAGCGACGGAGGACCTCCTCGGTGGTTTTGCCACATTGCTGTGGCAAACCTCTAAAAGGTTCACGGTTCTTTTGTATTTACCGGTAATTGAGGTTTTGTGTATAGAAGCTACATAAATTTACAAAAATTATTAAAGTGTACTAATCTGTGTACCTAACTAGCTTTCTATGATTATAGTTATTTGTTTGGTCGTTGCTCCTAAAAGACCGCTTGTTATGTAACTTATGTTCTTATTGGGTGTGATGAATGTCAATAGGAGTCGATGGAACTGGAGCTGGCCTTGCCGTACACGAGAAAGCTCTTGGAAATTGAGTTTCATTTGATTTATAAATGATTAACATCGAATGGGCTATTGCAGAAATGATAAATGAGACGAGGATATTTGATAAAGCAGTCCACGAGCTTGATTTTGTGGTTGGAAAAGATAGACTAGTACAAGAATATGACTTAGCTCACCTTAATTATATTAAAGCATGTGTTAGGGAAGCTTTCAGACTACATCCTATTGCACCTTTCAATCTTCCTCACGTGTCATCCGTGAACACTACTGTTGTTGGTTACTTCATACTAAAAGGTAGCCATGTGTTACTGAGCCGCCCTGGCCTAGGAAGTGTTGTCCCAGCGGGGTTTAAACACTTGAACAAATAAGTAAAGCAAAACAATGATTCAAACGAGTTGTATTAAGAATCAAACGTTACAATAACCGAAACTATCTAATGCCTATTTATACTAGATGAAGCGACACTTTGAAACATCATGACCCTTCCTTTTTGTCTGCAGCTTTCTTCGAACCGGTGTGTTGATTGGGTTTGTGTCGTTTCACCCAAAAGAACCGTTTTACAGTTTTTAGGTTTCTGATAAACCTATTTGGTCCTTGTATCTTCTAAAGTATACATGTAGCCCCTTGTACTTTGGTTTGGGCTATAACGAACTCCAAATATTGAGCCATGACTCAAGATTAGTCCAACAATCACCCCTCTAATCTTGATCATGCTCTAGTAGCTTCTTCATTCTTCATGATCCGTCTTTTCATGTTGTAGAAGGTCCTTGTCTTTATACTTTGGCCTTTTGCTCATTCTCTGCTTGACCTCTTTGTCTTGAATGTCTTCACATCTCTTGTATTCTTCGATCATTTCAGGCCACCTCTCTTTCGTTGATTTCCACTGTTTTGCTGGTCTTTCTCTAGCTGCACTTATTTCATCACTGGCCTCTATGCCTTTTACATAACCTCTTCTTAGCCCTGCAGTAACTTCCATCCCTTCAAATTCTGGTGGGATCCTAGTCTTCATAGCTTCTTTGCTATCTTCTTCCACTGTCTTGGCTTTCACTAGCATCTCTTGCTTAGGTTCATGTACTAAACTTGGAATCTCCTTTGCAGTCTCACAATAACTATCCAGCCCCTCATAAAGTTCTCTAGTCTTTATGTCAATCTTACTTGGAAATCTTAAACTGTTGACAGCCTCATTTCGAATCTCTTTTAGACATTCTACACTTGTCATCTCATTCTTCATCTTGTTTTCAAATGAACTCTCTCGTTCATGCATCTTCTTTTCGAACTAAAGTTCTCTGTTTCTGAACTCCTCTTCGAGTTCTTGTTTCTTTTCTTCAAATGAACTCTTTCGTTCATGCATCTTCTTCTCGAACTCTAGTTCTCTGTTTCTGAACTCCTTCTCGAGTTCTTGTTTCTTTTCTTCAAAGTTATGAAGTATTTCAAACTTCCATAACTCCAGTTTACTTTTTAAACCAGTCTCGATTTCTGACTTTAAGTCTTCTAATCTTTCATTTGGGATTTCATTCTTCTTAATGATAATTCCCTTCCACATTGGTTCTTCTTCTAAGATGCCTTTTCTAGTTCATCCTTATCTGCCATAGTTGCCATCAACAATGTAGGTTCGTTGTCTTCTTTTACAATGTTCGTCTCTTCTTCTTCATCCTTCTCTGGACAGTTTCTAGCAATATGTCCAAACTTGTGGCAATTATAACATTCTACACCTCGTTTTCCTTTCTTGAAATGGTTTTGATCTCTAAAGTTTTTCTTTCTCCAATCACGATCATCTCCATCCTTGTTTCTAACATTTGTTGCCTTTTCGTCACACCAATTGTCTTGCGACGAATTAACTCTTCCTTGTTCACTGTTCTTAAAACCTTTCCCATGACTAGACTTGTTGTCATGTTTTGTGAACAATAACCTAAGTGGCGTATTATATACCCTTAAACGTGAAAAACTCATCTAAAATTTTAATAAGTACTCATAGAATCACATGTTACAAGAATATAGTAAAATTTTCAAATATGGTAAAAATCCGCTATATAGGGTATATTGAACACCTTGATAGTAGTACTACCCATTTACCGGATTTTTTAGAATATATACCCTTAAACGTGAAAAACTCATTTAAAATGTTAATAAGTACTCATAGAATCACATGTTACAAGAAAATAGTAAAATTTTCAAATATGGTAAAAATCCACTATAAAGGGTATATTGAACACCTTTATAGAAGTACTACCCATTTACCGGATTTTTGTAGAATATATACCCTTAAACGTGAAAAAACTCATTTAAAATGTTAATAAGTTCTCATAGAATCACACTATTACACGAATATAGTAAAATTTTCAAATCTGGTAAAAATCCACTATAAAGGGTATATTGAACACCTTTAGAGTAGTACTACCAATTTACCGGACTTTTACAATTTTTTAGAATATATAGCGTTAGGTGTTTGTGGTTCAAGGTTTAGCATTTACTATATAAAATGTAGTGTTAAGACTCTTTGTAGGGGCATAATAATAACAACCTATTTTAAAAGATTTTGTCATATAATAACGCATTATACCATCAAAAAAGTAACATGTCAGTATAATGTCTTTAAAATAACTTCTTCACAACTCTGGGTCCGTTTGGTTTGCTCTCATGAATCACAACTAATATAAGTTTCGATATAAGATGGAATGGGAATAGATACGAGTCAAGTAATCAAATCCAATATCGTTGTTTGGTTTGATAATTATAGGTATCATACTTTTTTGAATTTATTTGTACTCTAAAAAAAATTGCACAATCATCAGTCTATATAAATTATTTTTTCATATTTTTTTCTTTAAATCTTTACGAAAGAAGAAATGATACATATATTTCTTATCCTCTATAAAGAAAATATAACAACAAAAACTTTCTCTCATATACTGTATTTAATAATTATAGTACAAACAAACTCAAAGATTAATCCATTATTGAAATTAAGAATCTTCACACTCTGCCATTCTAATCATGTCATGAAAAACAATATTTGAAAAAAAAAAGTTATCTTCTTCAAAAACTTATTCCATTGAAGATGATCCTACTTCGATGAAGCTACATCCGGGTGAAGTTATGAATGTATCAAAATCTATAAATCATGGAACTATGAGATAAATAGATCTTACAAAAATACAGTTTGATTGAGTAAAGAGACTTGAGATTAAAAGTGAGAGGATAGAAAAAGAAAATTATTAATTGAAGGTGTGGATTAAAGGGAAGACAAAAACATATAAAAATAAGAATCAACTGAAACCAGTCTCTCCTGTCATCTTTCACTCTAAGGGTTTGCTTTCACTTTTTCACTCCTGATATTGGGACCCACTATCAACCAAACAGCTGAATCTTAGAATGGTTTCATTACTATTATGTTATAAGCTGAATCGTGAAGTGATTTTTTGTATTACCTGTGTTAGTTGAGATATAATAATCTACCTTAAAAGTATGCTAAAATGCAAACATATAACTCATACTCTCTTGTGCAACATTTATTAGCTTAGTTGGGTCCATTAGTTTGGCATAGGGGTTGCAATCGAATCGTTAACAAGTCAACCAACACACTTGAAAGACCCTCCATGGACCGAGGATTGGAGAACAACATAGCTTCAAAGTTTATGAAAATATAAGTTGCTTTCGGGTTTTGTTTGAAGAGTACATTCATGATTCATACAATATGTAAGGAAACTCTTTCACAATGAATTTACTAACTTGCCCTCCTAGAATCTCAAAGCTATAATAGAAACTCGTGCAGACATCGTTAAGCAAAACTTTTCTGCAGAAAAAACCACTAATGGACACGTTGAAGAGTTTGTATCGGTTTCAACGGGTCCTCTCTGGTTCGTTTTCAGATGGATTTAATTGGTTAGCCGAACTGGTGGCGACACCGGTTCCCGGTTGAACACGTTGGTTCGGTCCGATCCGGTTTTCAAAACTATATGTAACATCAACTTGTTAGCTTGTATGAAGTTTTGTGTGTTTTATTAATTTGTATAATGTGTATAATAACATGTACTTTTTATTTTATGGTGTTTTAAAAATATCATTAATTAGTATGTTTAATTATTTTATATTTTGGATTATGTTGTAGCTTCTTTAAATTGTACGTTATGAAAATTTTATTGTACTTTTTACTAAGGGGTGTTTTAATTTGTTGTTTTTAATTTGGTAGATGTAAGGGGTGTTTTAATTGGTTGTTTTTAATTTGGTAGATGTGATTTTAATTGGTTGTACAATGTGAATAAATTATTGTACTTTTAAATTATGGGGTGTTTTAATAAGAATATTAATTACACTATGCATTCCTCTCTCATTTGACTAATTTCAACAATTCAACTTTCACCTTTGACCGTTTTTTTATTATATGTAGTATAGATAAAAATGGATGGTGAAGATTGATCCCTTGTCATGTAAATAATCTTTTGTCCTCAAATGATCTTAGATCATCTTTTTATAATAAAGTAAACTTTCTCGGAGTTTTTGACATAAAAGATTTTTACAACTTTATTTATTAACTAATAATTATATTATTATTATTTTACTTTTTAAGATTTTCAACTAAAAAACTTATAGATTTCTTAATTTGGCATAAACAAATTTGGAAGAATTACATATATACGCAATTAAACATGAATATTTACATATTTCCGTAAAATAAAAGTTTTTAATATATAATGTATAATGCTCTTTAAACATGTTTTAGGTAAAGCAAATATGCAAGTTTAGTGAATATATATGTAATTACCTCAAAAAAATTAATTCATTTTTATATAAAGGATGTAGAAAAAAATCTAAAAATACGCATTTATTTGTGTTACATTTATTTATGAGAAAATCTTAAAATAAGTCAAATCTTTTGTGAAGTCATTCTTTGTGGTGTTTTAACCGATGTCTAAAATGTTTAATGCATGATAACAATATTGATTCCATGTTCCCTTTGCAAAATTAGCCATCGTGTCCAAATGAAAGTACATTTTGTACTTTTTTTTATTTTGTCTTTTTGTCTTTCGTTTGGACACGCGTGGCGAATTTTGAAGTGAATCATGAAATGAGCTCATCTTGTACAACCATTTTTGACATCGAAATTAAAAGTGACATGAAGACTTCAAAGATTTTAACTTTCAGATTTCTTCTCTTTATTTATTCTAAAGTTGAATTTGCTTCGCCTCTTCTCCTTTGACGAATTTTGACGAACAAACTCTAATTTCCAAACGATTGACTTTTCCTTAACATCTTAACTGGTTACTAAATATCTAATCTGTTTTTATTAAATCTAATTTATATGTGATTAATCCTTTGGGTTGATTACTTATAGATTGATTCATCAAACTACGAATTAGGGTTTGGTGGGTTTTTATGGTTAGGGTTTATTCGTTTGTTTATCTACTTTGCTTTTTCTGTATTCAATTATAGGACTTAACTGCTTGATTTCTAATACTTGTGTGATCATTGTGCTCTACTTTTAAACCTTTTTAGGGTTTCTTTTTTACAGGTCGCGTTTTGTTGGTGCCCTAATGTACCAGCTAGGTTTCTTGTGTAGTTGTGTGATTGGTATGCGTGGTGTGTTTGTTGGTTTGTTTATGTGGTTTTGCATGGTGTAACCATGAAAAGTGGTTTTTTGGATTGAGGAGGGAGAAGGGGATGGAAGAAATAAGGACAAAAAGAAGGACTCAGATGCGAATGAGAGGGTTTTAGGGGTCGCGTCGACTCCTGAAAAAAGTGTTATTGGAGAGGAACAGTATCCAGGCTTATCTAATGCTCTTGGTAGGAAAAACTTCTCGACAACCAAGGCTAATTCAGGTCAGACGGATGTCCTATTGAATGATGATTTAGTGAATGTGAACGACGGCGCCAAGTCGAGTGGTATACGGTCTCCATCTTATGCCAACGTATTAGATGCAAATGTAGACAAAAATGTTTCCTTAGCTGATAAGATTAACATTGAAAAACAAATGCTGGAAGGTAAACTAGTGTTATTGGGTGACGATGGGAAGTCATTGAACAAAGGTGGAGCTAATACGAGTAACACTAAATCTAGCAAATTAATGGTGAACCAAGTAAGAAAATTGTTAACTTTCGTACCTTAATAGCCTAGGCTGGTAATGTGGCTAATGTTGTTATTCCCATAAAAAAATTTCTGGAGGTCAAAAAACATTTCGAGAATTTTATTTGTGGGGTTTTTCTGGGTAAGAGAGTTATGTATCCCGTGGTTGAAAACTATGTTAAGAACGCATGGAGTAGGTTTGGGCTTGTTCGTACTGTGATGAATGCGAAAGGCATTTTCTTCTTTGAATTCAGCTCAAACACGGGTTGGAAGCAATACTTGAAAGTGGACCATGGTTGATTTGTAATATGCCATTGATTCTTCGTAAATTGTCTCCTACGGCTAATGTTTTTAAGAAAGACTTAAAGAGTGTCCCGGTTTGGGTTAAAATCCATGATGTTCCTATCATGATATTTACGGAGGATGGACTGAGTGCCATTGCTACAAAACTTGGCACCCCTTTGATGTTATGTGCATGTAATCATGGGGTCGGTCTAGTTTTGCTAGAGCAATAATTGATCTTCGAGCCAATGTTGAGTTGAAATCTTGTTGTAGCGGTGCCTAATATTGAAGGTTATGGGTATATCTTGCATTCAATTTGCACTGACAACGAGTGGAAACCAACTAGATGTCCAACGTGCATGGTAATTGGCCATTCTTTGGACCTATGCCCTAAAGTGGTTCCTACTAAGTCCATGAATCGGGTTGAGGTTCAAACTGAGGGTTTCCAATGAATTAAGAAGATGAACCAAAGTGATATTGGAAATGGTGGCAAGAAATAAGCTGGTGGATATTGTGGTCTTAATACAAAATCTAGAATTGTATATAGGATTATTTCGAAAATGTCATCACCAAGTAAGGATACAAGGCATGTCACATCGAAGGAAGCTAATAAGGATGGTAATGGTTTGAAAATTGCTGAAACAGTAGGCAATATAGCTAATGTGGTTACCACTACTATTGGTACGAAAAAGATATCCCATTTGGATAATGGAACGGAAATTGTGACTTCAAATCTGTTTGAAGCTCTAAATTTGGCTGATGATGTTATAGGTGCTGCTTCCAGTGGCACATTTAGTTCCAAAAATGGCATGGTTGGTGTGAATGTTGGAAAAAATAACGATGTTAATTATGGATGATGAGGACAGTGTTGATGATGTTATTGAGGATGACAATGAAACTGCACGTTTTATGAATCCTAAATATCCAAGGAGTACAAGTACCTCTTTTGGTGGAAGAGGGACAACAACGTGTTGTGGTCGCATACCCTTTGCACAGTGTTCTCTTCTGACTTTTAGACCTCCATTCCCTCTGCCACCATTCAATACACTTGAATTTATAGCTTCTTCTTGCTTGAGCTGAGCATGTAAGCCAATCCTTCACTTACTTATTCGTAGACTTTTCTGGAATCTCCATCTCCTCGTTGCACTTGTCAATCCGCCTTTCAATAATATCTTGAATAATAGATCCCTTCATAAAGAAAACCGATGGAACAACCACATCACCCTAATCATGAGGAAATGCGCTATGCTATAATATCGCCTAAAGTGCTTGACCTTACCTTTTGCAAAGCTTCTTTCCCTTTCTTTTGCACAACCTCTTACATTATAGAGTCGATCGCGAGTCTAAACTTTGTTGCACCGGTCCGAGTTCGCTTGCCTTCTACTTAGTAGGTATGATGGGTGAACCGAACCGAGCCCCTATTAGAGATTAGGCGGAGCTTTGTTGGTGGAAAAAGCACAATAAGTTGCTTTACAAAGGAGTCCTTAGTATGTGTCAAAATCGTTATAGTACTACTACACCAAGTCTCGTGCTTGAGCGGCAAGAACGGCCCACTTGGGATGATTATGAATGTGAAGATCTAACTCTGAACAAATGGTATTTCGTAGAGGTGGCATAACGGGCGGGGGGGCACGGCTAAAACGGCACCGCTAGAACAGGCACGGGCTTAAACGGGCATTGGCTAAGCTGCACGGCCAAACAGGCACATGTTATACAAATTGCTTAATAAAATACCTAAAACGACGAAATAAATTCCTTAAACGTAATATCTTATTTATATTAAAAAACTTAAATATATTATATATAAAAAAAATTCTTTAAAACGATCGTAATTTTCTACAATTGACAAAAACAAATGTGTCCGTTAGTGCCCATTTAAGTTTTCAATGGGCTATATATGCCCATTTAAAAAAAAATGGGGCTAAATGTGCCCAAATCTTTTAAAAATTTGCCTATTTAGCCCATCTTTTTGCTTTTGGGCACATTTTGCCACCTCTAGTATTCCGTGATGCCTTTGATATAAGGCTTCCTGGTCAACTTAGACCTTAGATTATATTTGGTCTTGAGTCAAATGTATTTTAAGTGGTTGAGAGTATGTTTCCTTTGTATAGGAATGTGGTGTATTGTTATGTTAGCTAAACCTCTTATGTAACGGGCTGAGATCCAGAATTCACCCGCATCCATTTTACTAAAACGCTTTTTTGGAGTAATATATTTACCAAATATAAACACCCTTTACCCAACAAAAGTTAATAAAAAATATACATTTATTCATTCTTTTGGACCAAATTGTAATATTGCAAAAACAAAAACGGACTATCCTTCTTCTTTATATTTACACACTCGAAAAGAAAATGCAACCCACAAAACCCTAATCACACCAAAAACAATATCTATTCATCAATTAACAATCAGTTGACCGATTAAGTAGGTTTGATGGTATAAAATGGCAATCAACCAAAAGATTGAAATCGGATACAGATGAAGAGTGCTTCTACAACTGAACAAATGAATGTTTTATGGCTCCTTTTCCATTTTGATGACGTACACAATTCATATGGTGCTGAAATTGCACTTATTGTTACCATAGTTGTACCATAACTTCTCAAAATATATAGATTGTTAAGTGATACATTGGTTGAATACATTAGAAGTGTTGGATTGCATGATTCTGTTGTGTAACTTTAATGGTAGTTTAATTGGTAAGACGTACAACTTGACTTGAAGCAGCAAATTCAACACACAAGATTTACGTAAAAACTGGGTGTTTGGATTTGCGTTTTGATTATTGTGACTTCAAATAGCAAAAGCAATGTACACAGACTCAAGTCGGGTAAAGCCCATCCTTTTCAGGAGTTTCGTGTTGTCATTTCAGGAATGTTAGCATACAGGAGGAATTGAACCTTGAACCTTGAACTTCTCACATTTTAGTGATGATAGTCGCAAGCCTTTTGCCACTAGCCAGGCCACCCCAATATTCGATTAACCAGAGTCTCCAATATTCGTAAAATCTTCTCTGATTCATCCACTTCTCTAACTAGAGCCAGTGGGGTTAGAAATTGGGGTTAGGGATCTTCATGAATCGTATAAGTTCACTTTCCGTATAAAGTATTTTGACCCTATTGGTGCCTGGGTATCACGAAATCCTTATCGGGATAATTCGGGAAGAACACTTCGTTTCTAGGCACAAGAGAACAAAGCAAGACATAAAGGATTGTGTGAAATTCGTATATTATGAAGAGACCAAATAAGTCTGTTAAATAACAGACCAAATTGACAATTATGGCGGTTGGAATCGGTTAACTCCCAAGAGTCACAACTCTTCACCACAGACATGTTGATTGGGTTTTGGCGGGAAAATATGTTAATGCCCTTAATACCGATTCATGAAAACCGTTTAGGTTTTAGGGCACTGCCCCAAACACCGCGAGGGGCAGCTCCCCCTCGACCCCCGCCTGCTCACCTGGGAGCGGGACTCCTGCAAGGGGCGTTGTCCATTGACTCTGCAAGGGGGCGCGGACTCTTTGTCTGGGCGAAAACATATTAGCTCAACGAGTGTGGACTCTACACTTTCCTAACTCGTATCCGAGCTTAATATATTATTCACTGGTCTCTAGTGAATCACAACTACCTAAAATAGTTGATGACACTAAAATCACTAACATATCTCCTCATTTTAGTGCAATCCTTGATTTACTAAAATATATATAAGCATATAAAACAAACACAAGGAAACAAACAAATGCATAAATGAAAATGTCTTACAATTGAATTTTCATCTTAGTACAATACATATGTCAAATACTCGAGAATCGGGGTGTCGTAACGATTAAACCCATTAACCCATTTGAATACCTTAAAATACTATACACATAAGTTTCTACAACACTCTACTATTTATACTTGACACTATTACAAGCCATGTGTCCTTATCCATTAATGAACATATAGGAAGCCAAGTCCAAACTTCTTGAAGCGGCAAACCTTCATGCTCTCATAGGTGGTCCTTTTAGTCCTGCACCTGCATTTTCAATTTTTCAAAAGAACCATTAAAAATATATTCTTCAACCTAACCATCACTTGCAGGTCTGAACACATACCTTGGAAATATAAACACACGTGCTCCAATTTATAACTATGAGCTTTTCACATTTAATTCAGCTTCTAACATTGTATTAGAAGGGAATTGGGTATCTCATAGCTAGTACATTTAGATGGACTATAATCCCATCCCTATCATAGACTTAATCACCAAGTCCCTAGCTAACCTCTTCGTCAAGTGGTCAACTAAATTATAGTGGGACCGAACAAACTCTATAGATATCGCACATTCATGATAAGCTCCTTAATGATACTATGTCTAACACATAGTGTGTAGACTTTCCATTATATATTTTACTATAAGCTCTAGCCAATATGGTGGCACTATCACAATGAATATACATTGGTGCTATCGGTTTCGGCCATATTAGAATCTCATGTATCAAGTTTCTTAGCCATTATGCTTCTTTACCAGCAACAGCCAAAGCTACGAAATCAGATTCCATGGTAGAACTAGTTATGCATGTTTGCTTCTTGGAAGTCCATGAAATGACACCTCCCCCAAGTAAGAACACCCATCCACTAGTAGAAAATGAGTCTTCAACATGATTTATCCAACTAGCATCTGAATAACCTTCTAACACCAAAGGATATCCTACATATGATAAACTATAATTCATATTACCTTCCAGGTACTTGAATACCTTGTTATTGCATGCCAATTATGTCTATTAGGATTACTAGTAAACCTGCTCAATCTACCAATTGCATAAGCAATATCAGGTCTAGTGCTCGTTATAGCATACATCAAACAACCAATGGATTTTGAGTAATCGATCTAAGCCACATGTTTACCTGTATTGGGCATAAGATTCTCCATGGGATCCATGGGAGTACTCACCGGAGAACAATCTTCACAATTGAATTTCTTGAGTATTTTCTCAATATAGTGAGATTGTGTAATTACAATCCCTCTATTCTCACGTTTAATCTTAATACCAAGAATAACGTCTGCTTCTCCCATATCTTTCATGGAAAACTTTGATGACAAAAACTTCTTAGTTTTATCAACTTGATTTTGGTCAGTGCCAAAAATCAACATATCATCAACATATAGACAAATGATAACACAATTACCAGATCCATCAAATTTTCTATATGCACATTTGTCAGATTGATTTAGGAGAAAACCACTTGACAACACAACCTCATCAAACTTTTGGTGCCACTGCTTAGGTGCTTGTTTCAGCCCATACAATGACTTAACTAACTTACACACCTTATGCTCATTACATATCATAACAAATCCTTCTAGTTGCATCATATACACTTCTTCATCCAAATCACCATTTAAAAATGTTGTTTTGACATCCATTTGATGGATCACCAGATTGTGAATAGCTTCCAAAGCTATCAACAATCTTATAACAGTGATACGAGCAACTGGTGCATATGTATCAAAGTAATCGATCCCTTCCTTTTGTCTAAAGTCTTGGATTACCAATCGTGCCTTAAACTTGTCAATTGTTTCATCGACTTTCATCTTCCTTTTGAAGATCAATTTGCAACCTGGTGGTAAATCAGATAAGACCCATGTATTATTTTCCATAATATAACCAATCTCACCATCAATTGCTTTTTTCCAAAAAGCAACATCTCGAGATTTCATAGCTTCATCATAGGTTCTTGGATCCTCTTATATACTATAACAGTAAGAGTATTGAGATTCAATTTGATCTGTTGATCCCTCAACTAGAAATAATTGAAAATCAGAACCGTATGATTTAGCCTTCTTATTACTTTTATGAGGTTCGGGTTTCTCACTTGGTACATCATTTGAATGATCATCCTTTTGAGATTCACCCGGATTTGGTATAATATTCTTTCGTCTAGGTATTGAAGAGAAACAATTCTCATCTTGCATCTCTTGATTCTATAATTGTGTTAATATAAATTGAGTAATTAGGTTCTATAACATAGAACCTATATGCCTTGAAATGCTCAGCATATCCAACAAAGATGCAATCAATAATCTTTTCACCCAAAGTTTTTCTTTTAGGGTCCGGAAGTCTAACAACGGCCCTACACCCCCAAACTCGCAAAAATGTCATGTTGGGTCATTTTTTATACTTAAGTTCATATGCGGTAGTCTTGTTCCTCTTATTAGGAACCTTATTTAATAAATAGAAAGTCGTCAACATGGCTTCACTCCAAAACCCGTCACTCAAACCCGAGTAAGATAACATGGCATTAACCATTTCTTTACGAGCTCTATTTTTCCTTTTAGCTACACCATTTTGTTGTGGTGTATAAGGAGCCATAGTTTCATGAATGATTCATACGGAGTGGAAAAATATAGGATCATAATATTCACCACCTTTATCCGTGCGTAAGGTTTTAATCAAGTCATTTTGTTGTAATTCAACTTTTGTTTTATAAATTCTAAAATTATCTAAGGCTTCGTCTTTTACATGTAGCAAGTAAACATAGCAAACCCTAGAGGCATCATCTATAAAAGTGATAACATACTTTTTATTTCCTAAAGATGGATTTGCATAAAAATCACATAAATCACTATGTATTAATTCAAGTCTTACATATTTCCTTGTTATACTTTTAAATGGTTGTCTAGTGATTTTTGTTAAAATGCATGTATTACATTTTTCTGTATTTTCATCAATAGTAGTAATTAAATCATATTTAGAAATTTTAAGCATTCTTATATAGTACACATGTCCTAAGCAAGCATGCCATAATGAGAAATTAACAACATCAAAACTAGACATATAAATAGAACTAGAATCATCAGGAACTTTATTCAAATTTAACATTAACATTCCATTATTATAATAACCAAATCCTACAAATACACCAGACTTCGATAAGATATACTTATCGGAGTCATACACTTGTTTGTATCCACACTTATTTAATAAAGGACCAAAAATTAAATCTTACGAAGTTTAGGTACATACAATACAATAAACAAAGTAATATATTTTCCAGAACTGAATTCCAACACCACACTTCCTTTTCCATGAACAGGGTCGAAATGATCATCACCCATGTAAAGAACAGATTCGTCTTCCACCGGTTGATATGTCTTAAACCAGTAACAATCTTTACAAACATGAGTTGTGGCACCAAAATTAATCCACCACGCAATTACATCAACCTGCACATAAAATGCTTCAGAAGTTAGTGAAACAAAATATTTAATAAAACTGTTCCAACCATGTACTAAATTCTGACCTTGGTCTTGGGAATAGTCCTACCCCTTTCCCGAACCACTAGTGCATGCGCCATCCTTTGTGTTTTTACTACGAAAATCCTTCCTAAAGTGACCAGATTTGCCACACTTCCAACATGCCAATTTAGGGTTCTTGTTGGAACCAGAACCACCGTTGTTATCCTTAAAACCACGTTTCTTTCCTTTTTTTGTTTGTTGTCTTTATTCTTTCCACCCTCTTAAATCATATTAACCGAGGGTCCAAAATTTTTTTATCCTTTGCCCTTGTCACTTTCTTGCGCCCTTAGAGATTCCTCTATACGGAAGTGACTACCAAGTTGAACCAAAGACAATCGTCTTAACCATGTTTAAAACTATGTTTGAAATCCTTCCAGGAATGAAGCAACTTGTCTATCACACTTGAAACATATATTGATTCATCCATTTTAAGACAATGTTGTGTATATTGTCTAAGGATTCTGAGGAGTTCGTTGAATTGTTCCATGACAGGCCTTGAGTCGACCATCTAGTAATTATTAAAATTACTTACAAGGAATTTTTTACTAGAAGCATCCTCTGTCATGTACTTGGATTCAAGAAAATCCCATAAACTCCTTTGCGGATTCCACGTTCTAATAAATATCAAATAGGGGATCAAACATACCATTTAGTATGTGTCCTCTGCACCGTAGTAAATCGTTCTCACTTCGATCTCGTCATTGCTTCCATCGTATCATCCTCCAACAACTCTGGCATAGTGGTAGACAGAACATACACAACCTTTAATGTTGTCAAAAAGAAGTGTATCTTCTTCTGCCATCGTCTAAAATCATGCCCTTCAAACTTATCGAGTTTCCCAAAGTTCATAGTCATCTCCTTCATAGTATTTCCTCGAGCCATGATTATCACATAATACTTTATACGTTTGTTAGAAATTGGGGTTAGGGTGATGATAATCTTGGATATCTTCACGAATCGTGTAAGTTCACTTTTCGTATAAAGTATTTCGACTCTGTTGGTGTCTGGGTATCACGAAATCCTTATCGGGATAATTCGGGAAGCACACTTCGTTTCTAGACACAAGAGAACGAAGCAAGACATAGAGGATTGTGTGAATTCGTATGTTAGGAAGAGACCAGATGAGTCTGTCAAATAACGGACCAAATTGACAGTTATGGCGGTTAGAATCGGTTAACTCCCAAGAGTCATAACTCTTCACCAACAGACATGTTGGTGTCTGTTGGTTGGGTTTTGGTGGGAAAATATGTTGATTCCATTAATACCGATTCATGAAAACCATTTAGGGGCTTTGCCCCTTGACTCCCGCATCTTTGTCTGTGCGAAAACATATTAGCTCAACGAGTGTGCACTCCACACTTCCCTAACTAGTATTCGAGCTTAATATGTATTCCACTTGTCTCTAGTAAATCACAATTACCTAAAATAGTTGATGACACTTAAATCACAAACAGTTTGAAATTGGACATAGGAGTGAAACTGTTTTTTGCGGTTTGCTCTTTACAAAAAACTTTGAAGTAACCAATGGGGGTGGGTGACCCAGTCCTAAAAGCTTAGCCTCTTAAGACGAAAGTGTCTAGAGGTCTTGGGTTCGGATCCTGGAGAGAAAATTAATCCTCCATTGGCCACGGCATGCGCCTTCAAATCGTGTGGATTAGTTGGTAAAAAAAGGTCGAATACCATGATTACTCCAATAAAAAAAACGATATAGTGGTTAACTAGAGTGTCACTTATAATTCTATTATCCTTGGGTAAATGTAAATAACATTTAGTGATACGCGACGTATCCCTCCTTGTGATCAGTATATGGTTGATATGGCACTCTGTCACTAGTATGTGCTGCAAGACTTCTAACGTCTAAATGCATTCTTTAGTTTACAATGGGATAAGAAACACACGGTGAGTAATATACACATATACCACACGTTTCTGCATAATAAATGTAGAGAGAACTCTCGTGAGGCGTATCTGTAGCACTTGCTATGTACTGTTACATCAAACAATCTAGACGTATTGCATCAAACACTTGTGGTCACTCACTTATTTCTACCATTAAAACAACTCAATATACGATTTTCTTGATCGACATAACTTTTATTTATGATAAAATATTTACCACAAGATAGTACAAGTAATAATTGGATCTTGAATCCATATTTGTTAGGATCCCGGTCCTGATCTTAAGATCTTACGATACTGCAAAGCGAAAACGATCCGGATCCTACATAGGATCTTTGCAAGCTTAAAATCTTATAGGATCCTGATATTGACCATGCGATCTTGATATTGACCATGCGATCTTAAGATTTAATCCGATTCGATCTTACTTTTCTCGGATTACAAACTAAAAAACTACAAATTTATGAGTTGTTTTCTTTGTAGAATTCAAAAAACAGCATGTTAATCTTTTTAAACATTTAATAATCATAATTTATAACAACATTTCTATGAAACATTCATAGTATTTTGTGTTTATAATGTATAGTAATTTGTAGATTTGTATGATATTACAAAAACGATTAAGAAATAACATTAAAATATGATCTTAAGATCTTGATATGATTTTATGATCACGATTTTGCAAAGACGAAAACGATCCTGAGTAAGATACCGATCTTGAAAACCTTGCTTGAATCCATTCAAACCAATTAGACCCAAGTATTTTGGACCTATGAACAATAGAGAGAGACAATTTTAGTTATGAAAATCATAATAAAAGGATAATTTGAAGGGTTTTTAAGCTTGCTACTGGTCATGAGTTAAGACACCAAAATTACATCGGATTCGTCAAAAGACATGCAAAGATCCAAATAAAAGTACGTATAAATGTCTTTTATGTGGTCCTGGTGTCTTTCGTTATCTTTGGTGTCTTAATCTCATCTTGCTTAAGCATGATTAAAAAATCTAATTTGAACCACACAAAACTCATAAACATGTAAAGAGAGAGTCAAAGAACCATTTGACAAAACCAGAGTTTGACATTGTTAGAAAACAATTGGGCTTTTCAAACTTATATATGATCAAAAAGATCTTGAGGGAATTTTGGAAGAGAGGATTTACTAAAAGAAAGTTTAGAATGTTATTGATGAAACCTTTAAGCTTTGCTCCATGCTTTACGGTGCCAACACCATCACATATTTATAGTTTTTCATGGAAGGTTCTAACTTTCAGATATTGCCGACTAGATACTATCAAAGAAGAATCGGGATCAACAGAAATTCCTAATGTGAGAAATTGTAAAATAAACGTGAGAAATGCATTTAGTCGCGTTGATTTATACTTCCTCCGTCCTAAGATATAAGCCGATTTTGACTTTTTCAATTTTTTTTAATCCAACTTTGATTTTAATTATATTTTTTCGTGTTATACTTGATTCAAAATATATAAATAGATTTATGCTTTAAATGTATTTTCATTGATATACTTTTCATCAAATATTATATAATACGAAAAAAAATAATTAAAATCAAAGACGTAAAAAAAGACTTTGAAAAATAAAAAATGAACGTATATTTTGAGACAGAGTAATTTTTATGTGTAGAATTTTTTATATTTTTTTAGCTTATTGAATACAAACGGGCGATTCTCAATTGTTATTTTAGTGTAGATTCACTGAAATTTTAAGTTGATTCATTACTTTGATATTTATACGTTATTTTGCAAATAATACCAATTAAAGGATACATTTTCTAAACTTTGAATACAAATTTGTTTCTAATCAACTAAAGAAATATTTTTACATAAAAATACATGAATTAAGGCTTCAAGTTGCGTATATTTTGTTTCTAATCAACTAAAAAAACATTTTTACATAAAAATACATTAATTAGGGCTTCAAATTGCGTTCTTTCATGGTTTCTCACATTTCTCACCTATGAAATTATCTAGAAAACTTTGTGGGCTTGGACTAAATACATTTATCTTTCAGAAACTCAAGCCTTCACGAGTAATTCAATCTTCATTGGTCTGGTCTAAATCATGTTTATGATCCAACAAACATGGAATCGAAGATATACAACTTTGGGATGGAAGATATCAGTTGCGACATTTTTATACAAGCGACTTGAACATCAAAGAAGAAAACTAACGTCAAAATATGAACATTACCAAATAATCAACTATGAAACGCGTCATGCCGTCATGATATATATGAACTCTAAATATATGATTTTGTTAGTAACGATTACAAACTGCTACAGATTCGTCACAATGGTTTTTTTTAAGTGGCAACAGAAACATATACATTTAAATTTAGTTAGCAAAGATATATGATTTTTGAATGAAACTATCATGCGATAAACATTTTGTCACCTGCAAGCAAACAGAGCCGTCCCATGAATCAGCAAAAATTTTTAGGGCCATGTACGAAATTATATAATAAGGACTTTTTAAGCAATATTATATATAAAGTGTCACCGTTTATAAGATATAATGCAATTAGTTATCTAAACGTTCTAACGACATACTACTCATTTAAGATATTTTCCCATCTAAATACTTTTTTTTTTCATGAAAATATGCTCACATCGTATAATTATTAACGGACAAATTTTGAGGCCCTAAAATTTCGATGCCGACGGCCGTTCACTTCTGTACACCTCAAAGACGGCCCTGCAAGCAAATAGCATCAAATTGTTTGGTGACGCATTAGTACTCTGTATTATTTATCCGGCCATCTCTATAACATCGAAAATGAGACACTGATTGTCACTTTGACTATTAACAGAAATGGTGGCTTATATCAAATAAAAATGTGTCATTAGGTTTCTCGGAACTGTTACTTATCTTGTGAAGTCATGATTCGTCGCTTGACAACGACAGCCTATTTAATTTGTTGCTAATGTTGAAGATGCGTGTCAGTGTGTGCAATATGTTTGCAACAGCCACGGCATAACGTTGACAACGAACGTATGAATTAGGTCAGTTGATGACGTATAGTCTGGAGTGATGACGTATAGTGCGGGTCGGGTCATGAACCCGACCACGATCCACTACTTTCAAGCACAGTGCAGGCGGGCCAATATCAATCGTGTTTGGGTTCAAAGCCCAAGCCCATATCTATTCGGAATAGATATCCGATATCTTCTAAAATAAGAAGATAATCATTCCCAACCGACTTAGGCGGGATCGCGAAGGTTGGGGAACACAACCAACAAGGATTCCGTGCGTATATAAATGGAATCATATCCCTCGTTTAAGTGCGATCTCGTAACCTAAAACTCCTTAAACCCTAAACCGATTACTCGCTCTCACGCGGAGGATAATCGTGGGAGACAATCCCGGTAAGCCTAACGGTGTTTCTTGTCTCTTAGTCGCGGTTCTCGGCGGCAATTCTCAATTGAGTGCGAGCCGGGAGCTCCAAATCGAGGCGTCCAACTTTTGTATCAACAAGTGGCGCCATCCGTGGGACCCTACACTAAGAACCGACACTAGAATGACAAAGCACGGCAATCGGCGATCGCGATCGGACCTTATGGGAAGAAGTCGCAGTGGACTAACCCCTAAGCGGACCATTTGGGACAACCGTATTGCTAAAAACAAGGGATCGGGCCAAGACTTGATCTTCCCTCGGTGGAACCGCACTCGGGAACAACCCAGTCACTACAACCACCACGAGTGGAGTAGACCCAGCTGCGCACCGTCTTTACTACTCCCTTCCAATCGGTGCTAAGCCCGGCGACAAAGTGCAGGAGGCACCGGCCGGGATAAGGGTAAAGCGCGAAACAAACGCACTCACCCTCGAGGGAGTTGCGCGGAATTAGCACCGAAGTTTCGTATCCCAAAACTACGAAACATTAAGCGCCTCATGCAAGAGGAAGAGAAGAAGATCGGTCGAACTTGAAAGCCCGACTCAACTTGATTCTGAATCGAGACTTCCCAGCTGCGCCATCGAGAAAGAAAAGCGCGGGAGATAGCGGCCGACCCCGGTATTCAACGGAATAGGGAGGAGAGTTGAGGATGATGAGACATCTCACTCATGACGCTTGAGTGATAGTGATAGAGAAGAGCGGCGTGCGGTGTCTACACTAGATTGGGTGGCCGTAAAGTGCGTGACAGGTGGGCGCACTCCCAGTGAAAGTCCTTGGATCCGGACTACGAGTCGGACTACGAGGATGGCCGGTATAAGCCGCGTGAAGGAAAATTCATCTCGATAATTCCTCGGACAGCGAGGACGGCGACCTGGGACATTGGAAGTCTAGAAGCAGACGCGATAGCCAAGAGGAGGACATGTCTCTTCCGGTGGCGCCGTCGAGAAAGTGGATCGTTCACTAGATGCATTAGTGATTTCTCACGAGAACAAGAAAAGGCGCATGCCTACAAATGTCAAGACCTATGATGGAGCGGTGACCACGACGATCACCTAAAATCTTGAATCGGCCGCGACCATTGAGGCGGCCACAACCGGTGTGGTGCCACATGTTTAATTCCACGCTGGTGGGAAGCGGGCGGTTCAACAAACTCCCGAAGGGCGTTAATGGTTTGAAGAGTTGAGAAAGGCGTTCGCCTAAATTTTACTCAACGCAAAAGTGTGCTAAAAATCTGTCGAACTCGCGAGTAAAAGCGAACCGGGGAGAATCCACGGCGCATTCATGGAGCAGCTTTAAAGATGAATGCATGCGGTCAAAGCATGCCACGAAGTCTTAAAAATCTCGAGCTTCATGAATGGGATTAATAACCCGAGAACTCATCAAGAGGTTAAGCGACAAGATCCGGAGACCTTTGATGAACTCATGAAGCGCTCTCGGTCTTTTGTCGAGGGAGAAGCCGCCGCATGAATAGCAAAAAGAACCATTCTAGTTACCGTCACGGGAACAACACGGGAGACAATCCAACGACCGAGTAATAACCGTAATAGGAACTATCGCAGCGGAGGAGCGGCGAGAGAGAGATAATGGCAGTATACTCCACGATCAAAACACCAAAGGAAATACTCGCGGTGAAGGTGCGAACTTCCCAAGACCACCGCGATCGTACACGGAAGATCGGCGCCGGAATGGATCTTGTGACTACCACGCGCAAAGGGTCACACCACTAACGAGTGTGTCCGGTGCGTAACTCATCGACAAGATGGTCGAGGAGGCGGTGGACCACTTAGTTAAAAACATTAAAGAGGAAGAGATAAGCAAAAGAATGGAAGCAAGAAGGAGACACCCAAAGATAAGGCCGACACAATCTACATGATACGGGACGTGGCAGCGAACCACTAGACAAAAGGTCGACCAGAGTTTTCCAGAAGAAGTGAAATCTCTTTCCTACTTTAGCTGCGGACAACGCAGCGTGAGCCCTCACCATTGAAATTAGTGCGGGTGGTCACGACATACACCGCATGTACATCGATGGTGGGGCATCGGCAAATATTATGTATGAGCATTGCTTTAAAGACTACGACACGAAATCGTAGTCGGTTAAATCCGGTCAACACGGCTCACCGGTTTCACGGTGAAAAGATATGGCCCATGGGGCAGCTGCGATTACTAGTCGGCGTTGGCAGCGCAGAGCACTCTCGACAACTGGATGGATTTCATGGTGATCAAATCCCCTCGTCATACAATGGCATTATTGGGAGACCGGGATATCGGCCGTGCGGCGGTGCCATCAACGGTACGCGGGATGCTTAAATTCCCGATGAAGGGGCATTGTTACTCTTTACAATGCCACGGTACCAAGCAGAGAATGTAACACGGTTACATGCGAAATGGAACCAATCCCGGCGGTCTGCGGCTAAAGTCCCCAACTTGAAGGTCGCAATTCACCCGAATACCGGACGAAATAACCATTGGAGGGTCATTGTCGGACAACGGCAAAGCGGTATGTGTCGGCTCCTACAAAAGAGCGTGGATATTTTCGGCGTGGGGCCAAAACACATGATGGAGTACCACGCTCGATCACGAGCATAAACTTAGAATCCGACAAGGATACTCACGTCACGCCCGGAAGAAGCGTGGCGAGCTCGAGAGAGGCGCGAGCGATTACAGCGAGATACGAAATTGGTAAATCACGGAATTATCGTGAAGTCTATTACCACGGTGGCTTTCTAATCGGTAATGGTCAAAAGCGATGGTAGGTGGCGAATGTGTGTAGACTTCACCGACCTTAATAAAGCATGCCCGCGGATGCTATCCATTACGAGAGATAGATTGGAAAATAGAGTCCTTGTGTGGATATCCGTTGAAGTGTTTTCTTGGCGTACAAGGGATATCACCGATACTAAATGGCTCGAAGGCGAGGAAAAACGACTTTCCACACAAGCCAAGCGTTCTTGTTACACAAAAATGCCGTTTGGCTTGAAGAATCTGAGTGCTACTATCGGTTGGTAGACAATGCCTTTGAAAGGCAATTGGGCATGACACGGAAGTCTATGTGGATGACACGGTCATAAAAGCCATCTTGAAAATGAACTTGTGCGCGACATAGAAGAAACATTCAAGACTCTACGAGATCAACATGAAGCTAAATCCTAAGAAATGCGCCTTGAGCTCACAAGGCATGTTCTTAGGTACCGATAGAACGATGGCATAAAACCTTGTCGAGAAAAGACAAAAGCGGTAATAGAACTTCCCTCACCACGCATGAAGGAAGTCAATCCTCAATGGAAAAGCGGTGGCCTCAGCGGGTTCTGTCTAAATCGAGAAAAGTCATTGCCTCTTTTCAAAACACTCGAAGTGTATAAAAAGGGTGACTTTCGGTGGGCGACGAGGCGGAAGAAGCCTTCACCACACTCAAGCGACATCTAGCAGCGCTCCCAACACTTGTGGCACCCGACCGAGGGAGAGCGTCATGTATTTATCGGCAACTCATGGGCGGTCGGTAGCGGTGCTACTATGAGATAGGGACTCGGTGCAAACCCTATCTATTTTGTCGACAAAGCGCTCAAGAAGACGGAGATGAACTATAGTGCCATGGAAAAGTTGGTCTTGGCATTAGTGTTTGCCGCCAAGCGGCTGGCGGTACTTCAGCGCTTGCCGATAGCGGTAATCACGGATCAAGCCATCAGCGGATCATCTCCAAACCCGATCGTCGGGGCGACTCCGAAGTGGAGTGTGTTGCTAAGCGAACATAACATCTCTTCTGAGACCGTACCGCAATAAAAGGACAAGTTCGCGGACTTCATCATCGAAAGCGGAATCTTGGCGAGTACCTACACCAGCGAGAAGAACTACAAGATCCATGGATTTTGTTTACGAGCGGGTCCTCGTCGTGGGCGGCTCGGGGCGGCCTTATTCTCACAAACCCGGAGGAATGGAATTCACTTACGCTGCGTTTTGAATTTACCTCGACAAATAATGAGGCGAATATGAAGCCCTAATCATTGGACTACGCATTGTAGCTCGAATGGGTGTCGTAACTTGGAAGCAAATGTGGACTCCGGCTAGTGGCCAACCACGTGTTGGGTGAATCGTGGCCAAAGAAGAAAATATGATTCGATATCTTGAGAAGACTAAGACGATCAAAGGCTTTGATGAGTTACTATCAAGCAAGTCCCTAGAGGAGAAAATCGCAAGCGGATGCATTGAGCAAGATCGCCTCGACAAGCTTAGCACACTTATCAAAGCAAGTCTTTGGTGGAAACAACGAAAAGCAAGTCAATATCGGAGATGGAAGTCTCCGCGATCATAGAGGAGGATGGTCCTACATGGATGACACCAATTGCGAATTCTTAAGCAAGGTACATTACCCCGAGCAGACAAGCTCGCGAGAATCGGCGCCTGCAGAGAGATTGAATGCGCGACAACATCTTGTGTCGGCGTTCTTTCCTCCAACCATGGCTCATTGCGTCGGCCCCTTACAAGCAAATTATGTCTTTGCGAAATCCATGAAGGTTCATGTAGCATGCACGCAGGACCACGGTCCGTTGTAGCACGCGCCATGCGATCGGGATACTCGGCGACCATGCATAAAGATGCGCGGGACTTGATAAGGAAGTGCAATGATTGCCAAGTCCACGGACCCGTCCGCGCCAACCACGGCGATGAGTTAACGCCAATCACGGCGCCATGGCCATTCTACAAATGGGGCATTGATATCGCGAGGCCCTTTTCCAATGGCGTGAGCGGTCTCAAGTTTCTCATAGTAGCTATAGACTACTTCACCAAGTGGATCGAGGCAAAAGCGATGGCGACAATTACGGCAACGGGTGAAAGCGCTTTATGCGGGACAACATAGTATGCGCTTGGATTACGGAGAAATCATCTCGGATAATGGGAAACAATTCTGCGACAACCCTTCAAAGATTGGTGCGAAGTTAAACATCACCCAACACTTGGCGTCGATTCGCACCCACAAACCAATGGCTTAGTAGGCGCGCAAATCGAAGCACAGGCGAAGGAATAAAGGCGGCGCTGGGCGAGCAATAAAGGAAGGTGGGTCGAGGAGCTTTCGCATGTCTTATGGGCTCACCGCACCTCAATAAAAACCGGCCGACGGGACACCCCTTCTCTAGTCTACTGAACCGAAGCCGTCATACCAAGCGAGATCGGCATGCCAACTATTCGCACCGCGAGATCAATGTAACAACAAACAATGATGAAAGGCGTGTCGACTTGGATCTGCTAGAAGAAAGACGCGAATGCGCATCCATACGGGAGGCAAAGTCGAAGTCAAAATGAAAGGATACTATGATGCCAAGGTGCGCGATGTTTCATTCGAGACCGAGCGACTTTGTCTACCGTGCCAATGAGGCAAGCCGCGAGAAGATACTGATAGCTCGGACCAAAGTGGGAAGGACCTTATGAGGTTCTTGAAGCAATAAGCACAGTAGCGTCACAGCTCTGAGGCTTGGATGGTCGTGACCTCCACGCACATGGAACATCGGCAACCTCAAGAGGTGCTACACAGAAACGACTACGGCCAAACGCCACAGACGCTCCGCACTTTCGGTGCTCAATAAACATTTATGTATTCAGTTCTTATTTTTCATATTCTTTGTTTTTCTTTGTTATTTCTTGATAAACTTGCAAGTATTAATAAAGCGCGCGGTTTCTAGCTAACTCCGCGACACATTTTAAGTTGTTATCTCCATATCTTGTATGTCTTAACAATTTTTATTTCTTGCCCACGATGGCGTGCATGCACTACAAATAAACCCACGATGGTAAAAGGATAAGTTGACCTACTAACTAACTTGTTGAGTAAGAGGTTGCAAACCCATCAATCTTGGATCACGCATCCTTGTTAAACACCTTGTTCTCAAGGCGTTGGAACAAGATATGCGCATCCACGGCGGTTCTTGTGACAATACACACGCGCATGCGTTTAACAACTTAGGAACCAAGATACTTGCTTCGCTTAATGATATATTCTGACATGATGAATATCATACCATACACGATTATGATCAAATACTTTGAATTATTTCTCTAGTATATTCTGATTTTCATACATGATTATTGATCTCCTATATTTGCACTGGCGTACACTGCAACAAATACATCTTTTACGCATAGTCAGACAGATATGTATACATTACAAATATCCACAAGCAACAAACAAAAAAGAAACTTTTATTCATAACCACGGGTTAAGTACAAAAGATAGTCAACATGACAGCTACCAGCTGCTGCTACGCTTAAGGGAAGAAGTACCAACGTGACCCGTTGCATCTTTGGCTTCGCTAAAACCCTTCAACACATCTGCATCCTGGCGTGACACAGTAGCCACACTGACTGGCACCCCATCAGATCTTGGCAAGTGCGCTGCACCAACTCCACACAAGATAGCTTTACCTGCAACACCTTCTTTTTTCGCAAGACGGGTTGCATGCGCTTCTAGGACTTCCTTTAAAGGTACCTCTTTCTCCAGCGCAAATGGATTACGGCTATCCCTAGGGCCAGCGCAAGGCAGTGCTTGGGCTGTGACTCATGAGGCTTCAATAATAGTCCGGTGTGCTTGACATCCTCGATCGATGGCGCCAAAGGTCAACCCGTCATAATCACATTTATGGGATAATCTTGATCGCGCTCAAGCTCCGAAATCATTGGTAGCTCCAAGTCTTTCATTTTTTGCATAGCAGCGACCAAGTGATCATATGACTCAGCATCATACTCAGGTACCTTATCCAGCGGGGCCTTCAACAGTTTTGCCTCGTGGAGCTTTTCAATTGCTTCTGACTTACCGCGCTCAAGAGCACACTGCACTACCTCCCCGAAGGCATTCACCACCTCTGGCGATTCCAGGGTACTAAGGGCAGCTAGGCGGAGACCGTGGCCTATGAGCCACTGCTGCTGCTATCATAGACATAAGGCTGCAGTGCGGCTCCTCGTCAGACTCGATGCTTAGCTTCAGCGACTTTGCCTCCTGCACCTCAAGGACCACTCACGGTATCCCCAAGCTCCCCAAACTGCGCAAACATTTTATCCTTACCCTGTTCTAGATGTTTCAATGCCCAGCAGCACGCAGACTTGTACCTGGCAGCATCAGACCGCTCTTGGTTTATTTGGCACATTAGCGCCAGTTTGTCCTCGACCTGTTTTTGAGCGTATGCGCTCAAATCCTTTGCCTCTGCATGGGCGCTATCCAGCTGTGCCCGGGTACTTGCCAGTTGCGCTTCCAACAAAGCTATGGTTTGGTCCTTTTGGGAACTAAGGTCCTCCCCACCAGACACTCGGTCTTCGACTTCACAGTGTCATGACTGTTGTGCGGAGACTTGTACCAATTCTTCAACCAAATGCTCAATGGGCGCATCACATCAGTTGGTTTTCATTATCACGGCTGCGGCTCGAGAATCATTGGTATGTATCGGACTCGCCTTGGGGTGATTCATAACTTTGCTCCATCCTGCGACAGTACCGGCGCAATGTTAGAATCACAACTAGCACATTCACCAACTAATGAAAATTATACATGTATGGTTTTACTTACTTTGGCTCGCGTCATCGGCGAGACGGGTGCGGCGGCGCTTCATCGATGGAGGACAACTCCACGATCCCGAACCACGGGGCGTTTCTTCCTTGAAGGCCCGCACCATCATCTCTTGGTCCTTTTGCGACTAAGCGCGACCTCTTCTTCTTCCTCTTGAGGATGCGCCACGGCTACAGGCGATGATTGCGCTACCGGCGAAGTTACTTGAGATTGGGGCGGCTCTGCGGGCGTTGCCTCCACTGGCCCCGAGGCGGTCCCTGTCCCTAGCATTCAGTTCTATGACACGCCCTGCAGTCGCGGCTAAAATAGGCTCCTCATCATCCCTCAAAGGTCTTACTCCTGTCCTTGCTGCAACGGGCTTTGCTAGGCATCTGACGGTGAATGTGATCCATCTGCGCAAGACAAAAACACATATACAAACAGGTTATATAGTGCGCGACATGTACGGAAGATTGTTCTTACAATATTTACACCTTGAAATGCGGAGGAATAAGTACCCACCGGCCATTGGCGTCTAAGAAGATAGGGATCTCATCTTGAGGCCATAATAATTACAGGTGATTCCATGTGCACCAAAATCCCTCGGGATATGCACTAATGGGGATGCGGTTCGCATTATCGATTCGCATCCTCGATGTTATAAGACCCGAGCAATGGGTACTCATCCTCCTGTAATGTTCCCGGGTATAAAAATCATAATTCCGGAAAACATGTATCATCTACCCGGAAAAGTATTCCCTCCAATTCTAAGTGCATCTAATTTATCTCAGATATGCTGCAATCTACCGGTAGCGTTTTGAAAAAGAAACCACCCGTGCGCCCACGTGGTGTGGTAAAAGGCGCGGAATAGGTGGATGGTGGGGTTAATCCCCAACAGACGACAATTTACCTCAAAATTGGTAATTTTAGCCGCGCCGATACAATGCAGCTGCGATATGTGTAGAGTATAATAGTTTAACACATCGCACAGAAAGCGCGAGAGGGGCACACGTTGATTCGCAAATTCGAATAACCGTGTGTATACACCACTTTCCGCCGGAAATCGACAATCGTGGCTCGCGCATCCGGAACTACTGGATGCACATCCCGGGGTATAAAGTAATCTGAGGTAAATTCCATCAGATCGATCAAATTAAGGTCGGAGGTGAAGTCAGACAACTGTTTAACCATGGTAATATAATTTTTTGCTATAACGCACGCGCGGTTACCTTTGTGGTTGGTTACTTTTGGGATTACAACTCTTAAAAATGCTTTAGAAATGGTGGATGGCGTTTTTTACAGTGAGGAATCCGGTGAAAATGAATCGCCAAGTTATATACTTTTTCTCTTCCACACGATTGGCGACACGTGGATCCCACTAGTCCTCACTTGTGTGGTTGAGATGGCGATGTGACAGCAGGCGATAACTTTCCCGATTAACGAGGCATTGACTATTCACTTGGATGTCTCGATACATTGCACCTACGGGTAGGTGTATGGTTTCTTTCATCGTTTCGTCGTTCTTTATTTTATGATTACGGTCATTAGTCTAGCACCCGCGATTCGCATGCGCGCATACTAGGCGGGGGACATGATGACGTATAGTGCGGGTCGGTCATGAACCCGACCACGATCCACTACTTTCAAGCACAGTACGAGGCGGGCCAATATCAATACGTGTTTGGGTTCACGGCCCAAGCCCATATCTATTTACGGAATAGATATCCGATATCTTCTAAAATAAGAAGATAATCATTCCCAACCGACTTAGGCGGGATCGCGAAGGTTGGGAACACGAACCAACAAGGATTCCGTGCGTATATAAAGGAATCATATCCCTCGTTTAAGTGCGATCTCGAACCCTAAAACTCCTTAAACCTAAACCGATTACTCACTCTCACGCGGAGGATAATCGTGGGAGACAATCCACGGTAAGCCTAACGGTGTTTCTTATCTCTTAGTGCGCGGTCTCAGCGGCAATTCTCAATTGAGTGCGAGCCGGAGCTCCAAATCGAGCGTCAACTTTTGTATCAACATCGGTCAAAGTGGTTGCACTAGGGATGAGCGCGATACCATTTTAGCCACTTGTCACCATTTTAGCAACTCAACCAATCTTTTATAATCCCTAACATACCCTTACTTAAGTAACTATTATTATTATTTTTTCAACCAAAATACGTTTACCTGTTTGCTTTCTATTTATTTTTCTTACACATTCTAACTTTACCTGTTTGCTTTCTATTTATTTAGTACTCCGTATTTATTACGTTTTAAAACACCACATGGACGATGGACCCTAACATACACACACAATAAAATTTTCACAAACTACCCGAGATACATAAACCACGAGAAAGATTGTTTAGAGAATTAACACGTATTTACCCCTTTTGCTTTTGATACATTTGGGTTCCTAACTTGTTGTTGTGGAGTTTTGACTAGGGTTCAACGGGTTGTGCAAAGTAATTTCGACCCCTAAGTCACAAAATTTTATTTTAGTAGAATTGGTTTCTTTATTCAAAAGGGGTTCTTGGCACAATTGTTGCTGCTTTATCTGCCATCTTATTGAATCCGTTATTAAAAGATAATGTAATGGAAAAACCTAAACAGTAAGATCAACATGCAAAAATTCTAACCTAGGAAAATATTATTAGTGCAACTTAATTGAGGCTAAGATCGGAACAGAAAGCGATCAGACTTTATTGTGTGAGAGAATGGGAAGGGATAATCAAATTGATTGTATTAACAAAGGGTAAATTAGGAACTTAAAGATAAATCTGATGGATTAATGGCTGTTACACGTGTCATCTCAAAAATTTAGGCCTGCAATTAATTAGGTCTAATTATTTAGTAGGTCCATGTATCATTTCATATAATTAAAGGTACACTATCAAATCAAAGAAGCAACAAACTATTTCTATTAAAGTCTTAGGGCCCGTTTGGTTTGTATGCGGGTTTAGGATTATGATTTGGATTTGGATTAGGATTTGGATTTGGATTAGGATTTTGATTTGATGTAGGAGAGAGAAAGAAAATTAAAAAAATATAAAATAAATATTTACTAAATAAATAATTACTTTTATAATTTAATATAGACTTTATAATAATTAAAGAGGAGAGAGATAGAGAGATAAAAAGAAAATGGGCCCACATAATTTATAAACCTCTCAAGGGAACCAACTTTTAAGAAAACCTATATATTTGGGTACCATGTACAAATCCTAAACCCATGTACCTCAACCAAACACTTATTTAATGTCACATCAAAGCAAAACCCATGTCAAAGTAGGCAACCAAACGGACCCTTAAATAACACCTAAATAAATTGCTCTTAAGGGATTTTTTTTTGTAATTTTGAATCACAAGTTAAAGTTGGTCCATGTTTAACATGATAGAAATTGTAATTTTGAAAAGTGCACAGCTCGGTTTAAGTAAGATGAAACATCACCAATTTGAAAATCAACAACTTACTACATGGTTGTCATTTATCAATTATCAGCATATCATTTACTAACTTTGCTATTAAAGTTAAAGCTAGGGGAAAAAAAAAGAAAAAAAGAAAAAATCTTTAAGAACCATCTTTTGCCAAATACTCCTTTTACCTGATTTTTTTTGCAAATTTAGCGACATCATGCAAGGATGGAGTATGGAGTTTTGTCAGTAACAGATTTTCATAGCTTAGCAACACTTGCAAGAATTCCACATGCAAACTTTGCAAGACTTCAAACCTTGCAAAAAGAAAAAGAGGGTATTGTCACCTTGTAGCTGAGAAATAGGTTTATTGTGAGAAAGGTATCCAAAAAAGGTAATTGTCACTAGCACCAGGAAAGACGAGACTGACTTGACGATTACTCAGGCACCAAATTTAGTTAATACCAAATGGATGAAAAAACTCATAACTAAATGTCAGATTGCATCCATCACTCACCCTTGTTTCGTTGTCGATCCGTCTCACATGTTACCGCTATGTTTTTTTTTTTCCGAAAAGGATTAATCATTAAGTTTGTGCGGTCGTTATCAACTGAGCATACACAATATGAAACTAGATTTCATGTTTGCTGTGTGATTTATACAAACGATTGGGAAGTGCTCGCGCGTTGCGACGGAAAATAAAATAATCGACAATAAGTATTCGGTTTCTTGAATTTCAATTAATCTATAAATAATTATTTTTTAACATCTTTACACAACATATTTTTTTAGTTAAATCTTGTGTTAGCATTATGGAAAGTGTTGGTTATTCTTGTATTAAGAACTTTGTAACATGTAATAGGATGTGTTATTAATTAGCAAATGAGCTATGGACTTGGATAAATTAGTATGATATTAGTTAAGTATGTTAGCTTTTGTAATATGTAAAGTCCATAAGCAAACTAAAGCTCACACATAGCCCATGAATATGGCGCCTAAGGATGTATAAATAGTCACAAATGTGGTCATTTGTAAGTGTGCTTGAGAGTGTAAGTGTGTGATTTAATATAACTTCTCTTTCTCCTTTCTCTTTTCCTCTCCACCTCTTCACGCCACCCTCTCTTCACTATCTAGCTTTTTTGTGTGTTTAGTTTGATCATTATAGGGAACCTCCAATTGGTATCATTCGCCATACATCGATTTAGGGGCGTTATAGTGTTACAAATCATTTTTTATTGAAAATTTGAGTCAAAAATATCACTTTTGTTCAAACCGTGAGTTTTGGCCTCAAATTTTCAATTTTTCCATGTTTTAATGATAAATTTGTTGTTTTTCTTCCAAATCTAGTGTTTATAAGTAGGATTTAGCAAAAAGAATGGGTCAAAACGATTAAAGTTTGAGGTTTCTAAGTGTTTTTTCGTGTTTTAGTAAACAACTTTTAATTTCGGTCTTGTGTTCTTGAGACTGAATTCGGTGTCACTTAGAAACCGAATTCGATGTCTATGCGAAATTAAGTGGTGAGTTCCGAACATTAAGGGAGGTACTGAGATACATTGAACCTAGACACCGAAATACATTGACATTTTGATACCGAATCTGGTGTGTGTTTTGTACTGAAATAGGAGACATCGAAGTACCTTTGACACCGAATTAGCAAGAGATGGAAACACAGTTGCTGAAGGAGCTAGACAAGTTCATTTCTATTCTTGGAGAATCGATAAAGTCATACTACCACAGATTCGGTAAGATCATGAATGACTTATCCAGAAACAACCTAACACAGAAGAGCATCGTCAACAACATTAAGTTCTTGAACAAACTACAGCCTGAATGGGGACGATATGTCACAATTGTTTATTAAACAAAGAACTTGCATAAGGTTAACTATGATCAGTGTTAGATTTATTGAACTAGAACCAAGCTGAGGCAAATGTAGTCAGAGCAGAACTACTTGCCAAGAGCCATGATCCACTAGCACTCATTGCTAACATACCAACTCCTTACTCAGTGTATACACAACAACAACCATCATCATCTTTCACTCACAACTACATGCAACAACAATACATTCCACAACAACAAGCTAATCCTACAACAACATGTCATTCCACAACAACAAATATTCCCACAACAACAAGAAATCATTCCACAATAACAATACCCACAATTCTAAGAACCCGAGAACACTGATTCAATCGGAACAAACAGAAGCTATGACTTAAGTATTTGCTTATTTGACTAAGGCATTTAACATGCGTTGCTATACACCAACTAACAATAACTAAAGAATTTTATCAAACACTCTCAATACGTAGATTGCTCAGCCATGTTTGAATATGTGTCAAGGAGGACAAATGGTTGGAGTTATTGCGAATCAGAAAGGATATGCTACTGGATTTCTGATATGTAATCAGAATATGTAGAATGTTGGGCAGTATGCGGGAAATCAGATGGGTCAGTATATTAGAAATCAGAGGGTCAAATTGTTGGGAATCGAATAGTGGAAAATCCGCATGGGAATGTTGGTGCTCTAGTTGTTGGGAATTATGGAAATGTGAATTAGGGTAATCGGCTAAAAGTTGCATATGGATTTATGTGGCCCAATTTCGAGTTGAAAGCATAAACATGAGAGAGTATATTCTTTTTATTTTTTTATGACTATTCAAGATATACTAGGGTTAAATAATTTATGAGATCGAAAGACGAAGCACCAAGCATCATCATCACCTTTTTGAAGCTTATTCAAGTCCTTCTAAGCTCCTGTTGGATTGTCAGAACGGACAATGGCATAGAATTCATAAATCAAGAGTTACAAGCTTATTTTGAAGATGTTGGAATCACACATCAGACATCAGTGGTTAGAAATCTGCAATAGAATGAGGTAGTTGAAAGAAGAAAAACCGTACTTTTGGGTTGACACCCCCGTCCGAGTTGGTCGCGCCAACTTATTAAACGGACGCATATCATTTGGAGTACTTTGGGTGTTTAACAGACACCTACAGGGGCATACATACATATGTGCATTTATGCATACAGAAAACGTTAAGGCTTCGGTGTCATGAGCTTAGGGCAATAGTAATACTTTTTTTATGTGACATTGTATTTGTTGTAATGGTCATACATGTAAATCTTGTGGTCCGCACTTTGACATATACATTTACTTAAACCTATTAACTCACCAACGTTATGTTGATATTTTTAGCATGTATTTCTCAGGTGCGTAAGTTTGTTTGGTTTGGCATACATGGAGTCTATACATAGAGTCGTCGTTGGCAGTCACATTCATACAGATTTTTCTGCATGGACTTTATATATCATTTGACTATGTTTTTCCGAAAACTCTGTTATTATTGTGTAACTTGAAAACTTATGTATTGAAAACCTTATGTTGTTTTATTAAATCAAATGATTTATCTTTTTAAAAAAGCTCATATAGAGATCGTTCTTTATATTCTTGTCTTTGTGCTATGAACGTCACGCCTCAATTACCTTTTCTCTACGATATTTTGGGGATGTGACAATAATTTACTTTTAGTTATAAAAATGAAATGGAATCCATTTAATAATTAATATTTAAACACTTAATTACGGTTTAAACTATTAACTTTTTTAATTCTCACTTACTCTATATATATATATATATATATACATATAAAATACATGTAATGAACTCATATATTCGATAATGATACACTTCTAATCATTTTAAATATAATATGTGATGTTAGTAGGGGTGCAAACAAGCCGAGCTTTTATCAAGCAACTCGAGCTCGAGCTTGGCTCGATTGAGTCGAGCTTTTATCGAGCTCAAGCCGAGCTCAAGCCCAATATATTGGCTCGAAACATATAATGAGCCGAGCTAGAGCTTTGGATAGCTCGGCTCGAGCTTTTATCAATCTTTTTTGAGCTTTAATTAAATAAGGGTTAATTTGCATATTAACTTAATTATAAGGAATAAATCCATAAACAATTAATTAACTATATACCCTTCAAACTCTAATTATTCATACGTACTATTTTGTATTCTACTATTTGTAAAGTGCATCCTTCTTGGCTATCACCTCGTCTTCATCGACCATCGTATTCTATTTTTTAATTATTCAACTACTATGTATTAACTCCTAAGTTTAGAGTTAATCTTTAATTTGAAAGAATTTGAAAGTTCATTTATCTTCAACTTTTATTTATGTATGTTTATGTGTTAATTATAATGACCGTGTTTTTCTTATCTTGTTAGTTTTTATTGTCTTGGAAAATATAACTACCATGCATTAGTGAATGTTAATATTACAATGAGCGAATGAAATTTATTACTCAATATGGTATTTCATACTTGTTTTAAGTTTTAAGTAAGATATATAGAGATATTTATTTTGCTACATGTTGAATGATTATATGTTGGCAACTATGCAAATATACCCATGAAAACGACAATATACAACAATTGTGAATGAATGATATATCTAGAGTAGCTACTAAATGAATTTTAGTTTACCAAAAACGTAACTCACATATTACACTTCAACGTCAATAATGTTAATTAGTATACATGAGAGAGGTAACTAACATTATTTCATGAGATCTATAGGTTATAAATTGTTTTCTATCTTAGTGGAAAGTGCCTTGCAATAATAATAAAAAGTCTATTGGTTAATTTTTCTTTGTTGATTATGTTTGATTTTATCCTTATGATTCATTGGTTCAGGTGTATGTCCCTTTTGTGGGGTCTTTTTATCGTTTTCTTCATACGGTGTAAATGATTGAGCTTTCAAGCAAAGCTCGAGCTTTGCTCGAACCGAATCGAGCCGAGCTCAAGCCTGGATGGTTAAAGCTCGACGAGCTATTGAGCCGAGCTTGAGCCTAGTTTATTTTTTCAAGCCGAGTTCGAGCCTTGTCAAGCTCGAGCTTGGCTCGGCTCGATTACACCCCTAGATGTTAGTATAGAATGTTTGGAGATCATTAAATGCTAATTATGTAAACATAGAATGACTAAAAACACTTATAAGATTGTTGTAAGTAAATCCCTTATAGAAATAATCAAATATCAAATTATGACTTTGAAAGTGTACCGAATCTAATCAAATGTATAAGTTCCTAGCTAAGAGCGTTAGGTATCACAGCGGGACACCTCGCTGACTCCAACGTGGCCACCAATTCAGCGCCACCGGATGCCCTCCGTGACACCGGAAGAGCCTACTGAAAGCAAATCCACCGAATACTCGGCGAGGTAAACGGCATTTTTTTTATTTCTTTTTGTGTCTGAGTGTTGTGTTTTAAAAACACTTGTGAGTGAATAAGTGTTTTTAAGTGTGAGTGTTGAAAATGATGATACTGATGTGACGGTGAGTGAAGCCCAAATGGCGTATTGTGATACCTAATACTCTAATTAAAAACTACCCTGCACAAAGTCTTATGCATAAATGTTTACACGGCAAGGGGGCATGAGAGGTTGACGAGCATGTTTCTTCATGCGTTTCTTCATATATAGACAAAGCTCAGAGTTTTCTTGTTAACGCGCTCTCATTTTCACTCGTTTGCTAAAAGTTTCGTATAACTTTTTTCTCTTGATTGCTCCAAATACTCCAATCCTCCATGACCTTTTCAATATATTTTGACCTACAAAACATTACATTTAATCCCATTTCAACTCATCTCAACACATAAATATCCAATAAAACCTAACACCAAGTTATGAAGCACGCACCAAACTTACACGTATACCATAGGTAACAAAAAAATCTTGAACTATATACACACCCAAGTTTAAGTTATACCAATAAAAAGCATGTTACCAGTTTTTGTCAGCTACATTAAGTTATCAAATATGCAAATATTACTTATTAAATCATGCTTTTTATAAGTAATCTAAGGTTTGATATGATTTTACTTACAGAAATGAAAGGATAATTGAAGGGCATGGCAAAGGGATAAATTGCTTAAGAAGCTTGCGTCTTCACTGTAAATAAATAAAAGAGAAAATTTTCAAATAGGCCATTGGCCTAATGACACTACCTTTGTTAGTCCAAAAAAATATTTTTTTTTTCTCTAAATAGCCAGGGCAACCTGCCAATTCGGCAACCACCTTACAGATCGCAAAAAGTAGCTCAGGGCAACCTCACTTTTTTCACTGAAAGACAAAAAACAGACCGCAAAAAGTATAAATCGCCAAAAAAACCAAGTCATCTAGTACTTTTCCTTACACATATATACTTTACGTACTTAAAAATTTGAACACGTGTCATGCTATTAAGTTGGTTACCCAATTGCTAGATCACCTTAAACTATTTTAAGATTTTTTTTTTTCTCAAAAAGTTAGTGACATTCAGCCTCCGAGCTACTTTGAAAATTTTCTCTAAATAAAAATATAAACAAAAATAAATATATGAATACACACGTTTATTAGTATTTCACAATCACAAGTTTTGACAAAATTAAAAACTAATAATTGTATGTAAGTTAATGTGCTCAACTACACGACACGAGGACCAAATCAAACTCACCTTTTGGCTTCCCCCACCACACCTTTCGAAATGTTGTCATCTAGTAGCAAGATCCATATACTTTGTTTTCTTGCATGCATGGGAAATATGTCGTTCCGTTATCAACAATTAATGTTATTTGTTTTCTTGCAAAAAATGGAACAGAAGATCTAGTTAGCAAGTCGACACTTTTTTTCCAATCATAAACTTGAATCACATTGTCACTACTGCTATCTTTCTATGTCACCCCATAAGTCATTGTGATTATCATTGTCTCGACTTGGCCACAAACAAATTATCATTTTTCTCTATGCCACTTTTGATGAGATTACGTTTCCTTATCCCTCAATGACTGTTAATAATCCTCCCTCATAGACATATTTAGACCCCAAACCGAATACAATTAACCAACATCTTCGTTTACCAATTCTAAGCCCAACTGTCCTCGGTCCAAATACTCCACCCACAACATCCAACCCCACTATCCAGCCAACCACACCCCTCGGCTCAAATAACCAACCTACAACACCGGTTACAACTCACGGCCCACATACCAACCCTCACCCTTGGCCCAATCATCTTGCTCGACTTCACAAGCCCAACCAAGCTTGGTTTTGGGTTCGCATGCCCGGCCGGCTCCTGATGTGAACCAACTCACTACCAGCCCAATTTTTGCTGCTTAACAACGCCCACAACGGCCTATTGGAAGGCTAATCGATTTCCTTGATCTCATTCACCAAAATAACCG
Organism: Chrysanthemum lavandulifolium; assembly: GCA_022545495.1. NCBI lineage: Eukaryota > Viridiplantae > Streptophyta > Magnoliopsida > Asterales > Asteraceae > Chrysanthemum > Chrysanthemum lavandulifolium. The sequence goes on along the minus strand of CM040243.1, from coordinate 282,339,001 downwards.
AATATATCAAAATACATGAAGAATTCAAGAACTAAACATGTAAGCTAGGCCTACAAACATACACATGGGTGATAAGGTTTTAAAATGTACATTTTTGAGGGGTCGTTTAAGCCCTTATTTGATCATTTTTGTATCCGTTATTACTTAATATCGTTCCTTTTCACTTTTTAGGTCTCTTGAAGGCAAATTGATGGAATGGCACTTATTTGGACGAAAAGGCGTGGATATACGAAGAAAATTGCCAAAGTCAAGAATCGAGACACTCAAGTTCTTTGAAACACGGGGACGGGCGTCGGTGTTATCGTGACGTCGCATCACTTTTGTGACTCGAAGAGCAAATTGCTTATTTTCAAGTGGCGGTGTTAGGCTTTAAAAGAGTAAGTCGTCATGACTCGACGGCCTAGATTTGATCCAGACGGCGATCGAGACCGAAGGGACGGCGTCACAAGCATAAGGTGGCCGCCATAAAGACTAACGTGGCCAAGACGAAACCCTAATGGCGGCGACCGGCGGCGCAATTCATAAGGTGGCGTCGCGATTGTAATCTTATATATATAATCCGAATTTTTAGTTTTCGATGTGTAGTATTTTGGGTAAAACCTAAACCGAACGTGTACGTGTTGTACAAGATTTTAGGGTTCCAAACCCTATCTTACATCAAGATAAGTGTTTTACTTCATTAATTCAATTATGTATTCAATTATTTGTGTGTATGCTTGCATGTTCTCCATGTCCCATTAATTTACTTGTGTGTTTGCTTAGAATATGAAACTTAATTATTGAATATTGATTGGTTGTCTCTCATCTTACTTGTTAATGATCTAGTAATGTGATAGGTCATTCGTTGTGTACTAATGCTTGATTAATCTTTGTGAACCTTAGACTATAACACCTAGAGTAGTTGTAGGCTAAACCATCCAAAGAGTACCTTAGAGTTAGAGTTTATAATTCCTAGAGATTTTGTAGACGAGGCCTTTTGGTAGTTTCAAAGAGTTAGGGATAAACGCATACCCTACGACTTTAGACACACAACGCGATTAAGAATAAGGACGTGACAATTCAACCATCAATAGGAGATAATTAAGGAGTAATAAAACCTAAGTAAACACATCTTTATACCATCATACAAGCACACAATAATTAGACATAGACTACATACACCTTAGATTAGATAAGTAGACAAGTAGAGTAATCGGTAGAAATACCAACCCCCAAATCCAAACCTCGAGATTCGTACCTTTCTAATTCCTAACAAACATAAAAAGATAAAAATAATCTTCCTCAACCCCAACCTTAGCGTAGTAACTTCTCACTAGCATTCCTATTCCCCAGAGAACAATATCAATACCGTGGCTTACCCTAATACTACACTACAACGATTAGGTTCAACGCCTGGGTGTTATAAAACTTGCTCAAGAAAGGAAGTTCCTTTGACCCGAACGACGCGTGTGGCGTTATCAATGGGCCTAATATAAAATAATGAGAATAAATACAAATACATCGACAATGCTAGTAATACATAATTAGGTATTGTTCTAGGTATTTTTTTATTCGAGATCCAAATTAAGTTTTGACAAACAAACAGGTTTGACTTACATTGACTTAAAGTCAGACGGTCCTGTAAATAGATGACAGTCCTTTATTTACTCGGAACCGTCTACCTATTTATGGGACCGTCAGCAGAAGACTGATTTCTTAGAGGTTTTACAAATTTAATTTATTTTATTCCGCTTGTTGATACCTCACATGAATTAAAACCTAAACCCGTTTTATCTCTGAAAGCCTTTTGACTATTTAACAAATTTTTAAGTAACCGGGAACTCTTTTTAAATTTAGCCAACTTATTAGTCTTTTCTTTAAGCTTCTCAATTTCAGTTTTATGATCTTGACACAACATTCTAGATCAATTTCTATACCACTTTCAAGTCTAGACATTTTATCTTCTAAAATGATTTCCTTTTCTAACTTATTCTTAAAAGATTTTGAAGATTCATTTTCCGGTAATGTTTTTAGACTCATGTTGCAGAGATGTTCAATAATTGTTTTTTAATTTAGAAAATTCTAGCAAGAATGTGTCATAACAAAAATGTTCGATTTCGGAATGTACCTCACTTGAAGTTTCAACCATTTGACACACATCGTTTTCGTTACAGTCGTTGTTTTCTTCATCAATATCACTGCATTCTTCTTGAATGAGTTCTCCTTGAAAGTTTTTCACAAGATTCTTGTTGGCGTTTCTTTCATAAAAAACATTTAAAAGGGTAGCAATAGTATTGATCATAGCAAAAGCACTATCTACAGATTCATCCTTAGGCATGACGAATTATTCATATATTCGTTCAAGATCAATATTGTTATCTTTGACTTGATTAATTCCTTGATAAATGATTAAAAGTTTTTTCTAAATATCATTTGCCGTTTGACACATGAAAATTCTTTCATATTCATTTTTCGGTAAAGCTTTGTAAATCAATATTTTGGCTTCAATATTTTTGAAAAAAAAATTCTTTTAAAATCGTCACTTTGATTTTCAAAATTAATTTCCGTTGGTTGAAAATCACCAATTTAAATAACATGCCAAAGATCTTGATCTATTGATTTCACATAATCTTTGAATATATTTTTCCAATTAACAATTTATTATTTTTGAAAAATGGTGGTTTTTGTAAAGATTGTCCTAGAATTCTTTCAGACTCCATAGGTCGATTCAAGGTTTAAGATACAGTATACCTTAAAGATCTTGAGTAACTTCGCTCTGATACCATTTGTAGAACCTAGAGGGGGGGGTTGAATAGTTTCACCGTTGTTAATTACGTTTTAAAACTTTTTGTTATTTTTTTAAAAATTGTTTGATTCGAGGTAATGTGATATCAATCAACAATATATATAAATACGATAGATACGCATGAAGTAAATAATATATGGAAGAAAGATAAAGAGATAGAAACAACTAAACAGAGACACGAAGATTTATTGTGGTTCGGCACGAAGGTCACTCTTCGCCCTACTCCACTCATCGAGTATCACACTCGAGAGTTCGCGACCACTATGTCAACAAACTCCCTTCAGGCGAAGAAAACCATACACTTTCGCTTACACCAATTTACGACACTAAGCGGAATGTCGAGTCCTAGTCCTAACTACAACCAATCTACATACCAATACATGGTACTACACGGACATACACCTTGTCCACTTGGACTTACACATAATCCAAGCCTTCACACTATACTTCACGGACTTTCACCTCGTTCACTTGGACTTACACACAATCCAAGTCTTCACAATACACTTCACGGACTTTCACCTCGTCCTAATCTTCACACACCAATACACGGACTCACACCAAGTCCTAATCTACATACAACACTTCACGGACATACACTTTGTCCAAATCTATCCTAACACAACTAATCTCGACTCGCACACAAGTCGGATATACAAATATACAAGAATGAGGATAAATAAAGTTTAGATGAGAAGAGAATCGTAACACTAGTTACGTGTGTGTGATGCCTAATCTATAACACTTCGTTTCTTGGCGAATACGAGCGTTTTTCTCTTATACTTTGAAGTAGAGGATGACAGGATCACTTATAAACAAACTACAACACGTTAATGTGATCAAAAAGAGGGAAGAAGAGGGACAGAAAGATCAGAAAGATTTTAGTGCAAAAGGTCCAAGTTTTTTGTGGAATAGTGTTGTATTTATATGCACCAAGAGGAGCGGGGGACGGTCCCCTAAACCTTAGAAGATCCCGTATATATAAGGGACCGTCCACATGTTTACGGGACCGTCCCAAGAGATGCTCCTATTTTTGTCCTGATGTGGTGAAAATTTTATATGATTTAAGCGGGAAAAATAGCTGCTGGAGAATTTCAAATTCAAATTTATTTTTCTTATTAAAACATTTTTATAAATACAAAAAAATACTTTGTAAAAAATGTTTTGTCACATAAAAATGTGAGGTTTTAAGAAAAATAACTTCTTTAAACACTTAACAAAGTTGGTAGATTATTTGTTCATACCTTAAGTGATGTTGTAGTCGAAACGAGTTTTCTCGATTAAAAACTTATCAAGTGTAGTTTTACGTAACATCTTTTTATATTTTGTGATTATCAAAACTTATAAAGATCGAAAAATGCAAATGACTTTTTTGACATTATTTGCATTAACAACTCGCACTAGAACCCGCACTTAATTCAATGGCTTCTAGTAGGGCTGAGCAAATCCATCCGGAAACCGACCCGAACCGACAAATCGGACCGAACCGAACCGATTTTTTTTCGGTTCGGTTTGATTTTGTATATTATTCGGTTTTGTCGGTTTGGGTCGATTCGGTTTTGTCGGTTTTTTTCTCGAAACCAAAACCGACCAACCCGAGTTATTCGGTTAGGTTTCGCTTTGATATATATTTTTCGGTTCGGTTCTCGGTTTGAGTTTTTTTCTTTTTCGGTTTTCGGGTCGGTTTTTGTCGGTTTGGGTCGGTTTTGACCCGATGCTCACCTCTAGCTTCTAGTCAACACAGATTAGGACCGTACATCAGTTCAGGATTCGTACCTCAAGAAGCTCCATCAACAACTAGTGAAATACCTACATAACAAGAACTGGAAAATTTCTTTGAGTTAATGCTTGATGAATATTATGGTGGAAACTCGACCAATGCATCAAGACGTCATTCTGCTACACTCGTTCAAAACAATCTACAACCACCTCCACAAGATGCATCTACAACAGTCGAAATCGTTTTACCACAAGCTCATCTACATCAACTATAATCACTCCATTCACTGAAATCGTTTTACCACAAGCTGGTGAACAATTGCAACAACAAATACCAAATCAAGAAGAACAACCACAAAATCATAACAATGCAAAGTTAGAAGAATTTGAAAATCCGTTTGCCACACCTACAACGCAATCCGCCGAATCTTCGTCAAGATATCAAGAACATTCTAACATGCATATGGTTAACCAATGGTATCCTTCAGAACTCAAGTGGACAAAAGACCATCCACTAGAACAAGTTCTCGGAGATCCTTCATAGCCTGTGAAGACGAGAAGTAAACTAGCCACGAATTCTGAAATGTGTATCTTTGCGCTTGCTGTATGCACCAAATAAGAACCAAAGAAAATTAGGGAAGCAATGGAAAAAGAATGCTTGATTGAAGCGATGTACGAAGAACTTCTTCAATATGAATACATGATACTTGGGAACCAGTAGAAAGAGTGATCGACAAACCGGTTATTGGTCTCAAAGGAATCTGGAAGAACAAGCTTGATGAAGAAATGACTGTAATTCACAATAAAGCTCGTCTTGTGGCTAAAGGGATATTGTCAGGAAGAAGGGATAGACTTTCAAGAACTATTTGCACCGGTAGCAAGACTAGAAGTGGTTCTTTCTAGCCTACGTAGCTCACAAGAATGCTCGCATATTATTAGATAAATGGAAGATTCCAAGTTCGTGTATGGTCCAAGATGGGAGCTCCATTTGAGAGATGTACTCTTTTTTCCTTCACCAAGGTTTTTTCCATTGGGTTTTACTTGGGAAAGTTTTTTTTTAGGGATGCAGTCTCATTTGGTGTATTATGCTCCCTATATGTTGTTGTTGGATTGGCTTGGAGGCATTTGTATTGATGCTTGGTATTCTTCGAAATGGCTTCCCGTCAGGGTTGGTTTGTTTATAACTGTTTGGTTTGTTGGTTAATTGTTTATAGCTAGAGTTGTCATCGTTCTGTGGCATGTCACAAATGATCTAGTGATTTACCAAGCGTTTTGCTTGACGTTAATGTGGTATTTCAACCACACTTCATTGTGCTTAACTTTTCTTTGATTAATATACTTTCCGGGGTAACCCTTTACCCAAAAAGACAACAAAACGTCTATAACCATAACTACCTATTGACTTTTCAACTCTTTTGAGAAATTTTATTTCTACCTAAAATGAAAAATATATTTTATTGTACATATTGCAAAAACTAATACAACACATAAAGCTTTATACAGTTTATATGCAAACAAGTTTATGGTACATATGGTTCTAAAAACCGGACCAACAGGTTTCTACGGGAACCGGAGTTCCCATCGATTCGGCTAACTAATAAAAACCGTCTAAAAACGAAACAGAGAGGAGCCGTTAAAAATGGGTGAACCGGGCAGGACCGGGATCATTTTCTTCTTTGGTGGCCGGACTTTAATCACAGATTACCCGCCGCCGCAACACGCGGGTACCATTGTATGTTGAAAAATGAGTTAAACAAATCATAAGCTTATTGCATTGGAGATACTTTTACGTTGATATCGTAACTATTTTCTCATAACATGTGAACCTAAATAAATTATATTGCATGATACTCACCGATGTAACACGCGGGTACCCGCTATTAAATTTGAATCGATATTTTCTCCATGACAATTATTGTGAAGAGACATGCATCTACAACTGAGCGCGTGTCTTTTTTCTTTATTTTTTTATTTTTTTTTGAATCTTTTGTATTTCAATCTTAGTAATGCAATAATTCCATTAGTTGCTCACATGAAGACGAGTGATAAAGGATTGCTATATCATAGTTGGTCCGAATTTAAAAAGTCCCACATGAACTCGTCTATGGGCAAATCAAACACACTGCTTTCACCATCTTCTTGCTCCGCATCTAAAGCCTCCCCTTGGAATGGAGAACCATCTAATGACCACCCTATTTCGCCATCAAATTCCTTCTCCTCATTGTCAAATAACTCAACCATATACTCGTTAATCTTGGCATCCGATACTATGGGTGACGAGATTAATCCTGAGGATATATCAAAGGCAGTTTCGACACCATCATGTGTTGACCTTATTACGTTATAGTCTTGAGGAGCTGCAATGGGTGGGTTAAAATTTACAGTTTTAGACAAGATCCGTGGTTGAGGCTTAATAATTGTGACGGCCGTGGTAATGTCTTTAGCTTCGTTATTTTGTTTGTTGGAACGTGGCCGAATATGTGTGTCCTTTACATCTAATATAACTACTCCCAGTATCGCAAAATTCACCTTTGAGTCGGACATAGGTGATCAGTCCATGTCCCACTATCCCTGGCTGAATATAGGTGACCAGTTTATATTCACCCGAGGTTCAATGAATTTTGATATACTCGACTTAGTTATACTAGCACCATGTCATTTACATCCCAAATCATTCCAAAGGCTACTACTAGTGTGCAAGTTCTAAATCAAATAATGAGATTACGCAAGGATATTTGATAAGGTTTTAAAGGTACCTTTTTGAGGGTCGTTTAAGCCCTTATTTGATCACTTTTGTATCTGCTATTGCTTAATATCGTTCCTTTTCACTTTTTAGGTCTCTTGAAGTAAATGTCGGAATGGCACTTATTTGGACGAAAAGGCGAATATCTGAAGAAAATGGCCAAAGTCGAATCGGACACTCAAAGTCACTGAAAACATAAGGTGACGTCCACGGCTTATACGTGACGCCGAGGATTTTGTGACGGACGTAAGCCAAACTCCTATTTTCAAGTGACGACGTCAAGTTAAAAAGAGTAGGCCGTCGCAACTCGGGCGGCCTAGATGCAATCCAGACGGCGTCGAGAGTTGAAAAGGACGTCGCAAAGCATAAGGTGACGCCGCCGAAAGTCTAACGTGGCCAAGACAAAACCCTAATAGATGGCGACACGACGGCCACAAAACATAAGGTGACGCCGTCGCATGTAATCTTATATATAATCCGAATTTTCAAGATTTGTGTGTAGTCTTTTGGAGTAAAACCTAAACCGAACCAAGGTTGTATTGTACAAGATTTTAGGGTTCCAACCCTATCTTACATCAAGATAAGTGCTTTACTTCATTAATACAATTATGTCTTTGATTATTTGTGTGTATGCTTGCATGTTCTCCATGTCCGGCTAATTTACTTGTGTGTTTGCTTAGAGAATATGAAACTTAATTATTGAATATTGATTGGTTGTCTCTTATCTTAGTTGATTAATGATCTAGTAATGCGATAGGTCATTCGTTGTGTACTTAATGCTTGATTAAATCTTTGTGAACCTTAGAATATAACTCCTTGAGTAGTTGTAAGCTAAACCATCCAAAGAGTGCCTTAGAGTAAGAGTTTATTATCCCTAGTGGGTTTTGTAGATGAGACCCTTGGTAAGTTCAAAGAGTTGTGGAGAAACGATACCCTACAACCTTAGACACACAACGAACTAAGAATAAGGACGTGACAATTCAACCACCAATAGGAGATAATTAAGGAGTAGTAAAACCTAAGTAAACACATCTTTAAACTATCATACGAGCACACAATAATTAGACATAGACTACATACACCTTAGATTAGATAATTAGATAAGTAGAGTAATCGGTAGCAATACCAACCCCCAAATCCAAACCCCGAGATTCGTACCTTTCCTTTCCTTAAAAATATAAAAGATAAAAATAATCTTCCTCAACCCCAACCTTAGCGTAGTAACTTCTCACTAGCATTCCTATTCCCTAGAGAACGATATCAATACCCGCCTACCCTAATACTACACTACAACGATTAGGTTCACCGCCTAGGTGTTGAAAAACTTGCTTTCGACGAAAGGAAGTTCCTTTGACCCCGAACGCCGCGTAGCGTTTTAAGTTTTGGCGCCACGGGAATAGAATAGCTAGTTAGTAGTCTACCTCGCTTAGGTTTCTTTGCTTGATTCCTATCAAGTAAATTTTCTCAATTTTTGCTTCCTTGTAGTCTATCCCGTTCTTTGTGTTTGTGTTCAGAAACCCTTTTCATTTATCGCTATGGCAAGTGAAGTTGCATTTGAATCATTAACAAATGAGGAACAATTGAATTTCGCATATTGGATTGGTTTTTATTGTTCTAATTAATTTGTGAGTAAACTTAGAGATATCCAAAAGGAGACAGGTGTAAGGTTGGATGGGTTTGATAAATTTTGTGCTTGTGTGGCTTCTATTCAACGATCATTGTTAGAATCAACTCTTTTTAGTAAGACCCTCTGGAAAAATTTTGAGAAAAGCCTCCTAAGTATAAACCGTCAGTTGTTACAACTTGAGGAAATGGATAAGGAGGATTTATCTAACCTTAGGCATCATGATAAAAAAGACCTAGTTTTTAAGAACATGGAACCTAAACCCGAACAAGATTGTGAGATGGTTGAAGCTAAAATACCTAGTTGCATGTAGGGTGTCATATTTCCAGACCGATTCGGGACCCGAACCCGACGAAGGATATTCGGTCGGGTTACTCGTCCAAAATCCAATTCGGGTCAATCGGTCAACCCGATTAACCCGAGTACGTAACTAGGTCGGGTATCGGGTTCAAAATATTTGAAAATTGGGTTCGGGCCTAATTCACTAACCCGACTTAAATTTTTTTTTTTTTTTTTTTTTTTTTTTTTAACTTTTCCCAATCTTTATTTAATTGAAGGCCCAAATTAGTGCATGAACATATATTGCTTCATATATTTGGTTTTATATTCATTTTCATTCTATATAATTGACCTCGTATTGAAAACAAAATGCATTACAAAAAGAAATGTGTAAATCCAACTATAAAATGCATGTATTAGTGCATTGCTCTACTTGGTATGAATATAATAACCTTTTAAAACCAATAGACATTATATTCATAACGTTTGGTTACTAAATTTAAGAAATTAAATTCTAGAATTGTATAAATGGACTTGACCGAACGCGACTTGACCCGACCCGACTTGACCCGACCGGTTGACCCAACCCGACCAACCCGAGTTCAAATAGGGTCGGGTTCGTATATTATTTTTGGCTTGACCCGACTTTGACCCGACCAGTGACCGAACCCGAACCCGACCCGACCCGAATGACACCCCTAGTTGCATGTGTGGGATAGATTTCAAAACATATGACACACGTAAGGAATCCTTTAGGCAAATAGAACATAGTGGTCAAGTTTTTAAGAATAATTCTTATGAATCGGACCAAGAATTTGAAATGGCTAAAGAAGGATTTGAGATGCTTAGGAGTGTATTTAGGTCAGATCATACTAAAACACATGATGAACATTTAGGAGGTCTAGATATAATGGAGAATGAGGTGGAAACTCCAAGCCCACAAGCTCTACCATCACATGAAGAACACGCATCGCCTATAACTTACCCTAAGAAGTAGAAGAGACTATAGGAACCCCGATTGATATAGAACCTTGGACCAAACGCCACTAGAGAATGTAGGTTTAGATGCTTGTTGTCATGACCTCTCTCTTAGTCCTAGGGAAGTTCCTAATTTTGATGAACCGAGCCTCAACTAAAACCTTACCCAATTTTCCATCTTTAGATGTGAATCTTGAATTGAATTAGGCCCCAATCCACCCATCAAAATAAATAATCCGGTAGTTGCTTGATAAAGGGGTAGACTCTAATCCATGTAGAGTGGAAGCTAATATAGGAGTAACTCATGACCTTACACTTATATCACCCATTCATGGTTGATAACAAGAAACATTATGGGTTTAAACCCGGTATATTAGGTCAAGATGGATCCTTAACTAAGAATCTTTGAAGTTGATAGAAGATGATCCATTTTAAGAGAGATTTGATTCACCCGCTATACCAATAGACTTAGGTAAGGTTATAATGAATGGAGTACACTCCTTTGAGCATATAAATCACCCATCACCCTCTCCCCACGTAGCAAATTTCCACCCTAAGGGTGTGTATCGCTACTATCACCCGCACTTAAACCTAAGTGTAGGGAAAACCTCCCCTTTATCCGTTAAATAAGGGTAGAGTCAGGCTCACGACTCAAACAAAAACAAGCGCTTCTTGAGAGGCAACCCATGTGTATTTGTTTTTCATTTTCATTTGTATGTCGTATATCTTTTATTAATTGTTTATTCTCATGTTTAAATTTGTAAAAATGCTTTATTTTGTCTTTAACCTCGTCTTAATTACATACAAAGGTATTTTACATAAGAGATAAGTGTAGGGAGGATTACACACGTTTTCAAAGAAACGTAAACATGAGAACGAAGAATTCATTAAAAGATATATATGTGTGTTTGTTCGAGTCAAATGCTTGTATCGAGTCATAATGGATGTTTTGCGTAAATTTTTCCAGATTCTAAAGATGTAAATTTTCCAATTTTTCCAAAATCGCACCGCTTTTTGTCGGATAACCGACGTCGAGATCGCAACCGACGGCGTCGGAAGGAGTAAAACAACATATTACTTTTTCTCGGTTTTGAGCTACTTATAAATTTTTGGAATTTTTCGGTCTTAATTTTCCGTAAATTATGTAAACATCCATTCCACAAGCATTATATCCTAGTTTAAATTGAGTCTTATATATATTATTACCACGATTTTACGCGAAGGTTTCGTTTGTTTTCTTCAAGTGTGCGTGTTTCATTTATCAAGAAGAAGAAACAAAAGATTGGAAGGAGCTTTTCACGCACATTCTTCTTGGAAAGGATTTAACCACCGCTCACACACGGATCCTACCGAGCTAATCGGGGAGTACTAGTTTCTTTCGCTTTTAATTACCTTCCATTATCATAACTTTGATATTTTCGGGAACATTGGGGACAATGTTCGGTTTAAATGTAGGAGGGAAAATAAACGGAACTTTGAAACTATGCTTATCCTTGAATATTTGCTTTGTCAATTGTATTTGTGTAATAAACCATGAGAAAATGTCGGTTAGGGTAATTTTGGCACCAAATTTAAAATTTTTCATGACATATAGGAGTGGGCCATTAGTCTTAATAAAAGCGCCTCACGGATAGGAAGTTGCATGACTAGCACAAAACCCTTTACCACCTAAATTTCACCCAAATGCGAGGATCACCCTTAGATTAGTAGGAATTAAAGCATTCATCTTTAATGCTTAGAGTGTGAACCGTAGTATATTAGATTCTAGAACTTGTTTTGTGATGCATTCCGAGATCGCTAGTAAGACTACACTTGTGTAGTTAGGAATAACTAAATGATAAGAGGCATTAGGATAACCCTTGTTTGATACCGTAATATAATTACTTCTTCCACCTTTCGGTTGAGTAATTCCCCACACCCTTTGCGTTGTACTCATCTTTAGTACACGATACCCTAGTTAACCCCTCGAGCCTATCCTTTTCGCGGTTCTCGTGATGTTTCGTGTTCCGGAATATCAATGAAGAGCATTGTTTACACCCCACCCCAAATATACACCCAAATCGCCTTAGCCTACCCTCAGATGCACTCACTTTTAGTGCATTATTGTTATCACCCTAAACCCTTAGTTCAATTATCCGTTGCTTGCATGAGTTGCTAAGTCGAGTCATATCCTTTGTATACGCTTTTGGGACGATTGGGATTCATGGGAAAAGTTAAAGTTTATGAAATGATGGGAAGGAACGTTAAATTCAAATTCCTTTGTTTGCATAATAATGTACCCCAAGTGTTTTGATCTTTTCAATTCGGGTCAAATTAGTGTTAGAGTAATAAAACTCAAGTGTAGGGATGTGCCTATAAATCCCTATCATTTTGATGTTACCGTAGAGGATGGTAGAGTAAAGTGTAAAAAAAAAAAAAAAAAAAAAAAAAAAAAAAAGTGAATAAATAAATAAATAAATAAATAAAATAAAAAATAAAAATATATATATACGGCTACCATCCTACATCTATCCTTTAAATTTATGTTTGTTTATTTCATTAGCTAGAGTCTAGAGTGTCGAGTCTTGGCTTAGCAACGCCATTCTTCGTATGCATTTAACATAGAGATTTTTGACTTGCCACCACTAAATAGCCTATCCCACCAAACCCTTTGTTTCCTACCGTAAGCCTAACATTACAACCCTTTAAAGACCTCTTTGATAGTCTTTCCTAGGTGCTTACGCCAAAGCGATGGAGGTTTGATCTATTCTCAAGCCTATGGTAATCTATGTACTAGGACCAAGTTAATGAGTGTTTATCTTCCATTTCCAATTTGTTATATTTCATATACACCGAGAGAGATGTGAGTATCCAAACACCCCATGTGAGGTGCTAGTATGTAATTTTCGTGCTTGTTATGACTTTTATGGGCTTATATGTGTTGTGGACCGTTTTAAACCAATGCTTCATGACCCCTAACTTATAAATTCATTGGTAAAGTACATTTGCTTGAGGACAAGCAAATACCAAGTGTAGGGATATTTGATAAGGTTTTAAAAGGTACCTTTTGAGGGTCGTTTAAGCCCTTATTTGATCACTTTGTATCCGTTATTGCTTAATATCGCCTTTTCACTTTTAGGTCTCTTGAAGGCAAAATGCTAGAATGGCACTTATTTGGACGAAAAGGCGCGAATATACTGAAGAAAATGGCCAAAGTCGAATCGAGACACTCAAAGTCATGAAAACATAAGGTGACGGCCACAATTTATATGCGACGCCGTCGGAGGATTTTGTGACGACGAAGCCAAAACTCCTATTTTCAAGTGACGACGTAAAATTATAAAAGAGTAAGCCGTCAGAACTCAAACGGCCTAGATGCAATCCGGACGGCCCAAAGTCGAAAGGACGGCGTCAAGCATAAGGTGACGCCGTCGCAAGTCTAACGTGCCAAGACGAAACCCTAATGACGGCGACACGGCGGCGCCACAAAACATAAGGTGACGCCGTCGCATGTGTAATCTTATATATAGAATCCAATTTTTCAAGATTTGTGTGTAGTCTTTGAGTAAAAACCTAAACCGAACCAAGGTTGTCTTGTATAGTATTTTAGGGTTCCAAACCCTATCTTACATCAAGATAAGTGCTTTACTTCATTAATATAATTATGTCTTTGATTATTTGTGTGTATGCTTGCATGTTCTCCATGTCCGGCTAATTTACTTGTGTGTTTGCTTAGGGAATATGAAACTTAATTATTGAATATTGATTGGTTGTCTCTTATCTTAGTTGATTAATGATCTAGTAATGCGATAGGTCATTCGTTGTGTACTTAATGCTTGATTAAATCTTTGTGAACCTTAGAATATAACTCCTTGAGTAGTTGTAAGCTAAACCATCCAAAGAGTGCCTTAGAGTAAGAGTTTATTATCCCCAGTGGGTTTTGTAGACGAGACCTTTGGTAAGTTCAAAGAGTTAGGGATAAACGCATACCCTACAACCTTAGACACACAACGCAACTAAGAATAAGGACGTGACAATTCAACCACCAATAGGAGATAATTAAGGAGTAGTAAAACCTAAGTAAACACATCTTTAAACTATCATACGAGCACACAATAATTAGACATAGACTACATACACCTTAGATTAGATAATTAGATAAATAGAGTAATCGGTAGCAATACCAACCCCCAATCCAAACCCCGAGATTCGTACATTTCCTTTCCTTAAAAATATAAAAGATAAAAAATAATTTTCCTCAACCCCAACCTTAGCGTAGTAACTTCTCACTAGCATTCCTATTCCCTGAGAACGATATCAATACCCGTGGCTTACCCTAATACTACACTATAACGATTAGGTTCACCGCTAGGGTGTTGAAAACTTGCTCGACGAAAAGGAAGTTCCTTTGACCCGAACGACGTGTGGCGTTATCAATAGCGTAACTCGTGACAGCATAGTGCGTGCATAAGCATGTGGAAATTCTTATAGTGAAATACTAAAATAGGCGGACTTAAATCATCTACTAGCAAGGCACATATTCAACAAGTATTCCATCAAAAATTCAGCAAATATACCATAAACATCTTGTCAATTATCTCATCAATCAATTTGTCTAATATATCCTCGGTCATCTAATCATTTACATCCTTAAACAAAATCATACGCGAGGCATCAGCTTGGCAGGCAGGCACGTGGCGGTCATAGTGTTAAATTTTCGCAAAAGTGGTTATAGTCTAGTTTTGAAAATTACCCAGTTCTCTATAACCTAGGCTCTGATACCAATCTGTAACACCCCCAAAATAGGGTCCAACGGAAGCATACATACATTGGGGTGATACCACATTGGTATCACAACATAAGGTACAAAGAATGGTTTTTATTCCATTCATTTAGAAAATGATTCATTATCAAAAACATTAAGTTTACATTATATGAAAACAGTGAGGAAATAGGCCCATAAAGAATTCAAAGCGATCCCATATGTTCATCAGAGTTTCCTATGACCATGCCCCTTTCCAAGCGTCTTCCAATAGTGAGCTATCGCCTTAAACCTGAGAACACATGCTAAAAAGGTCAGCTTACGCTGTTGAGTTCATAGAGTTTAATCACAAAAATTTAGTAGTGGACCTGATAGAGTTTATTTGATATGTGGGACTAAGGCAGATATATATGCTATACATACCAACAACAACATTCCAACAATAACATTCCAAAAATATTCCAATAACATTTCATCAATATTCCATTCAATAACACATCGAGATCTCAGTAGGGCCCTAGCAATTCTAGCCAGGTACCACGACCATAGCAGAGCCTAGAATCAATGCTACCCTGGTCTAGGTCGGTTACAGATGTCTATTCTTAGCTAGGTACCAATGTTAAAGCAAAGAATTGCTACCCTAGCCTAAGTCAACATATGTCGCATACCAGATATCTATTCTTAGCTAGGCACCAACGATATAGCAAAGGATTGCTACCTAGTCTAAGTCAATATCTTTCGCATATCCATCCTTTCAATAAACACATAAAGCTCTCAATCACCAATTAAAATATTCCAATCAACAATCATTCACAAATAACATTTCACATATCCAATTTCACCATCATTAAGTTTAGTTTAAACAGGCATGTATTCTCCCCCAAAATAGTCATAAAAACCTTTGAAAATAGGGGCTATGAACTCACCTTAGCCACAACAATGCACTATTCACAACTAACACGACTGGCATCTATAGCTAATCTCCACGACATCCAGAAGAAGGTACGACGAGTACAATAGAACATAAATGGCGCAACCTAATACGTATACGATCTTCTCAAAATACGGCTCATACGATAACGAAGTCGATAGAAGGTAACATGTCGTAGTTTTCATGGATTATTCGTATTATTACTTTCAAAAGTCCATTATCATTCTCCAAAAAGTTTAGTTTTAACGTTTCATGTGGTGGTGAGAAACATATACTCGACATACAAATCACGCGAAAGAGGAAAGACAACAATCAAAGAAATACCTACAATACTCAGGCAAACCAAAGAAGACTAAGAAATGACGACAACTATCCCTAAAACATAAATAGGTCAAGTGGTAAGTTTCGGTAATTTCCCCATAATCCCAATTAGTTTGGGAAAGTCGATTTATGTTTATAAAAATATAAGTTTAAGTTTTAATCAATAAGGACTTGAAATTTATTTAAACCGTATATTAAATCTCTTAAGTGTTCGATAATCCACTATGTCAAGTCATTTGCGAAATCCGATTAAGTATCCGTTTTATCAAAGTTCAAGTCCCAATCTCAATTTCCCGAAACGTACCAAAATCACAAGTAACAAATAAATATCATTAGTCGAGCATTTCAATATTAACTACAAGTCAATACACGTATCAAATAAACCGGTACAAGTTGATAATAATTCCTCGAACTAATATACACTTATTACTAGGTTTTAACACTTTGTAATTACAAAATTTTATAAGTTGATGTTTCGCTATTATTTATAAGTACTAGTTTGGCCCATCGAATATTTTAGGTCCGTTCCGCGTCTAATATATTAAATTCATTCCGTGTTCAATATATTATACCGTCCCAAGTCTAAAATGTATATCATTTAACCCGATAGTTTTATTCCGATATCGTTATATAATTAGCTCGTTAAGTATTTCAAATTAGCCCATTAACTTATACAAGTAACCATTTTATTAGTTTCAATATCCTACAATAACGACAATTCACGACTCAACAAACAATTACCGAGTCTCAATCAACTCGCAACCCAAACCGACCCATTCCACATGACCAATTAACAACTAAGACAAAGCAAACCCTAAGGTATGAACATCCTGGTCAAACCGACCCGTACGGTCCTGACCCGACCCGACTCAACTGAGTCGACCCGACTCGACTGAGCCAACCCGACTCACTCAACGAGTCAATCCCCACAGTAACAACAAACAAACACAGCGAGCACCCTTTTACAGATTTTCGTTACCACTTACTTCGGACCAAACAAAACCTGACCCGACTCAACTGAGTCGACCCGACTCGACTGAGCCGACCTGACTCACTCAACGAGTCAATCCCACTACCACAGCGAACAACAATCGCCACCACTCAAACTAACATACCCTAATCTAACCCATCCGAGAAAAAACCGAATCAAACAAGCACCACTTATCAGTTTCTTACCATACGAAACACTATCAAAACGTGTTTAATTCCGTTTTTAATTCGTATTTCAATTTCACAGATTTTTAAGACTTGTTTTTATTAGCTTCAGATTCCACGAAAATGTTGCCAACACTATACCCAATCGGTCAAAACAAAAAAATGATTATATATATGAACGGGTTTACTGATTTACCATGAGAACGAGAGAAGCAGAGTCGGAGGTGGTGTGTTACTAACAAACGACCTCCAATCTCAACGAGTCAATGACGAGGCCTTGGTGGTGTCTTTTACGAGCAAAACTCGAATCCAAACCAAGCATGAAACCCTATATATACGGCAACCATTAAAACCCTAACATACACATCACTAAAACTTAGATCTAGGACGCGTGAGAGGTTATTAGGGCGCGTGTGGCACGTAATCATGACCACAAGGTCCCGATCTATCGCTTGAGGGTGGCGGTGGAGTATGGTGGTGGCGGCCGGAAAACAGTGGCAGCGCCAAAACCCTAGAGAGAGAGAGGGATTCCGGTGAGTGGAAGTAAAAGTGAGGGAGGAGAGAAAGAGAGAGTTAGGACTATTCATACTCCTGGAGGGACTGAAGTTGTAATTAGGGTAAAAAGGAGGGGTGGCGGATGGAACTACCACAGGGACCTAACTTGTAAGTTTTACTAATCTTTTACGAATAACGTTTCTCGAGCTCCTCTCGGTCATCAAAAGTCGTCGTGTGAATCCGAAAGCGCCATCGCTCTTAAAATAATAATTTCGATAAAATGGTATATAAATACGTCTCGTAGCTCGAAGTAAAGGAAAAGGGTCGATCTCTTTGTCGTTTCATAGCATAAGACGCGTCGGGAAAATTACGGGTTGTCACATCAATTCAGGACTCGTACCTCAAGAAGCTCCATCAACAACTAGTGAAAAACCTACAGAACAAGAACTGGAAAATTTCTTTGAGTTAATGCTTGATGAATATTATGGTGGAAACTCGACCAATGCATCAAGACGTCATTCTGCTACACTCGTTCAAAACAATCTACAACCACCTCCACAAGATGCATCTACAACTGTCAAAATCGTTTTACCACAAGCTCATCTACATAAACTAAAATCACACCATTCATTGAAATCGTTTTACCACAAGTTGTTGAACAAGAGCAACCAAATACCAAATCAAGAAGAACAACCACAAAATCATAACAATGCAAAGTTAGAAGAATTTGAAAATCCGTTTGCCACACCGACAGCGGAATCCACCGAATCTTCGTTAAGATATCAAGAACTTTCTAATATGCATATGGTTAACCAATGGTATCCTTCAGAACTCAAGTGGATAAAAGACAATCCACTAGAACAAGTTCTCGGAGATCCTTCACAGCCCGTGAAGACGAGAAGTAAACTCCACGGATTCTGAAATGTGTATCTTTGTGCGTGCTGTATGCACCAAAGAACATTAGGAAAGCAATGGCAGAAGAATGTTGGATTGAAGCGATGTAGGAAGAACTTCTTCAGTATGAAGTACATGATACTTGGGAACCAGTTGAAAGACCGATTGACAAACCGGTTATTGGTCTCAAATGGATCTAGAAGAACAAGCTTGATGAAGAAATGACTATAATTCGTAATAAGGCTCGTCTTTTAGCTAAGGGATATTGTTTGGAAGAAGGGATAGAGTTACAATAACTATTCGCGCCGATGGCAAGACTAGAAGCGGTTCGGATCTTTCTAGCCTACGTAGCTCACAAGAATGCTCGCATGTTATTAGATAAATGGAAGATTCCAAGTTCGTGTATGGTCAAAGATGGGAGCTCCATTTGAGAGATGCACTCTTTTTTCCTTCACCAAGGTTTTCCTCATTGGATTTTATTTGGGAAAGTTTTTTAGGGATGCAGTCTCATTTTGTGTATTATGCTCCCTATATGTTGTTGTTGGATTGGCTTGGAGGCATTTGTATTGAATGCTTGGTATTCTCCGAAATTTTGTTTAGAGGTGTTTGGTTTGTTGGTTAATTGTTTATAGCTAGAGTTCTCATCGTTCTAATCCATGTCACAAACGATCTAGAGGTTTATCAAGCTTTTTGCTTGACGTTAATGTGGTACTTCAACCACAATCCATTGTGCTTAACTTTATAGTGATACATATGGTTTTAAATACCGGAACAACCGGTTTCTACGGGAACCGGAGTCCTCACCGATTCGGCTAACCAATAAAAGCCGTCTGAAAACGAACCTGAGAAGAACCGGTAAAAATGGGTGAATCGGGCTGGACCGGGATCATTTCCTTCTTTGGTGGCCAGACTTTAATCACAGGGTACCCGCCGCTACAACGCGCGGGTACCATGCTATGCTGAAAAATGAGTTAAACAAATCATAGGCTTATTGCATTGGAGATACTTTAACGTTGACACCGTAACTATTTTCGCATAACATGTGAACCCAAATAAATTATATGGCATGGTACTCACCGCTCTAACGACACGTGGGTACCGCTATTGAATTTGAAATGATATTTTCACTATTACATTTATTGTGAAGAGACATGCATCTACAATTGAACTTTTTTTTTTTTTTTTTTTTTTTTTTTTATCTTTGTATTTCAATCTTAGTAATGCAATAATTCCATTAGTTGCTCACATGAAGACGAGTGATAAAGGATTGATATATCATAGTTGGTCCGAATTTAAAAAGTCCCACATGAACTCGTCTATGGGCAAATCAAACACACTGCTTTCACCATCTTCTTGCTCCGTATCTAAAGCCTCCCCTTCGAATGAAGAACGCCATCAAATTCCTTCTCCTCATTGTCAAATAACTCAACCATATACTCGTTAATCTTGGCATCCGATACTATGGGTGACGAGATTAATCCTGAGGATATATCAAAGGCAGTTTCGACACCATCATATGCTGACCTTACTAGGCTATAGTCTCGAGGAGCTGCAATGGGTGGGTTAGAATTTACGGGTTTAGACAAGATTCGTGGTTGAGGCTTAATAACTGTGACGGCCGTGGTAATGTCTTTAGCTTCATTATTTTGTTTTATGGACCGCGAGCGAATATGTGTGTTCCAGTAGTTCTTCACGTCATTCGCAGTTCTTCCTGGTATTCTCCCAGCAATCAGTGACCATCTAATAAAAAGTACAATCCAAGTTAATTGTGGATTTAATAGCTCTTTATTCATAAGCCTTTAATGTTTTTGCTTTCTTGTTACAACAGTGAATGAAAATAGCTCTTTATTTTTTGTACTTGACATTCATGTCGCTTTTAGGTAAAATCATGTCCATAGTAATATCTATTTCTGTACATTTGAAAGAGCACATATTTAGTATATTTTTGTGATAGACATTCATGTCGCTTTTAGTTAAAATCATGTCCATAGTAATATCTATTTTTGTACATTTGGATTTGATTATGGTTTTACTTAATTACCTGTTGCCTAGAAGCTTGTGAAGCCTTAGAATGAGATCAATCTCATCTTCTTCAAAATCTCCTTTCTTTATATCTGGCCTTAGATAATTTAACCATCGCAACCTACAACTCTTCCTACATCGGCTTAAACCTGCAACAACAAACAAATTAGTGTGAAATAACACGTATCTTCTTTTTCTCAAACAACAAGAAAGAAACAAGCTAGCTAGCTAGATAAACTTGTAATACAGTAAATAACAGAAAAAATGTCTTACCGGCTTTAAGAGGAACAAGATGCCATTTGCCTTCGCCATGCACCTTACATCAAACCTTCTCGTATTATTTTGTTTAAATTGTTCGTGTATACTTGTTATTATCTTGTTTAAACATACATCTAGCTGACATGGTAAAGTGATTTAACTTAGTACTGAGGTTATAATCAGTTAATCACAATGGAACAACAATACTTATTCAACTGTTTTTCATATTTATTTATTTAGGCTGCCCAGTAAGGGGATTCAATCCTTTACTTTTCATTCGCCACGCCGCTTTTCTCTTTCACGATCTTGAGACGATTAGGTGCCCGTAAAGGCGACTCTACACTACTGGCTTACCCCACAAATATACCTTTTTATTTATACACACAAAAAAAAAAAGAACCAAAAGTCGATCGGGGAGACGATCACTTCCTCCTAAAACCATTAGTCGATCGATCGCCCACAGTAACAAGATTGATTGGTGATCGACTTGTTCGATCGATCATTTGGTTGGGGATCGAGACTATTGTAAGCAGCCTTACCAAACATACCAACAACAATATACTTAATTAATTTTGTTTTATATTTATCTATTCATCATATATACCAATATTGAAAAATGATGAAAACATAATTATTCATATTTTAATATTGAAAATGCTTTCATTTTAGCTTAAATATCTAACAAATGTTTTAATTGTAAATATTATGTCTGTTTATTATTTTATTTATAAAGTACGTGTTGGAATTTTTGAAGTAAAAGAGGAGCAAAAGTGATGATTATAAAAGAGTATGAGAAGATTAAAGTGAAGTTTAGAAGATAAATGAAGAATTTGTTTATTAAGTACAAGCCCAAGTCAAAACGTAAGTTTTAGGGGTGAACGAAAAACCGAAAAGACCGAATAAACTGAAAAGATCGAATAAACCGAAAACCAAACTAAATCGAACCGAAAATAACCGAATCGAACTAATAACCGAACCGAATTTGCTAAAACCGAACCGAACAACTAATTCGGTTCTCGGGTTGGTTATTGGTTTGACAGTTTGAACCGAAACCAATTCATATAAATATATATATATATATATATATATATATATATATATATAGGCTCGGTTAATTGGTAAGATTTTTATTTTGAGAAGATTGAGAAATCTTCGTTTGAGCAAAATGATTCATGTTTTTGTTTGATTCACAAGTAAACATCATTTTATGGTGAATCGAATCTATAAATCACAAATTTGATTCACAAATCATTGTTAAAATTGAGTTATGATGATGATTCATTAAATTTATATGATGATTCAATTATTCTACATATATCGCAAAATCGAGAGATTTTAACATTGATTCAAAATTTTTTACACATTTTGAATTTTAATCACATTAAAATTATTTTTACGCTTGAAAACATGAATCAAAGTTAAATATCTATCATTTTGAAAACCTTCTCAATCTTCTCAAAATAAAACCTTCTCAATCGATCCGGATTATATATATATATATATATATATATATATATATATATATATATATATATATATATATATATATAATAAATACTATTAAAGGTTATCATAATATAATAAAACACTTTTATGCTTGGAATATATTTTTTGCTAAATATTTATGTAATTGTTAATTTTTCTTAAAAAATAGTGAAATTGGGTTATTCGAATCAATCCAAGAACCGAACCGAATTAAATTCAACCAACCGAACCGAAACCGAATTTGAATTTGGTTCGGTTCGGTTCGATTCTCGTGTTGACTTAAAAAAAAATTTTAATCGAATTAACCGAACCGAACAAACCGATAACCGAACCGATCAACACCCATAGTAAGTTTTATAAAATTTGGATTAATGAAGCCCAATTCGAGCAATACATTTCAGCCATGGACGGATCCACATGTATGTCAGGTGTGGCACGTGTTACATTCGATTTTAGGTTACGAAGTGCAAAAAGATTTCAAAACTGTCGTTTTTGTGGTATGTGCAGCCTCCAAATTTTTATGATGTAACTATAATTAGTCCAACATTTCTTTTGTGCAACACCTTCTTAAAAATTCTGCGTCCATCCCTGATTTCAGCCCACTTGATGCATTTCAATTTCAACAGCACTTCAAGGGTAACAAAATACCAAACCACCACCTGTCGAAAGAAGATTCACCACCAGCTACCTGCACCAATCGAAGCCAAGCTGTCCCTTTGTTTATTTGAAAATTCAAAAAAAGTATTGCTATAGCTGTTTCCGAGTGGGGCCCGCTGATTTCTGCCAACGGTCAGGTGAGATTGGTTATTTAAGAAAGCGAGCATCGAACAAATACGAGCACCCTATCACTTTCATATGTGTTATTAGGCTGCCCCAGTAATATACAACACGATTGTATGTCGATCTCTCTACTGTGGAATTTACATGATCGATCGATTGATTGTATGTTTTTCTTTTTATGTGGGTCGTCCATGCGATCGACAATCACTAGCATGTGTGTGTTATTTAATTAGAAAAGAATATTTGTGGGGTATATTTTTTGTTTTAAAGATCCTCTTTACTTTGGCGTCTCCGAAGGTCACGGAGAAAGAAAAGCGGCGTGTGAGAGAAAAAGGAAAGGATTGACCCTCCTTACTAGGGCAGCCTTAGTACCTCTATCTCACATCTTCGTACTTTTCAACAACCTTCAAAGAATTTAAAATAGTATGGAGGGGATCACAAGTATAAGTTGTTGGTTTTATGGATATAAATTAGTAGGCGTGAGTTAGGATCGAACTCTAGCATTACGGGATTACAACTTTTACGTATGAGAATTAAAGTTAATAATTAAATATAAATGTTGGTTTTATTTATTAATTAAACGAAATTACTAATGGACGTTAAGTAATTAGTTGTAATGGACTAACGGTCGTTAAATGTAATTGGACAAGGACTAAGTTGTAAATATTGGGAAGGTTCCGGAATCCCCTTTGGGATGTGATAACCGATCGGCCAAGGGAGACCCAAACCCAACCCAACTACAACTCAAACTTGTTCACCAAGTTAGTTTGGGTATAAATACAAAACCAATGGTGTTTGTAATTTATCTCTTGTACTCATTAGCTAAAACCTAAAAGTGTTTTGTGTGTGTTTTTGCTCCAAACGATCGTGCACCCTACCTAGGGGATCGATCACCATCTTTTCCAAACACAAAGTTATTTGTTTGATTAAAACTAGCATTGCTTTAATTCGGTATATTAAGAAAGTGGTACTAACACAATATTGTTAGTATTCTTTGATTGAATTACAAAACGGTAAGGGGTAATTCATATAATCCTATAAACCCTAATTAGGGTTCATCCAAATTGCTAGTTTGTGGACTTGATTCTTGTTCGGCTAGAATCAAGTAAGCTACACATATTCTTGTTTATGTTAATTAATTATTCGTTAATAAATCCTATACGCTTCCGCATGTATACTTTGATGTTTTGTGATTACTTATTGAATGTCATGTTATATAATTCAACAGTGGCATCACGAGTCATTGGTTTTAATGAGTAATTAATTACTAAACGTGTAAAAAAACGAATAATTGTATGTTGTTTGATATGGTTAGTGGGTTTTGGATTATTTTTTTTATGGGTCGATTTTTTTTTTGGGCGTACCCCATTATTTTTTTTAATCGACACTTAAATTTTTTTAGGGTTTGGAAATTGTTTGCTAACCTTATCGAAACCTAGAATTAATATATATGTTACGTGATTAATTCATGAATAATTTGTTATGTGACATGGGATTATTGATATGCGATCTTGTGACTATTTGTATAATTGTTATGATATATCTATGATAATACATGCATGTTTGTCATGGATAGTTGCTTTGATATTGTTTAATTGTTAAGATATATTTATCACATGTTTATTTACGATAAATCTTGAATTGGAGAAGACTCCAATTGTATATATTAATGAATCAATTATGTGCAATTTGGCATATTTTAATTAAGGGTTTACGCAATCGATTCATCAATGTATGTGGCTCACTTTCAAGTGAGAGAGTGAAAGCCCTAATTAATATATACATTAATTTAACGTAGACATTGATTATTAATATGGTTTTATCGAATAAATTGCATGTGGCTACTTGTTTACACGTATTAAATTGTTTATTATGTGCGCATTGTTTTTAGTTGTTTATTTTATATTTGTTTACTTGTTTGTTTATTATGTGCGACAGTTTTAAGCAAAGGGTAATTTTTAATAGAAAAATAATACGGACTAAACAATGGTGAAATTTGATTTGTTTTTGAAGAGTTAAGTTTTCAATAGTTTAATTGATTGATGATTTTGGTACAAATAGTCGAACGGCTCACCTAATTTGACTGATTGTGTGGGAAGTATTAAGAGGGCGCGCATTAATATTGTGACCCTAAAGAGGAGGTTATTGCTTCAACACGACCAAACTCTCCGCTAGCTTGCGAGTCAAATTGGAGCTACTAAGTAAGCCATAAATGTACAAGCTCATCTTAAGGGCGAATTAGTTTTAATTCCATGCGCCACTTCGGTGGTAATTACCCGAAACACTAAGTGTTTACACTTATGCAAAAGTACGGTATAATGGGCGATAATTGTTGGATCTAAGACACTCTCCTTGTGTCAATGATATTTTGTATAATATTATCAAGCAAGCGGAATTTACTTAAGTAATACTTAGAAGACGAATTATATGATGTATGAGAGTAAACACAAGTTAACACAAAACTCAAGCTCCAATATTATTAATGAAATAATACGAGTGATCTTGTTATCACTAGGGTTACACCTTGAAACTTTCGTAGGTAATCTTGTAATGTAATACGTATCAAAGACTATGACCTAGAATCTCCTTTTATACAAGAATGAGTCATTTACAAGATAAGTATATAGCTAACATAATAGAATATACATAAGATCTATTCTATACTTATCAAGACGCGTTTAACCTTATCATTAACTGATAGCAGTGGTAATGAAGAACTTGCAGTGGGAATATGTTTCCACTGCTAGTGTTAAACCAAGCAGTATAAACCATAACTATCCGTGGTAACGGATTATTCCCAACAATCCTCCCCCAAACTTATGATTTCTCTGCAAATCAATAAGTTTCTTCAATATGTATTAACTTCAAGGATTTGGGGAATTCAATCAAACACTTCACTTCTTTTCTCTTAACTTTTGTATAGCTCTTGAACAGATCTTGAAGCCTTTGTAATAATGCTCGACCTTCTCACCGTCTTCATTAACTCGTATGTGTAAGGTTAACATTCTTAGAAGAGCTCCAGCTCTAAGTGGATATTCTTTCTCGTAAGCATGAAAAGTCTTCTCCGTTAGTCAGTAGAAACATGATGAACATTACATGAATCATAATAAAACCATTTTGTACCAAGACATGTGAATAAGGTTTTCCAAGTAGTCATCATCACATTTGGTTCAAAAAGCCTTCTAAGATTTACCCATAATCGCATCTCCTTTGTATCTTTGAGATCTTGAGCATTAAACCTTTCTTGAACTAATTTCCATAGTGTATTAAGGTCATCTCTGTCAAAAGCTTTAATAAGATCTTGAAGGTTATGAATGATGAAGTTTCAATTCCCACCTTGTAATCTTCCATGTTGGAGCAAAATTGCTAGCGAGTAAACTTCCCAATCAATGATAAGATGTCGAATTTGCGGTGGTTCGGATAAAATCTCTTTCTTCAATCACAATCATTTCACCATTTTATCTTTAGTGAACTTCTCGGAGGAATCTCCTTCTCGATGACTTTGTATGATCTTCATCAACCTTAGTCTTCTTAATACTTTGAGAATCACCGACTTTGGCCTTTCTCTTCAATCTAGGAAATATTCTTTCTTCTTCTTGAACCCATTGGAATAAAAGATTTATC
Source organism: Chrysanthemum lavandulifolium (assembly GCA_022545495.1). Classification (NCBI taxonomy): domain Eukaryota; kingdom Viridiplantae; phylum Streptophyta; class Magnoliopsida; order Asterales; family Asteraceae; genus Chrysanthemum; species Chrysanthemum lavandulifolium. The sequence goes on along the minus strand of CM040243.1, from coordinate 282,312,167 downwards.
TTGTTTCACAGTTCGTAGTAAGCCCTTCAACTTGATCATCGGACATTCCTATGAATTGATGCCTTTTCCGATTACCAACATGACAACAATAAGTCTTCATAGATGCAAGTATTTGTGCCTTGGTTGGTTGTCTTTGTTTCTTCCGATTCTTCTTGACCGAACTGATTACATTATCAAGTGCTTGATTGTTCTTCATCATAATGAAATCTTTCAACCGAGCGGTTCTTTGTTCCTCGCTTAAAGATGCATCGATAACAATGTCAATTGTCTTTTCTTAATTTCGGATTATTATCTACCGAAACTGAATATCTTCTTCATGGGAACATAACTAAACTACGGAGCTTTCTCTTTCATAACAATGGGTTGGACAATGGAATTGAATCGACATCTTCCATTCTATCCAATCTTTGAGCTTCCAAAAGCTAGCAACTTCTATTTCTTTCAACCTTTTCTTTTCGGCAACTCTTTCAACAATTTGATCTTACGAAATCTTCTTAGCAAGTTCTCCATCATGATCAATCGAACTTGTCATTTCTTTGAAACCTTCCTTTAGGTTCTTTGACATCTTCCATAATTGCTTTACCACTTATTATCCTTCAAAGTATCAAATTCTTCACTTGCGTGGCAAGAATTGGCTCTCCAAAGGAAATATCATCGCTGGTAAAATCGCTTGCGGTTTGGAAAATGTCTTGATCTTCAAGTTGCTCTCCATGAGTTTCAGCTTCTTTTGCTCCTTCACTTGTAACACCTTCATCTTCAAAATCAATTTTCCTCCCTCGTCGAACTGTTTTCCTCCCTGTTTGGAGGAATTTCCCAAATCTTGATCACCGAATCACCATTAGAAGGTGAGGATGAAGATGAAATCACCGACTTTGCGATCTTCTTGTGCTTTTGCAACCTCTGCACTCTTCTTTTAAGGTCTCGAATCTACATCTTTAACAGTTGAACATCCTTGGCATGTTGCTTCTTGAAAGTAGCCAATGTCTTTTGTAGAGAATCAACCTGTTTTGCTAATTTGGTACACATAACCATCAATTCCAATTGGTTTCCACCGCCTCGGCACTTCCAACTGTGTTACCCGCTGGGAGAGGTGAATCATGGGGCATTGGTCCGACTCTCCATAGTAGGACTAGGTGGAAGTCTAGAACCACCATTGCTTGTTCCTAGACCAAAAGGCTCGAAACTTGTGTTGTCATGAGAGGAGTTGACTGCTTAGACCTTCTCTCATAGGTTCTTGAAACTGGTGGGGTATAATCAATGTTAGGAACATTAATTATGGGTGTGTTTTGTTCATTGAAATTTTAGCAAGCATTTGGGGTAGGAGAGGTGAAGTACTCTCCTTAGGGATGCCTCAAGAACATCAATAGTTACCCCATCTACAATGGCTCGAGAGCATCCATCGTTTCATGTGTATCTCTATTCTCAAGTGTTATGGGTGAGCGAAGTCCAAAACTGCTTGATTTGAGAGATATAGATTGTGGGTTTGAAAAGCAAAGCATACCTTATATGAGTGGTATGAAGAAAATCCACAATCGATGAAAAAGTGGCCACTCTTCTCGTTAGACTTTTGTAGGTAGGCCACTAGGTTGTGTTCATCTGCAAAGTTCAAAGAAGCCATAGAAACTTTTGATGAAAAATATTATTGCGTCAGTAAGAATTGAAAGAATGACTAGACAATTGAGAGAAAAAGATATATATAGGGTTAGGGTTTATGCGCAAGTAAAATTATCTTTAGAAAGTAGTTATAATATAGAAAGAAGATAATTTACTTAAAATATAAACCCTATATATATATTTGTCGGTGGTTACTTTCAGCGGCTAGTAAAAATTAATTCTTGACATAATCGGTTGTAACGGCTAGAACTACGGTGGTAAAATAACATCGGTGGAAGCCGTGAACTAGCGATGGTCATTTTTCACAAAAATTTCAAAGAGCGATGGGAAATAAAATCATGAGTAAACAAGATCGCTCCCATCATAGTTTTTAGCAAACTACCGGTATCAACGGATTTGATATGTCTTTACCATAAGCCGTTTGCTATGGACTAGCCAACTCTTAATCATACGAGAATATGGTGAGTTGATAACCATATAGTTTTGGTAAACTATCAACCATAAGCGGATTTGTCAAGTCTTTACCAAGAGCCGTTTGATCCGGACTAGTTGATTCTTATGTGTATTAGACATGGTGAATCAATAACCATTTGATGTGTATCTCGGATATACACCTTTTAACTCCAACTTCTCATCAAAACAAGATATGCAAACTTAAACAAGAATTTGATACCCAACGGTCTCCCTCAACACTAACATAATTATGGATTAAGCATTCCAATACACTGACCAATCTTGAAATCTTCCCACATCAAGACCTTTTGTTAATAAATCGGCATAGTTGTCATCGATGAATTTTGACAACTTGAATTAGTCCACTTTCATAATGCCTCTAATGAAATGATGTCTAATTTCAATATGTTTGGTCTTTGTGTGTTGAGCAGAGTTCTTAATAATGCATATGGTAACGCTATTGTCAATATGAATGATGGTATTCATAAAATTGTACCCATAGTCCAAAAGTTGATTACGAAGCCATAAAACTTGAGCACAAACAACTTGCGCGTGACAATATACTCTGCTTGATTGAAGAATTAGCCACCATTGTTTGCTTTTTGCCTTTGCCATGACACTAACCTATTGCCAAGAAATTGACATCCACCGGTTGTAGATTTTCTATCCAAGCTTGCTCCAAAGATAGTCACTATCTCGAGTAAGTAACCGGATCTAAAGGAGAATCTCCGAGTACCACAATCCCGAGTAGGAAATGCTTTAAGATATCGAAAATTTTCTTCACAGTCAAGTGAGAGAACTTGGGAGTAACTTGAAACCTTGCACAAGCACACACAAAAACATAATATCTGGTCTAGATAATGTAAGATACATCAAAGAGCCAATCATAGATCTATACATGTGCACATCAACGACTTCACCACTATTTTTTTAAGAAGTAGATGTAGTCTTGTCTGTAGGAGTGCTAGATGACTTTGCATCAAGAAACTTGAACTTCCTTAGTATCTCGACCACATATTTATCTTGATTAATGAAAATACCATCTGGATTTTGTAATACACAAGTCCCAAAAGAATGTGAGTTCTCCCATAGAACTCATCCAAATTCTTCTTTCATCGGTTTCTCAAAATCTTTGCACATCTCTGTCTTTGTAGACCCAAAATGATATCATCAACATATACTTGAACAAGCAAGATATCATTCTTGTCTTTCTTGATGAACAAAGTTTGATCCACTCTGCCTCTATGAAACCCATTTGCAAGAAGATAAGTAGTTAAGGTTTCATACCATTTCCTTGGTGCTTGATGTAAGCCATACAAAGCTTTAACAACCCTGTAGACTTTGTTAGGATATGCAGGGTCTTCAAAGCCTGGAGGTTTTGAGACATAAACTTCTTCATCTATCTGCCCATATAGAAACGCACTTTTTACATCCATTTGATAGACTTTAAAGCCCATAAAAGATGCATAGGCTAAGAACAGCCTAATTGCTTCAATCCTTGCAATAGGGGCAAACACTTCTTCATAGTCAATACCCTCCTCTTGAGTATATCCACGAGCCACAAGCCTAGCTTTGTTTACGATAACAATTCCCTTTCATCTTTCTTGTTTACGAACACCCATTTAGTACCTATTACCTTCTTGCGAAGGCAAATCACAAAGCACCCATACCTTTTGAAGCTTAAATTGAGCACTCTTCTTGCATTGCTTCCACCCAACTTTCATCTTCAAGTGCCTTGTAGACATTCTTTGGCTCCATTTGTGACATAAAACACATAAATAGACATTCATTCTTGCCTTCATGTAATTTAAATTCATATATTTTACTTATGAATCCATGAACATCGTGCGACTTTGTTTGTATTCTAGTCTTCACGGTGAATAGACATCCCCAATCACATTTTCAAGAGGATGTGATTTATGAACAGAGTGGGGAGTCCGAGGCGCAATCTCACTTGGCATATTAGAAATTTCAACATCATTGGCTTGAGCTTCAATATTAACTGGAGTGGTGATTCCTACATCTGGTGTTGCAGTAGAAACACTTTGCCGAACAATGGAATCAGAATTTCCACTGCTTTTAGAACTTTCAGCATTCACATGACTATTTCCTTCTTTTCTCAAATCACAAGAAGGATGAGCAACTCTAGTTTTCTGTACATCATTATTATCTGCATAGTCCCAAAGAGGTAGACTAAAATCATCTTGATCATCAGTATCCTCTTTGCTTGGTTCATCATCATCAAGAAACTCTTCTGATCCTGCAGCTTCAAAAGAAGATGTGCTTGTAGAAACAAGCACATAATTCATAGTATTTGTTAGAGTATCAAGATCAAACAGTCTTTTCTCGACTAGTTCCTTTGACATTTAATTTGTTTTCCGAGAACTCAACATGCGATTCTCTTCAATCTTTTGGGTTCTTAAGTTGAATACTAAAGCTTTACTAACCATGGAATACCCAACAAAATACCCTTCATCGCCCTTTTCATCAAACATGCCCGGATAATCCAAGGTATTGAGAATAGATACATGACACCCAAATGGTCTCATGAAGTCAAGGGTAGGTGGTCTTCCCTAAACAATTCATAAGGTGTCTTGTTCTTTGTCATTACAACTAAAACCTTGTTTTGCACATAGCATGCGATGTTAATCGCTTATTAAAAAAGTAATTGACAATTTTGAATCGGCCAACATGGTTCTAGCGACCTCTATCGATTATCCTGTTCCTCCTCTCAAGAACACCATTTTGTTGAGGAGTTCTAGCCACACTAAATTCTCTTTAATACCTTTATCTCTCGCAAAACTCATCCATAACTCTATTCTTGAATTCGGTTCCATTGTCACATGTAATGATTTTAACTTTCATATCATATTGGTTTTCTACTACGTGATAAAAATCTTGAGGATGCCGTTGTTTCATCCTTAGTTCCAAGAAAGAAAACCCATGTAAATCTGCTAAAATCATCACCACCACTAGACAATATTTCTTTAGATTCAAGTTGCTCACTGATGTAGGACCAAACAAGTCCATGTGTAACATTTGAAGTGGGTGAGCAATAGAGTTAACCAACTTTGACCTGCAAGAAGCTCTGTGTTGTTTGCCTTTAAGACAAGCCACACAGGTTTGATCATTTTCAAATCTTTTCTGAGGCAGACCTCTCACCAAACCATCTTTGACAATCTTGTTAATGGTTTTAAAGTTAACATGACCAAGTCTTCTATGCCATAACATGGATTCATCCACTGTGGCCTTTGCAAGCAAGCAAGCATAGTCATTTTTAGCAACAATGTTGTTCATATCAAAGCTATATAAATTGCCTTTTCTAGGAATTTTAAGAAGAACTTGACTTTCAACAGGCATCTTAAAATCCTTAGAGTACAAAACACATATCTTTGGTAAAAGAACATTGTTCATTTTGTCACACATTTGTGACACACTAAAAGATTATACTTAAGCTCTTTTACATAATACAGGTTCAAAGTCCAAGTTACCGGTTTAATAACTCCTTTACCAAAGACTTTACCATTTACTCCACCTCCAAACCGACATCATGTCCATCATATTGCTCAAAGTCCGAAAGATAGGACTTGTTGCGGTCATGTGCCTTGAACACCCAATATCTCGTATATCCTTGATCCGATCTTTTGTTCTTGGATGTTCCCGCACATAAGAGTAAAGAGTTAGTTTCTTTTGGGGACCCAAAGCCATGATTGACTTGGATCGCCTCGTGTATCAATATAGTTAAATCTATCAAAGGTCATTGATACACCATTGGGATTGGTTGTAGAGGTGTTTCCTTTAGGTTTCCATTCCCAACGTCTTGAGGCTTTCACAACATTGCCCATGTCCCCCTTTTCTTATTAAAACCCTTGCGGTGGTAGCTCACTGGTTTCTTACAGGTACCCACTGTTGGTTATTATTAACCTTTTTAGCTTGAAAGGTCCTTTTTCTGTTTGTGCAGATTTACAAAGCTTGTTTCGGTATTTGCACTTTTAACGGTGACTTAGGTGAGCAGTGTTACAGTTTTGCGGTGGCAACTGTTTTGAGGCCACTTCTAAGTTGAACCGCTCTTGGGACCATATTGCAATTAGAACTAGGGTGTACATTATGTTGATATCATTAGACTCCACCCTTTTGTTCCCATAGACTACCCTTCTCCCAACATGATAGTCACAATAAGCATGTAAATGATCAAACTACCACAGATATAGCATGCTTTATTGTTCATCACAAAATCACTACCTAATTGTTGAGATTTAACATGATTCCAACTCCTCTGGTTACCCCTAGGAGTCAGTAGGCTTGTTCTATACATCTCAACATACTTTCTGATTGGTCTAGGTTTATTAACCGGTTTCCTAGGTTCCTCTGTAATAGTATTAGCAACTTTGGGATAGTAGTCTCTACATTCTTTTTAACACTCTCATCTACAACGGATGAGTCACTAGCACTCTCAAAACATCATTATCTAGCTTACTCTCTTCCTCACTCTTCACAACCGTGTCTTTTAAATGACCATATTCTCTTACAAGATCCTTAAAGTCCTCTATACTGTATGAGCTAAATCTATACAGAGGTGAATGAACACCCCTTAGTGGTGGGCGCAATATTATAACCCATACCGGACTTAGCTTTATTATATACTTGAGCATTCCAAATTTTATCAATTGACTCGGTGATGATAACATGTGTCTATAGTTAAATTGACATTTTCAAGTTTCTTTTGGAGTTTTCAAGCTCCTTTTGGTATGCTTCATTCACGTGAGTTGTATGTTCTACCTCTCTCTAAGAAGAATCATATCATCATTATAATTTGACTCATTTTCCGATAGTTCTCTATTTGTTTTTCTAAAGCGCCATGGCTCTCTTAAGATTAGCTACGGTATAATTAGCGATTGTATAACTCTTCTCTTTCATTAGAATATAAATTATTAAGTCTTTCAACTTCTCTAGTGACCTACATGTTTTAGAGCAACATTGAGTTTTGTACCTCGAGTCGGAGAAAGCCATGAGAACAAATTCGGTAGCAACAAGAGCGACATCTAAATGTTCTTCTTCTTGTTCATCATCCATCACTACAAGAAAAGTGGCTTTTAGGACCCCCATAAGCGTCATAAAATGGTACTTTTAGGACCTTTCATTTAATAGGACCAAGGATGAAAGCGTTTCATGTAAGGCGGTTGTAATAGGTCCAGCGTCCTAACCCTTATGAAACCAATTTTATGGTCGTATTATATGTCTATGAACAACACAAATAGCGTCTAATAAAACCATATTAGGACACTTTTACAATGTTTTAACATGTGATTACCTACTTTTAATCTTTTGAGACACATAAAACGTCCTTAAAGTATTGTTGGGACGCTTATGATGTAACATCATAGCTATTTTAGCAACCAAGAAAAGGGTACTAATAACTCAAATAAGATTATGATACCAATTTTATGGTGCATTTTAGGTCTATAAACAACACAAATAACGTCCCAATAAAAACATATTAGGACACTTTTCTAATGTTCTAACATGTGGTAACCTACTTTTAATCTTTTGATACACATACAAGCGTCCTTTAATGTTAATTCTTAGGACGGTTATCATATACCATTATAGTTGCTTTAACACCAAGAAAAGGGTCCTAATATCCCAAATACGATTATGAAACCAAATTTATGGTCGCATAATATGTCTATGAACAACCAAATAACGTCCTAATAACAACATATTAGGACACTTTTACAATGTGGTAAAACGTTGTTACCTAATTTTAATCTTTTGATACACATACAAGCGTACTTAAAAGATAATTGTTAGGACGCTTATCATATAACATTACTAGCTTCATAGCCACTAGAATGGTGGCTAACTCATAATAATACATATTGAATTCTAAATGTATGTAAAACAAGAGTGAAGTAGCGTTGAAAAGCTTAAAAATGGGGCAATATTGCCGATATAAATATCATGTAACAAAATCTATACAAAAGCAATGATGTCGTTTGAATTCAAAAAGATAATGAAGTTGTATATCATAATAAAAAAGTATGTTGCTTATTCAAATACAAAACAAAGCTTCTTTATAAACGACGTTTATTGTCGAGTTTGATTAGTTGCCGTCTTTGTCGCAACATAGAACCTTCAATCCTTTCTTGGATGGTCGTAGCGATACTTTTCACCAGTGAGCATTTGTACTATGAAGTCGTAAACAAAGTTTTGCCCTGAAAAAGAAGTTATGTTTTTGACATAGTTTTTTGGATAAATAAAATTATCATAACAAACTGTGGTAGGCATCCAAAGTACAAATGTCAAATTTACCTGTATGGATTCGTAATCCCCCACCATGATGATCATCTTTTAGTAAATCGACTTATGCATTACTTGTTCCCTTCAATTAGATATGTGGCCACTATATTAGCGTGAGCCATTTATTCTTGCCAGACAAGTTTGAACTCTGCACTCACAAGTGATAAAGTTATAGTATAATATGAAGTCAAATATTACAGGCAATGGTGAAGTATGAACACACAACTATGGCAGCTCGGAGGTCGTGTATTCTTTCAAGATCCTCCATAATTACCATCATCTATAGTGCCATGTATCTACAACATCACTCATGCCCTGCCATAAGGTTTTAAAACAAACAGTAAAAACATATCAAACTTAAGCACCAAGTCATAAAAAGTGGTAAAAAGCTTGTAAGGTCAAGTTCAAATCCCTTTGGTGCAAACAACCCTCAAGTGGCCACACCAACCTCCCAAAAAAGGAGGGCGCAAAAATTAGTTCTTTGGTTTCCCCTTTCAACATATACGATCTATGACAGAGGCATATGTGCGGAAATAACGTGATTAGTTCATGTGATGCTACTTTATTCACGAGATGCTATAGAAAAAGCGTATGCAACATTTGACTTGGTCCAATCAAATGTCACAACAACATAAGGGCTTATGTCTCATAATATTAACACAAGATTTACGGCAATACACCTATAATAAATTCTTGATAGCTATATAGCATTAATTTTGTTCCACAAAATTTCATTACTCTTATCGTTATCACGTGCTGTTTATGAATAAGAAAAATGAATCTCAGTGTAGGAACTTACATTGCGCATGGTTCCCATATAAGATAAATGTCATAACCGGTACATAGATATGGTGCGGTTACATCGAAAAGGCGCCATTTGAGTGCGAGTTGAGCACCGCATTAACCTTAACCTTGAAACATTATGATTACAGTTCATCCTCCATTAGATAAAGCCTTGGTATTTAATTATATATTTACATGCAACTAAATAAAATCGATAGCATATCCACATTTAATGCTGACAACCATTTGATGAAGTGGCCTTTCAACACCAAACTTTTTTCAATGCAGAATATTAGGAAACAAAGTCACAAAAATTCACAACAACCTACGGGGATAAATTCAACAGGGTTGTATGAAAGTGGGTCAACTGGAAATATATATTATAACAAGGACTATAGCCCGCTACGTTGCAGCGGGTATTATATTTTTTTTCCCCTGAGTTTAAGTTTAGGCAATGCTCGGCTTGCTCGCACCTGCAAGCCCGAAAACAAAGTAGAGAAAAAAAATTCGAGACAACAAAATGTTAGAGAACATTTAGGAAATGAAGATGTATACATAACTGAATTAGACTATATTAGTTTCACGTACAAAAACTAATACATAACTGAAATGTAGCACTAATACAATTTCTATCTCAAACTCAGCGTTACTCAGTTTTTACTCACGAAGATGGATGAGGTCACAATGTATCTTCCTATATTTGCATTTGTAGTTTACCTTCACTACGTAACTTTTCAATTTGTGACTTTTTTTGAGTTGTTATTGCAGAAACTGGTGGCTGAAGACATTTATGAAGTAATATAATATGCTATAAGCTCTATAAGAGTAAATGGGTTTGAAATGTATATTCAGCAAGATTAGGATTGGCCTAATCTAGAAGAAATAGTGTTCTAAAAGTAGCAATGGGGTGGACATTAGGATTAGACTCATCCATCCACCTTCAATATTCCATGACACATTCATTCACTTTAAAAGACCATTATGTAATATTATAACTAACATAGGAACGAACATATAAAGTGGTATTACCTGGAGGCACTTTGATTCAAAATCATACAATGCATCTGAAAAATAAAAACTTTTGCAATGATTTTATGATTTCTTGCAAATGTTGACCTCTTCCTCTAATTATTCGAACGTGAGCATTTCCTACACACGTGTCACATACCGCAATTAGAAAGGCCAAAAATCCGGAAATTATATTAGTAGCGACAAGTTATTGCCGCTTACATATTCAAGGCACGCACACGCAGACACGCTTAAAAAATGTTGATCGATGAACATGTATTTTAGAGCTTTAGCATGCTATATAGAAAGGAAAAAAAGCATGGTACATTTAAGCGGCTTCCTATGTTGGGTTTGGCAACTTCGTTACTAATTTTGTAGATGCAACATTGCAAAATAAAAACATGGACGTCTGAAAAAAATTCCGGTCGGAAGTTACCTCGTTTGAGACAATTCGCACAGGTTCTCATACCATTATTACATTAAATGAACACATGATTATTAAGGCGGGATAGAGATGAAATAAAATACCGAAATATAAAGTTACCTTATATCCACGAACCTATGTGCGCAATGGAACACAATGGTTGCATAAAGCGGACCGTTAGCAACCTTTCTTACGCGAAACAATGTAAAAGTTCGAAATTAGATACTAAGTGGCGAATTATGTAAAGATTTAAATGGCTACAAAGCACAGGCGATAATGGCCCGACCCGATTACACAAATACTAATAAATTCACTTGCGTAGGTGCTCCTACCGGCCGTGTTTATTGTGCGTCCACAAACTAATGCTACCACTTTCCGGGTCTTGTGTTAACACTGTAACAACACCAAATCATGAAGGATTAAAATAAGTTAAACCTTCATTCATATCTCGTATACATCATTAACAACATAAAACTAATGACTCCGCTTACGGTGGTTGGCGAACACCGTTTGTTATTGGCACCGAGGAGGCGGGGTCCGTTTCTAATCTTTGTTTGCTATCGTAACGATATGTTGCAAGTAATTAATATAATCCAAGCCATCTCTTATATAGTATCTGAACAAAACTTAAGGTGAGAGTTATATATCGTTAAAGAACTACAATGAGAAAAACTCACCCGAGCTTCATTATCCTTCGAAGCATACCTCAGATAATTTCTTTTGCCGTTCTCGCTCCTCACCATGTTCGATCAAGAATATACTCAAATTGCAAATCAACCATCATTTGGCATGATCAAGTGACATTTTAATCAAAATTAATAAATCTAAACATCAAGAACGGTATAACTAAAACAAACAAACAAAAAATCAAACAAAATGCATCGTGAGATAAAGCATAATAGTCCCATAATCAAGTTTTCATCTTGTAAATTTCTTGAAGTGTAAATCAAACATATAAGACAAGTTTATATCCGATTCACACGATTTAAATATATGTCTATGCAAACCTAAAAAGAATTTAAATATTCTTGTGAGATCAAGATAGAATATCGTTGAGGATGAGAGCGAAGCATGTATGCGGTTAAAGGCGTTACAAGAAGGAGGTTATCTATCGAGGTAAGATCGACTCGTAAATGATGAGATGTAGAAAAACCCAGATTTGGATGGTTAATTTGATTTTTGGGGAAAAAAAGAGAAGGAATTCATTTTTTAATTAAAAGAACAATATTTGACGGTTTTGCCGTATTAAACTTCAAGATAATAATGTTTTGCTTTTAGCACATTTGGTAATTCAAAAAACTTAAGGCGATGTTTGTTTTTTAAGAGGCTCTGAATCTGAACCGCACATCTGAATATAAATCTGAGGCGTAAATGTCTGAATCTGACCGCATCTGAATGGGGAAAAAAACTCATGTTTGAACCGCACATTGATTGCTCGTACTATATTTTTATTTTTTTTTTTTATTTTTTTGTCGTGAGGCATTCGGACACCTCTCAGTCTAGACCATTAAGATCTTCTTGCCCGAACACGTGCGAGCGAAAAAAAATAAAAATAAAAAAAAATATAAAAAACCGGTCTAAACGACCAAAATGCCTGACTGCGTCTGAACGAATCAGATTAAGAAGCTGGTAAAAGCCTAATTATGAAAAACAAACACCACCTAGTATGTACATAAGCCATCTTTATGTTTTTGTTCAATAAATCATTTTAGTATTTTTATGGGTTTTTGTGTTATTGTATTATAAAAAGTTGCTAATCAATTCATAATTGTATTTTTCGTTTTTATTCACTTGAGTCACTAACCTATTTGTATAGTTTTATACAAAGAAAATTTTAAATCACTTCACTAATCGGGTTTCTAAAATCAACTTGTTACACTTTTAAATATCTTCAAATCACATTTTATAGTATCCAACACGTCACTTTTAACTCAATTTTATAAGTTTCGTTTAAGATATGTTTCTTTATACTACCTCCGTCTCGGAAAATCAAGCGAGGACTATATTTACGGGACGGAGGAGTATTTTCTTTATTAGATATCGGGTATGTCTCATTGTCGGAAAATAAGATTTTTGCGCTTTTGATTTGTCTCAATGTTGCAAAAATCGTGAATCGGTAGTCGGGCGGTCGACCACCTGCAGTGATGTCGATGATTAATCGGATTGGCATTTCATGCAAGTTTTGGGTATTTCTTGAGACCAAATTAAATATCTTAACTAATTCCAAGCCTACTATGTTTTCAAACCTCAATAAAATGCTTCAATTCTGATTATGAGGTCAATTGTGCGTTATAAGTGAAATAAACGATCCCCAAATTAAGTAGAATGCCTGAATTTTTTTTTTTAAATTGACCGATTTGGCTGATTAGTTTGATTTTTGACCGATTAGTCCGATTTTTAACCGATTCGACCGATTTTTGGTGATTAGTGGCGATTTTTGCCTAGGCCGATTTTTCCATGATTTTCAAAAATCAACAAGGTATAAGGCGATTACAGATTAATCGGCCGCTTAGCCAATTTTGCAACATGTTGTCTTATAACTTATCACATAAATACATAGAAATTTGTAAGACTATGACCGGATGATACTTATTTTAACTTGACTCAACTTTGTGGCATATTGTTAAAACTAGAACATCGAATCACATTTCCGTTTTACCCTTCAACGCTCAATGCACACCATATCTCCTTACTACAACAACGGCAGACGGTGATGGTGGCGACGACGACGACAACGATGACGACCACAACAACAAAAACAATAATAATTGTAACTTAAAAAAATATAAATTCTAAGGGTATTTTCAAAATTCATAAACTTATTAAGATTTAAAGAAACTATCTAAAATGTTTAAATCGGCGGAGAAACCCTTTCCTCATGTACCCCTTTTAGGTGTCCTAAAGGATCTAGCCCCAAACAATGAGCATCTATTCCAGTGATCTTTTAGCTATGAGTTGGGATTGAACCCATGACCTATTTATCTAAAAGCCCTAATTGACCGGTTAACTAGACGTTTTGTGGTGGGAGAGTGAAACCATTACAACAATTCCAGTGGTTAACTATACAATCATACACTTAAGCCTATAAACGTTTTCTAAGGTTTTAGAATTGAACCTAAATTCTGTTTGGATATAACATTATTTTACATTTAGCACAAAAGTTTTAAAATTTACCCTATCTTTTTTAGTTAATTTTGACCAATTTAGTGTCTAATTTTAATTTTCAGTGGCCAATTAAGTGGCTCATTTTGTCACGTGATAAAATAAAGATCTTATATCGAATCTTGGTGTGAAATGTGTTTTTATTTTGGCAAGTGAGTAATTACTTTGGTTGTGTTTGACGTTGTCTTATAGAGGCTTGAGCTTATAAAATAAGCTAGCTTATGAGGGTTTGAGCTTATAAAATAAGTTTTGTTTGTACTATAAGCTTGTAGATGTTTTTATAAGTTATAAGCCTAAGCCCATTGAAACATGCTTATGGGGGCTTATAGCTGGTCAAATTTCTTAAATACCATTCAAATACAATACTTTAACACACAAAAGCTTCAAGTATATGAGTTTTTCTTTGATGTATTTTTATGTGATTTTACATTAATAAGTTTTAGCTCAAACTAATTCGACAAACAACTCTATAAAATATAAGCTCGACTTTCATTTATAACATAAGCCTCGACTCCAACTTTAGCCGTAGCTTGGTCCCAACCCCATTTCACCCGACCTAAGCCCAAGCCGCTCGGGCCCATTTCACCAAACATAACCATTTTATAGATGATTGAGCAAAACTCCCTTTTACTTGAAAGCTTGTAAGCGAGATAAATTGGCGGCAAGAGTTTTCATTTCCCACTAATTTTCCCGCCAACTTGTTCATGTGACACCGCGTTTTCCTTCTTCCTCCTTCCCACTCCTCTTTAGAAGACTTATTCAAAAGAAGCTTTGACACGGTGTTCAAGTAGATAGTTTATGAACCAAGGTATATGAGAATTTCATATCATATTTTTGTTCATTTGCTACAATACTAGATGCAAATGCTTATTATAGAACTTTTGTATTTCTCTGTTACATACTAGTCAATTGGTTGTTTTGTTTTCCTACTTAAAGTCACTTTATTTTCCTATTGTTACTTGTACATAGGAGTTGTTAGATAAAATGTGTAAATGAAATATTAGCAATGAAACTTGTTTTATGTTCAATGATGTCAATATTATACCTATATATGTAATGAATGCTCGGGATTGATTAACCTTAATATTTAAATTCCATCATAGATATAAAAAATCTTAAATTTGATCGTCTCTTTTCCTTCCCAATTTTTGTTATCAATGTCCGACTTTTGTAGTTACAATATAATGAGTATTTGAGTATGAGTTAGTCTTGTTTTTCATTTTGTCAAGGAAAATGATAAATGGACCTAACTAAAGAGGCCTAAAGGAGACCTAAGGCATAAATGAATTGTCACAAACAATCTGTACAATATATTTATCATTAGGTCTCCTTTAAACCCTCTTCTAGCTAGTCCATGTATCAAAGTGTTTTGTCAATGCTATATGGCTTTTAGATCACTCGATAAAGCTATTATACTCCTACAATATAAGATTTGAAACAGGCTAATCTTTGAGTACAACCCTACAACATAGCCTTAGTAACTATATCTTCAATTTATAGTCTTGTTTTTGTGATGATCTTAAATGTGTTGTGCTATATTATTGATATGGGAGTTGTCTTGTTGTATTTGGACAATAGTTACTATTATGTGCTTCTTAGTTCTAATTTCTAAAGTAAAATGTTATTGACTTATTGTCTAATTCTTTATTTTTAGGACATCAAGTGACACTCAAAAGTGAAAGCAACAACTTGCTAGTTATGGCAAACTCTTTTTAGGTCACTTGTATTTCATTACTAATTACAATTAACTCGTGCGTGTTTTGATCGTAGTCCCAAAGTTGAATTACTTCCTAATCTTCATATAGTTTCTTTGCTAACTAACCATTATACTTGCAAAGTTGATATGTTAAATTATGCGACTTTGCAAGTTCATCACAATCGGTTGTAAAGTCCTCATAAAACTAAGGTTAGGGAATATCACTAAAGGATAATTATGAACAATGCAATACACGTATTGATGTGTAAATTTTGAAGGTACATATAATCATATTTTCATCCATAACTTGATTTTAATATGTTTGCGATCCTTATGTAAGAATATTTTAACTCTGTTCTGGTAGCATTTAAACAACGATTGACGCCTATGTGGTATCTTGAGAGAAAGTCCATAAAGATTGGTTGGAACACTTTTTGATGAAAGATGTGAGCTTCCTTAGGCTATGCGGTCGAAGGTAATGAGGATCGGTCGACCAAGGTAAAAATCGATCGGTCACCAATGTGGGTGTTGGGTGGGTAAATCGGTCATCGGTCGACCATTTGGAAAGAAGGTCGTTTTTCAACCGTTTTGGCAAAGGTTTTTTTTTTAGTTACTATTTGGCATTGAAAAGTAAAAAATTACTTTAAACATTTAAATTAATTTGTTCACCGATTGTGGCAACTTGGTTGTCGTCGGTCGTCGGAGAAAAAAACCGATGTGGCAAAGGCGTGGAGGTTCACTCTCGTGCCCGCCTGCATTGTGCCACTTGATTGATGTATTATTTCTCAAACAGAGGCAAAGGTTTTTATGCCTGCTCACTGTTCGTGTGTCATGTAATGTCACTCATTTATAATGGTAAAGAAACAAAGTTAAATGAAATCAATGTGAGATGGTAAAAACATACTCTTCGTTTCGCAATAGTTGGGACAAAGGGAATGTTGGCTTTACATATTGTGATTACGCTATACAAAATGCCGCATCTTATGTAGTTTTCCTTTCTTCGTGTGCAATACTATAATCTAATTAAGTTTTGTATTTACACTAAAGGCAACATTCTTTTAAAGTGTTGCACTTATATGTGAAATGTGCAACGCTTTCCACTAAGTGTTGTCTTTAAGCATTAAAATCGCGGCACTTTTCTAAAAGTGTTGCTTCATATCGTAATATGCAACACTTATTTTTTAAAATGTTGCTTTATCACTAAGGTTGTCAAAAAGGCAACATCTTTGACAAGTGTTGCTTGTTAAGTGTTGCATTAGGCACATTTTGTTGTAGTGTGATTTGGTTCAAATGGAAACCGAGATTGGAAAAATACTTTGTGATTTAGAAAGGATTTTTCCGCCATCATTCTTGGATGTCAAGTGTCATACTAACTAATGTTTAAATAAAACTTTTGTAAATAAGCGTTCTAAAAAGCGATGTTTTATGACTCAAATAAAGGAGTGTTCTATTATGGCCTAGGATAATAAAACCACAACAAATAAGCGTACTATAAAGGTTAATGTTAAAAGACACAGTTGTCAAGGGTCATGTTAATTTTTTTTCAAATAAAACTTTTGCAATTAAGCGTTCTATAAAGCGAATAAGCGTTATAAAAAGCGGATGTTTTACGACTCTAAAAAGATGTGCCATATTGTGGTGTATCATAAACAAACCATTATGAATAAGCGTTCTATAAAGGTTAACGTTATAAGGCGCTATTGTCAAGGGTCCTATTCACTTTTCTTATAAAAAACGTTTGCGAATAAGTGTTCCATAAAACCGATGTTTTATGACTCAAATATCAAGTGTCTTATGATGGTGTATCAATCTATGGGACCCAGTGTCAATGTCATATTAAGTTATGTTTTAATAATCGTTTCGAATAAGCGTTTTAAATAATTAATGTTTTATGACTTATATATCAAGTGTCCTATTATGGTGTATTGTAATAAAACCATAATTAATATGCATCCTTTAAGGGTCCTATTAAGTTTTGTTATAATAAAACTTTTGCAAATAATCGTTTTAAAAAATGATGTTATAAAACCATTGTACATAAGCGTCCTATAAAGGTTAACGTTATAATACCCACGTGTCAAAGGTCCTATTAAATTTTGCTATAATAAAACTTTTTGTGAATAAGCGTTTTAACTAACTGATGTCTTATGACTCAAAACTCAAGTGTCCTATTATGGTTTATTATAATACAACCATAATGAATAAACGTCTTATAAAGGTAATTTATTAGGATTCATATTTTAAGTGTCATATTAAGTTATATGATAATAGGACCCCAAATCATCGACCATCCTATTATATACCTTTTTAGGACATCGCCTAAGTAGCAAATATTTAAAAAGGACCCTAAACGCTCATATGTCCTATTAAACAGTTTTTTAGGACTCCATTATCATACCGTCCCACACAAAGGGTCCTAAAAAGCCATTTTTGTTGTAGTGCATGAAACTCCAATCATAACTCACACCATCAATAGCCAACATTGCCTTTGGTTCTTCCACAGTTGGTCCCTTCTTTTGCTTGTACCATGTAGACCTGTTGTCCTTTTTCTTTGGTCTTCTACATTCTCTAGCAAAATGTCCAAACTTGTGTCAGTTAAAGCACTCCACTTTCTTCTTATCAAAACCTGCAGTGTCATCACCATTAATGTGAATAGGCTTGCCAGTCTTCTTGTAGAACTTCTTAGCCCTCATGCTAAGAAGAGCTATCTGCCATTTATATCCATCTCTTCCAAGTCATCTTCATCAATTTGCTCTATGTCTTCATGAGTTAAGGCGAGCCATCAACTTGTGTGGAGATAAAAGCATAAAGGTAGGATCTCCAATACTAGCAACCTTCTTTTGGAACTGCGGTGGTAACATTAACATTACCGGTGGAAACTTTAGAACCTACGGTGGCAATATCATCATCACTTTCATCTTGAATCATCATTGTCAGCGAGTTTGACAACAATGCCAAGCTCTGGAGCTTGTACCAAGTTTCCACCTTCTTCAACCTTTGCTCAATAAGTTTGAAGTTGTTGTAAAGATCATTGAGCTTCATTGTTTCAATGTCTGCTTTGTTTTCCCATCTGATAACATTGGTTTGAAACTCGAAGGCAAACTTCTTAGAAACTTCAAATTGAGGTCTTCCTTTTCTACCTCAATGCCAAACACGATTAGTTGTGTAACAATCTTACGAAGTTTGGTAAAAATGCTATCAAGTGAGTCATTGCTTGAGCGAGAAGTTTTCATAACTTTGCTTTAACAATGTCTTACGAGTCTTCTTTGTTGCATCATTACCACGAAACACCGAGCAAATCTCTTGAAGCAGTTCCTTAGCGATCTTGTATTTGTTGAATGCAATAATCGGTCTCTAGGAAGAGTCATCGACAATAGACTTCTAGCTTTAAGATCATTCTTCTTTTGAGCTTTTCATAATTTGATTCAGAGCGAAACTTTCCAAGACATCGTGTCACCAACTTTTGAAGTAGTGGTCCGCATTTGAAAGAATCACCAAGTTGAATGATCTCCCATGAGCATAGTCTGTATGAGGAAGTATTGCTCAATCGGTATCCTCCACATCTCAAACTCATTAAGCTTAAGCTTAGGAGTCAGGTGTAGAAGAAGAGTTTGATTGATTGTTTTCCATCTCCATTGTCTTGAGAGAGTAAGTCAAGCTAATTCTTTGGATCTTCTAAAACAAAATATCATAACCTTTCTACGATACCACTTGTTGGATCTAAGACACTCTCCTTGTGTCAATGATATTTTGTATAATATTATCAAGCAAGCGGAATTTACTTAAGTAATACTTAGAAGGCAATTATATGATGTATGAGAGTAAACACAAGTTAACACAAAACTCAAGCTCCAATATTATTAATGAAATAATCGAGTGATCTTGTTATCACTAGGGTTACACCTTGAAGCTTTCGTAGGTAATCTTGTAATGTAATACGTATCAAAGACTATGACCTAGAATCTCCTTTTATACAAGAAGGTCCTCTACAAGATAAGTATATAGCTAACATAATAGAATATACACAAGATCTATTCTATACTTATCAAGAGCGTTTAACCTTATCATTAGCGATAGCGATGGTAATGAAGAACTTGCGGTGGGAATATGTTTCCCTTTGCTAGTGTTAAACCAAGCAGTATAAACCATAACTATCCGTGGTAACGGATTATTCCCAACAATAATTAACGCTAAATTCCTTGATTGGTGAACCCAATACCTCAATCAAAACTTTGATAATTTGATCTTTATGAGTTGGTAATAAAAAGTTTTTTATTAAAATTATGCTACAAGATAAATGCATGACATCTTTGTACATATTTGATTTGACCACATAAAATCAAAACTAGTACCATTTATAAATTAAGTTATGTGCCATGTTGGGATATGAAAGTGCTGAAGATATCAAAGTCTTGAAGATATGAAAATCTTGTAATTACGCAGAAATCTTGGAAGAAGTCAAAGAGTCAAAGTCTTGCTAATGACAAAGTCAAAATCTTGCAAGATGAAGTCAAAATCTTGCTAGAACAAAAGAACGTTATATTCGTTTATGGAAAGTATTGTATTTCATGTTTAGATTACTTGTCGTACAAGGTTATCAATTGTAAACCGCCTAGGATATCCTTGAGCCTATAAAAGGACTCCTAGGTTGGCATTAGAGTGCGATTTAGGAAAAAGAGTTTTAGAGTTTACTGAATTAGTGTTTTAGAGAAAGTTCGATTATCTTAGAGTTGTATTAGAGTATCGCATAATAAGCGATTTAGAGTTTATTATAAAAGTTATTCTTCTTAGCTTTGTTAAGTAAATTCGCGTGCTTGATAAAGATTGCTCGGTGTTTCTTTGTTAATAACTTAGGATTTATCCGAGGTTATTAAACCTTAACAAGCTAGTTAAGTTAGTTTGATTAAAGTATATCGATCCAACAAGTGGTATCGAGCTTGTGTGGAAACTACGACTAGGAAGAAACTCTACTTGACTATATTCAAGATGTCATTGAAATTTCCACCACCCTCAATCACCTCACTCGAATTCCAATAATCAAGAAGGAGAATATGATCTACGGTGCATGAAGATGAGGCGATATATTGCCATTCTGAGACCATGCTCGTGGAATATAATTGTGAATGGGAATGAAGTAGTTCGAGAACCCATTAATGTTCTGGACAACCTATAGCACCAAAGCGGTCTTACCGGCTGACAACCCTAAGGAATCAAGAAGGCTCTAAACATTCTCTTGTCGCCATTCCGATGGTCATCTTCTCAAGTTTCATGAGGCTAAAGATGCTAAGCGACTCTGGCACTCTCAAGACCAGTTGGAGGAATGAAGCCTCTAAGAAGATGCAGAAATTTCTTGAAACAGCAGTTTGAAACTTTCACGGTGGGAGAAGAGAGAGTCTTGATCTTGCCTATGATAGGTTTGAATCTCCTCAACATGTTGGAGTTATACAAAGCGAAGTATCGAGTTGAGGATGCTAATTTGAAGTTTCTAAGGGTTTGCCATCTACATGGCATGTGATTGCTACTATGATCGAGGAGGACAACAAGGATTGGATGTTATGGACTTTGATGATCTCTATCATCAATCAAGGTGTATGAACATGAGATGAGTGGTCAACCCAATACCAAATCTCACGGTGTTGCTTTTCTATCATCACGAAAAGAAGCGGTACTTCAAAAAGTCTTCTTCTCCTCAAAGTCTTGTTTCTCAAAGTCTTCTTTTTTACAATCCCCATCATATGCTCGTGAGCCCACCATCTACCACTTTGCACTCGGATGAAGTTGTGTGCTCCTTCTTGCACAAAAGCAAGCTTACTTGTCACTTATGAAGAGGATCTAGCACAGTTGAAGAAGATGCACTTGAAGAAATTGATGTCGGTGGCAAGTTGCTATGATCACTGCAAGGATCAAAAAGTACATGAAGAAGGCAGGCAAAAGTATTGATTTCAAACCAAAACAAGGAATAACTTTGACAAATCTAAAATTGAATGCTTCATTGTCAAAAGATGGTCACTTTGCAAGGAGTGCGGGTTTGCTAAGTATCAAGCAAAGCAGAACTTACGAAAGCCTAAACTCGAGCTCGGAGAAATTCCAATAAGCGAAACAAAGGCTTTGGTTGCTCGAGAAGTTATCGAAGTTGGTGGAGTGAAGAATTTGATGATGAACCGGTGACTTCTTGTATGGTAGCGATGGAAGATGCGATTGAAGACACGGTGGAAGCATTGGATTGAGTCTTGTTTTTATGAAGAATCGAACATCTTTGCTTTGGAATCGATGATGGCTTTGGAGGATTTGATTGGAGCAAAGAAAGTGAAGATGATCTGTTCTTCTTGCTATGGTGGCTACTTCACCAACTCGGTCTCCTATCTACGAGGTATGCTCAAACTGTTATGAGTTTTATCAAAAATTACTTATGATTATGTGATTGAAAGAGATAATTGTATTAGGGCTAGGTGCGAGGTAGCGAGGTTATCAAATCACTTTAGAGTCTATGGAAGCTAAAATCATAACACATGAAAATAATGAAATGGCTTGGGGTGAAAAGTATGAACAACGGATTACCGAGTTAAAACTTAGTGAATGGAAACTAAAGCGTAAAATTCTTGAAATTGAGAAATTAACTAAGGAAAGAGATGATTTGTTAGCTAAGTTTCTTTGCTTGGGAGAGTCGGCTTGTCTCATGTTGCTTATGTTGAAAAAGCAGAGAGGGGCTTACATTAGAACAAGCTTAGGATTTGGAATGGATTTTAGTCACATAGATGAAAACCAAACTAGTGATCAGGATGATGGTGTTTTTGAGGACATAACCACTAGTGATGATGAACTCATTAACTATGTAGATACATCTAGTAATGAGGGCTCAATAAGTGAACCACCTTCTGAATATAAGAAATACACTGGTTATCATGCTGTTCCTCATCCCATTAGTCATCAACCCTCTAGGCCTAATGTTTCTCGTTATGGTGTAGATAGTCTAGAGTTTAGGAAGAAGCTTGTTGCTCAATCTAGGTGCGAGAAACCCAAAGAAACCGCTGAAAATAATGATCAAAATCAGCGGAACCTTTAAACCAAAGTCTTGCTCAACAAGCGATACCATACACAAAACCTTTTCAAAACAGTCTTGCTAAACCTTTTTGGGATAATTTTGGTCAAAGCAGTTTTATCGGTCATAAAGAAGGCAAAATAATTTTGGGCATAGACATAGACGAAATCACTTTAGTCATATGGGTCAAAAGCGTGTTTTGTGTTATAGTCTAATCACTTAATCAAAGATTGTGACAAACACTCGAAATATCTAAGCAAGTTTCAAGGAATAAGTCAACCAACCGAAACCTAGAGAGCATAAACAAGTTTGGAATAATTCAAATAGGGTTAATCACGAAACTTCTCACGGATCATAGATACCCACATCGAGAAGACCTTGATATCTCACAAGGTGCTTTCCAAATCTTGCTTTCGAGCTACAAGGTCTTGATTACACTACTTGGAATAGGAATTCTAGGAGATCTCACTATCAACCTAGAGCGTATCACAATTCATATAGGGCATCTAGATCACAGGGAACCACTGTTAAAGCCGAATGGGTTAAAAGGAGAAATCTTCTTGAGGACAAACAGATCGTTCAACAAAAAGTGAATCGGATGTTTTGTGATACAAGAAAATGCTAATTATCACGGTGAAAGAGATTTATGTTGAAAAACCGGAGAGTTTTGAAAATCCATGCTAAAAATCATAAGATAATTTTGGATCATCATTTGAAAGATAGTGGAATTACATACTCAAAGAATTTGAGTTTGTAACTCTCGAGGGAACACAAGTCGATAATGGCTTGGGTTCCTAAAAGTTCTAACTCTTTTCTTTGTGTGCGAGGCAACCCGGAAGAGCTTAAAGATCATCTTATTGTGGATAGTGGTTGCTCTGGAAGTATAATGACGATAAAGAGATCATACGATTTTAGAAATATTAGTGGAGGAAAAGTTGCATTTGGGAATGATCCCAATGGAGGAAGGATTCTTGGAAAGGAACAATTAAAGTGGAAGAATCGATTTTGAGAATGTCGGATATGTGAAGGAGCTAAAGTTCAACTTGTTGTCGATCTCTCAATTTGTGATAAAAGCATCTGTGTTATTCAACGACACGAATGTCTCATCCTTTCTTGACTTCAAACTGTTGATGATGACTTGGTAGTACTTAGAGTACCAAGGACAAATGATGTGTATAGTTTAGACATGAAGAGTCTACATTCCTATGGAAGAGCCACATGTTTGGTGGCTAAAGCAACATCTGAAGAGGCACATCAATGGCATAGAAGATTGGGCCATGTTAATTTCAAGAACATCAACAAACTGGTCAAAGGCAATTTAGTTAGAGGTTTACCTTCAAAAACTTACAAGAATGATCAATCATGTTTGGCATGTAAGAAGGGTAAACAATACAAAGCTTCCTGCAAGAAACTTGAGGAAAGAACTATTAGAGAACCATTGGAGCTATTACATATGGATTTATTTGGACCTGTCTCTGTGGCAAGTTTAAATAAGAAAAATCTTGTTTGGTTATTCTTGATGATTGTAGTAGATTCGATTGGGTTTCTTTTGGGCTTTAAAGATGATACCTTTGATGCTATTCGGACTCTAATTATAGCACTTGAAAACCAATTAAGACTCAAGGTTAGAGGTATTAGATGTGACAATGGAATGAATTCAAGAACAAACCTATGGATGACTTTTGTGCAAATAAAGGCATAAAATGGAGTTTAGTATTGCTAGAACACCACAAAAAATGGTGTTGCGAGAGAGGAAGAATAGGACCTTGATTGAGCGGCCAAGGACAATGTTAGCGATTCCCATCTCCTATTCAATTTTAGGCGGAAACGTAAAATCTTGCATGCTATGTATATATGGTTATCATGTCACCAAACCACGATGAAGACACCCTATGAATTGCTTGATGGGCAATAAACCCAACATTCGTTTTATGAAGCCTTTTGGATGCCCTCTTACTATTTTGAAAACCATTGATAATGCAGGGAAGTTTGATGACAAGTCGAAGAAGGTTACCTATTGGGTTATTGTACTAACGATAAAGGATTTAGAGTATACAACGAGTTACTAAGAAGATTCAAGATTGTCTTCATGTTGAGTTTTTAGAAGATCAACACAATGAGAAAGGAAAAGGTCACGATTGGATGTTTGATCTTGAGATTTTATCTCCTTGATGAATTATGTTCTGTTAGAGAAGAAAATCAACCTTTGCACAATGGCGAAGATATCGATATGTTGTTCATGATGTTCATATTAGACACGATCTTGTTCACGATAAAGATCACTGTAAGTCCAAAACAAAGTCTGCATTGTTCTAAGCAAAATCTTGATTCTCCAAAACAAAATCTTGTTGCACCACAATCCTCATTATATCTTGAGGATCAATCTATTCAAGAGGAACTTAATCGGATGCTTCTTGAGATGTCTTAGCACATTCTTAATCGATGAACAAAGGAGAGCTTATGAAGAGGCAAAGAAAACCAAGTCTGCAGAATACTCTCACGATGCTGGGCGGATGCTCAACCAAAATCTTCTTTGCACATTAACGATGCTTTAGATGATTTAGATGATTCTACCATGCAGGTTAAGAAGCGATGATGAGCTTGAAGATGAAGGTATTTTCACGATTCCAATGAAGGTCTTGATCATACTAACTTAGATGATACATATGAAGTTCCCCAGTCACCAATCTTACGAATTCATAAGAATCATCCGGTGATCAAATCATTGGTCCTTCTACGGGTTATTACAAGACAGAAGCTAAGGTCTCTAAACCTCGCAATGCTTTACTTAGCTTTGTTTATAAACAAAACATCTTTGAATCATAAGGACCATCAAACACCTTGTTACTGTTTCATCTCTCGAGAGGAACCCAAGAATATTGCTCAAGCTTGTGAATGGCCAACTTGTAATCTTCGAAACTTAAAACGGATGGGTTTTAGAGTCAAGCGAGATGAAAGAGGCAATGTTATCAAAAACAAGCACAAATGCAATGAAGATCGGGAGTATAGTGTTTCCCGGTCGTTATGTCCCAATGAGCTATGCAATGGATCACCAAACGTATAGTGATCGAGAGATTTGAGCGGAAAAGAGGATTGAATTATTATAACTAAAGAAAAAGCCTATAAATTACAAAGGCTTAAATGCAAATTAAAGAAAATTAAAAGATAAAAATATTAAATAAACGCTATCACTATTTGCAAAATGATGTTTTTGATTTTATGTTTTATAAAACTTAATTAAAAACTACGTAACGTCTGAAATGAAAATGTGAAACTTACACAATATTAATCCTAAAAATATGAAAATGATATTTTACAAACCTAATGATAAAAGAAAATTTTTAGAAAAAGAAAATTATTTTATAACTAATTATCTAATTATTATTAATTAAAAACTATTTTTAACTATTTAATAATAGCCTAAAATACAAGAAAATATGAAATAAAGCTAGAAAAATAAAATTATGACTTGGAAAAATCTAAAATAACAAAGAGAATTTTCAAAACTATTTTTGTATTTTTCGATTATTTTCTATTTTCTATGAATTAAAACTATTTAAAACTACTTAAATTGCTTAAAAATACAAATTTAACTAAGAAAAATCTGGAAAAATATTTTTTGACTTTTATATTTATCTTAACTTAAGAAAAATGAAAAATTATTTTTTGAAACTTTTCTTAATTAATTGTATTAAATGCTAATTAAAAATGCTTAAAATTGATTTAAATCAAGAAAAATAGCAAACAGACTTGGAAAAATCTGAAAAATTCAAGAAAAGTCTAAAATAATATTAGGAATCTAGGAAAATATAAAAACAGGGGTTGTGTGCAAGAAAATGAAAGCGCAATGCAAAGTGCTTATAAATAAGCACTTAATAAGCAAATGGTACCAAAAGGCACCAAATGAAACAGAAGCTACAATATGCTAAAAGTACCCAAATGCAACTAAAAACAACTAGCCTAAACCTCTATTAGCAAGCTACAAAGATTTGATGATTTGAGCTTATGAGCTAAAAGCAGTTTTGAGTGCTACTTTGAGCTTAAGAATAAGCTATCAAATAAGCTAGAAATCAAAAACAAAACTTGGAACCTACACTAGACCTGGCCAAGAACTTGTAAACCAAAAACAGACTTGGACAAGCTCTTATGAGCTCTGTGCAAGCTGCAAAAACAAAACACATGCACTCGGTTAATCTTGAGTTTGTGCTGAGGGATATAAGACATAAAAGACAAGCTCATTTGGAGCTTTTAAAAATTTGACAAAATTCTACAAAAATGACTAATAAGAAAATAGACCAAGTGAAGTTTTAAAACCACAAGTTTCACTTAATTTGGCTCGAAATGAATCAATGAAAATTCCTCTCAGTTAGGCTCAAAACACATTTTCAACTTTGACTTTTGAAGCAGTTTTGAAGATTTGACTTTTATGAACTTTGAATCCAATTTGTGGACTGATTATGATGTTTATGATGAAATGAAGCTAATGCAAGCTATATCTATGAATTTTAAACACAAAACAAGTTTTGATTTTATAAAATCTCAACAGTTAAGCTAATTAGGACGATTTGAAATGAGATTTGACTTTTGAGTGTTTCTACAGCACAAAATTAAAACAATATGAGTTTAAATAGAGCTAAACAAACATAAAACAACAAGTCTTAATCATGAACAAACCTCTAACACAGTTTAAGCAATAAATCCAAACACCCTTTTATTCAACTGATATGCAATTAAAATGAGATAACAACTTTATTTAGCTAAAGCAATGAATCAAACTGAGTTAAATTAACCTAAATACAACTAATTAAGCAGATTTAACTAATTATAACTACAAACACAGATTATGCAATAATCTTGAAAATAACTTACAATGGTCCTTAGCCACTATGGCTTGAAATCAATCGAACCAATGAACCTCTAACCTATATTATATCAACCCAATGAACTCGAAATCAACCCAAATCCATGAATCGCTTCACCCATTATCCATTTCATTTCAATTTGAGCCAGTTTGACTTTCTTTGACCAAGATCCAAAATTGCTTGAAACTTAAATGTAAGCTTACAAAAGCTATAATAAGCTTATATAAGCTTATTTGAACTTGAAATAAGCTATTTGAAGCTTGAATATATCGAATTTGAAATGGAAATTTTCAACGATGAGCACAAAACATGAAATGTATAACACAACTTGAATTGATACTTGAAAATAGTTTATATACATAAAACAACTTAAAGTTGATACAATGAAACAAAAATTACAACTTTTAATTTAACTAAAACTTTTTAAGCTAAAAAGCGACATTAATGAAAAATAAAAACTACAAGACTCCTTTCTTCTCTTCCTTCTTCTTTCTTTTATACTCCAAACTCTTCTCTCTCTCTCGAATGTTTCCACAATTTTCTTGACCATTGGATGGTTTGAAATGATCTTGGCCATTGAATGGATTTTGGCGCCAAAATGCTTTTTATCCGATTGGGAGGTTGAGTGAGGGGTGAAGGAGCATTAAATGCTCTTTGGAGTTTAGTTGAGGTGGGGGACATGGAAAGTGTGAAGGTGAGGAGGGGATGGTTGGGAGGAGGTGTGTTGCGAGCAAGCGGTGGTGGAAGAAGACTTTGGCGGGTTGGTTTTTTTTGACGAAAGGGTTGACCAAGGGCTTATATAAAAGGGGGTCAAAATGGAAGGGTCAAAAGGGTTTGGCGGGGGTCAATTGGTTTATGACAAGGGTCCAAAATGGTTTAAAGGTTTAAAATAACAAGGACCTATTTGTAATTTACGAAAATGCAAGGACCAATTACGCCAATTTGCAAAGTTGCTCCAAGGGACTAAAAGTGACAAGCTTCAATAGTACAAGGACCAAACTTGACATTTTCAAATTTCAAGGGCCATTTTGCCAATTTTTAAACTTGAAGGACCAAACTTTGTAATTTCTCAAAACTTTTGATATTTTTCACCAAAGGACTAATTTTGACAACTTATGATTTTAAAAGGACCTTTGGTGATTTTTCTTTTGAAATTAAGTGCTCGGGGACTATTTCGACAATTTTTGAAACTTGGGGGTGAAGCGCCAATTATGCAAACTTAGCTCATTTTCATCGATTTTGAACATTTTGCATCCGAAACATATAAAATGCAATTTTGGAATATTTTCGATATTTTGATGCATTTCGAGCATTTTAAGCGTTTTGCGATTCAGTTGACCAAAAATGATGAGTATTTACACACTCATCAATCCCCACACTAAACTATTGCTAGTCCTAGCAATCTTTTGAAAAAACTTAATGGATTTGAATCTCTTTACCAAAAGCCATTACTTCGGAGTAGCCAAATGTTTCGAGTTCAAGTAAGAACCATGGTACACCGATAACCATGTGATTTTGAGCAAACCACCGACTTCAACGGTTTGATTTGTCTTTACGAAGCCGTTTGCTCGGACTAGCCAACTCTTAGATAAATTATCAATATTATCTTTGGTGAGTGATTACCAATTATGGTTTTCCATTGCCTTTACCACAAGCCATAAACTTGCGGGCTAGCCACTCTTCACTTTTAAAGATATGGTGAAATGAATACCATACAATTTTGGGCAAATTGCAAGCCGTCAACGGTTTGAGATATCTTTACCAAGAGCCGTTTGCTCTGGATTAGCCAATCCTTTTGTTTATTAGACATGGCGGATGATAACCAAATGAGTAAGTGTAAAACACTTACTCCAAAAAAAAAATTTGGCCAAAAGCGGGGAATTAGGCGGTATAATTACATGATAAAATTCGTGAGAATTCCCCACACTTAGAAATGAATATTGCCCTCAATATTCAAAGTACCGCGGTTATGCGAAACAAAAACGTAAAGGGAAATACTACGGCCATTATTTAGAAAGATTTTTTTTTTTTTTTTTTTTTTAAAACTTATATATACACAACATGTGGGCAACCCCCCACACTAGGGTGGTAGAAAGATAGAAAGAAGTCGAAATATGGGTGAAAACCCATATGGCATCTCTTGTTTTTTGATTCCCGAGTCGCTAGCTTGACTCGATCCCGCATTCATTGGTTCATGGGAAAGTTTGTAAATCCGGGACAACCACGGGAGGAATGTCCTCTCCAAAATAATGCTTCAACCGATGACCATTCACTTTAAAGTTTGGACCATCGGGTTGAGATAACTCAATGGTTCCATAAGGATAAACCTTAGTGATGGTAAATGGTCCGGACCGGTGGGATTTTAATTTTCAGAAAATCTTCAATCTTGAATTGAAAAGAAGGACTCGATCACCGACGTTGAAAACGCGGTTTTGATTTTGAGTCATGAATCTTCTTTGTCTTTTGTTTGTAGATCAAAGAGTTCTCGTATGCTTGATCACGGAGTTCATTTAATTCATTCATTTGAACTTTCCGTGATCACCGGTATCTGAATATCAAAGTTGGCATGCTTCAAGGCCCGGTATGCCTTGTGCTCGAGCTCAACCGGCGGATGACATGCCTTCCGTACACTAGCTTGTATGGAGTGCACCCGATGGGTGTTTTATAAAATGTCGGAAGGCCAGTCGTCATCTAGCTTATCCGACCAAGAGGCACGGTTTTCGCCAACCGTCCTCTCAAGATTCTTTAATCCCGGTTGGAAACTTCCACTTGCCCACTTGTTTGGGGTGGTGCAGCGATGAGAGGCGGTGAGTTACACCATACTTTTGCATGACTCTATCAAATTGGTCATTGCAAAATGCGTACCACGATCACGATTATGGCTCGTGGAGTTCCAAACCTAGCAAATAGAGATTTTAAGAATTTCACAACAACTCGGGCATCGTTGGTAGGTAAAGCTTTAGCTTCAACCCATTTTGACAAGTAGTCAACGGCCACGAGTATGTATTTATTACCATGAGAAGAAGGAAATGGCCCGTAAAGTCAATGCCCCATGTCAAAATCTCACACACTTGAATGGCGTTTTGCGGCATTTCATTTCTTTGTGAGATATTCCGTGGCGTTGACAAGCGTCGCGGTTTTGACAAATTCATGGGCATCCTTGTAAATCGTGGGCCAATAGAATCCGGAATCAAACACCTTCTTGGCGGTGTAGTTGGGGCTATGATGTCCCCAGTGGGTCGAATGGCAAGCTTTGAGAATGTCAATGGCTTCGACCATATACACATCGCGGATGACTTGATCCGCACAAATTTTAAACAAGTAGGGTCGTCCCGAGTAATGTTTCACATCTTTAAAGAATTTATTTTTCTGTTGGGACGACATCCCTTTCACCACAAAGTTACCCGCATGGTAATTTGCAAAGTCGACAAACCATGGGGTAGAAGAGTCTCCACGAAAAGAAACCACATTGATTGTTTCGAGAGGAAATGTTTCGTTTATTTCCTTTTCTCGAACACATCTTGGTGAGGGTTTTCTAGGCGGGACGAGATGATCGTGACGGGTTCTCGGCTCCTTTTTATCACGTATAATGATATCAAATTCTTGTAGGAGGAGAACCCAGCGGAGCAATCTCGGCTTTGCATCTTGTTTTGCAAAGAGATATTTGAGGCCGAGTGATCCGTATACACCACGCATTTGGTCAAGATAAGGTATGGCGAAACTTTTCAAACGCATACACCACGACTAATAATTCTTTTACGTAGTGGTGTAATGGGTTTGAGCTTGATCATAGTTTTACTTGCGTAGTGGATAGGTGAAAATGCTTGGTTTTGCGTTGCCCCAAGACCGCACCGATAGCAAAATCACTTGCATCGCACATGAGCTCAAAGGGTAAATCGATCGGGGGCAACTAGAATGGGTGCTTCCGTAAGCTTTTTCTTTAGTGTTTCAAAAGCTTGATGCACTCGGGAGAAAAGATAAAAGGAGCATCTTTTCGAGAAGATGGGTCATAGGCGGCGATTTTAGAAAATCTTGAATGAATCTCGATAAAACCGGCATGACCTAGAAAACTCCTAATACCTTTGGCGGTAGTAGGATGAGGTAATTTAGCAATAACATCAACTTTTGCTCTATCTACCTCAATCCGTTTTTGGAAATCTTATGGCCAGGACTATGCCTTCTTTGACCATAAAGTGGCTCTTCTCCCAATTTAGACATAGATTGGTGTCTTCACACCTTTTAAGCATTTTGTCTAAATGGGAGAGACATGTATGAAACGAGTCCCCAATGACCGAGAAGTCATCCATAAACACCTCCATTGTTTCCCGATCATGTCGTGGAAAATTGCCATCATACATCGTTGGAGCGTGCGGGAGCATTACATAAGCCAAAAGGCATCGTCTATAGGCAAATGTCCCGTATGGGCGGTGAATGTGGTTTTTCTTGATCCGGCGGATCAATGGGGATCTGAAAGTAACCCGAGAAACCATCAAGGAAACAATAGTATTCGTTCCTGCTAATCTCTCAAGCATCGGGTCCATGAAGGGTAGAGGAAAATGGTCTTTACTGGTGGCTTCGTTTAACTTGCGATAGTCAATACACACGCCATCCGTAACCAATCGAGTTGGAATTAACTCGTTTTCTTCATTCGTGACAACGATAATGCCACCCTTTTTGGAGCAATGAATTGGGCTAACCCAAGGACTATCGGAGATCGGGTAAATTAAACCGGCATCAAGAAGTTTGAGAACCTCTTGTTTGATAACCTCATGAATCTTAGGATTCACCCTTCTACGATGTTGAATTGCTGGTTTGAAGTCATCCTCCATTAAGATTTTGTGAGTACAAAACTCGGGGTTGATACCCTTAATGTCGGAGAGTTTCAAGCAATTGCTTGCTTGTGTGACTTCAAGACCTTTATGAGGCGATTTTCTCCTCCTCGGTTAAGTCTTTAGCAATTATGACGGGTAATTTATCATCACCCTCCAAGAATGCATACTCGAGATGAGGAGGTAGGTCCTTAAGTTCAACCTCGGGAAATTCTTGATAGATGTTTGTCTTGATTTGATTTCCTCAATCGTGATTTCTTTCGGAGGAGTGAAGGTAATGGATCTTCATTTAGCAATTGCTCAAGATAAAGAATATCCCCTCCGAATCATAAACACCATCAATTCGGTGAATTGATTCATCGATAACAAGAAATTCATCGATCTCTTCCGGAAGGAAGTCACCTCCCTCAAGCGGGTGAGAGAGGGAAGAGTCGGCAATGATAGGTTGAGAAGATGTGGTGGAATCCCCACTCACGAAATTATGAAGATAACCAAGAAACTCTTGAGTACTCCTCGAAGCAATATCAATTAAATCGACTCGATTAAGCGATTCGATATCATAATTTGAGGAGTACCTCGAAGTTTGATCGAGGTTAAAGGTATGACTTCATTACCCACACGTAAAGTGATTTCTTGCTCAAATACATCAATAAGAGCACGGCCCGTTCTCGGGAATCCTCGTCCAACAATGAGAGGAACCCGATGATCGGCATCGAAATCAACAACCACAAAGTCGGTGGAAAATGGAACTTTCCTACTTTCACGAATACATCCTCGGCGATGCCAAGAGGACGCGATATAGAAACGATCGCAAGCTCAAGAGTCATGCGGTGGGAATAAGTTCGGAAGAAAGTTTCTTCCACCTTGAATAAGGCATCAGTTGATGCTTGCACCAAGATCGGCAAGGGCAAAGCATTCAATCATCCGGGAAAAACACAAGGAAGAAGAAATTTTCCGGGATCTCCTAGCTTCTCGGGAAGCTTCTTTAACAAAATGGTTGAGCAATTCTCGTTCAAAGGAGTTTTAGCCATTTCAAACGACTTTTCCTTGTTGCTCAACATGTGTTTGAGAGTAGATGCAAACTTGGGCATCAACATGATGGCATCCATAAAGCTTATGTCAAAATGAAGTTCTTGGAAAATTTGAAAGAATTTTTCCATTTGATGACTAGCTTTCTCGCGGAGCTTTGCTCATGTAAGCGTGAGGGTAAGGAATAGAAGTTTTGGATTTGGGGTTACCAACCGGAGGTTCAAAACAACTCGAGTTTGGTTTTGGGTTTCGGGACAACACGAGGATGGACATTCTTGGTACTTCCGTTATTAGTAGGAAGTTCCTTGTCCTTTGTCGCCTCGGGTTCGCTTTCCACTACCTTCGGGAGAGAAGAAGAAGAGGTAGTAGGAATAGCGGGTCCATCATAAAAGCACCACTTACGGTTGTGATCGCCTTTGCATCGCCCCTCGGATTAGCGATCGTGTTGCTAGGTAAAGTACACGGCCGGGGTCGATCATTTAAAGACTTCTTAATGTCGAAATCGGCTAACCAACAACCGATTCATTTCCTCTTGGGATTTCATGAATTGTTTCAACAACTCATCGGATGATGGTCCAGTTGGAACAATGGCTTGAGTTTGCAGAAAATTCGGCCTCTATTGTTAGGATTAGGGCCTTGATTTTGAAAATTTCCTTGATTATTGCCATGAAAATACCACAGGTTGAAATTTCCACGACACAGGTTTCTATTGAAATTTCCTTGGTGTTGGAAATTTTGATTTTGATTTTGAAAACCGTTGTTTGGACTGAAATTACCTTGGTTTTGAAAACCTTGGTTTGGTCTATTTTGATTTTGATTACGGTTTTGATTGAAACCGGAGGTCGAGGTAGTGGTTAGGGCGGTGGTTCGGGTCTATAGGAGCACGATATTGGTTGCCTCCTTGATTAGAAATCCGCCCACAACATTAGCTTCAAAGGGTTACCATCGGTGGCCATACAATTATAATAAGCATGGGGCCACCACAAGTAACACAGACTTCCACTTTCTTAACTTGAGGAGGTGAAGTTTGTGGAAAAAGACTTTCTTTTGGTTGGAAGAACCAAAGCTTGAATAGCTTCAGTGAGTTTGTCAATCTTAGCATCGGTGCTAGATTGACTCACGAGCGATGAAGAAGAAGGACCAACAACGACTTGGGAAACAACCGGCTTGCTTCGTGCGGTCACGGACTTTAGACTTGTTTTCAATGATCGCTAAAGCTTCTTTGTGGTTTTGCTTAAGAAATTTCCTCCAGGGAGGAATTGAGAGAATCTTGATCAGATTGACTCACTCCATTGTAGAAAGTATCGAGTTGCATCAACTCGGAGAAACCGTGGTGAGGACATTTGCGAAGCAATTCCTTAAAACGATCCCACGATTCATTGAAGGATTCATCAAACTTTTGAGTGAACTTGATGATTTCATTTTAAGACTCGTGGTTTTGGAAGGTGGATAAAATTCATTCACAAATTTCTTCACGGATCTTCCCATGTCTCAATTGGTTGAGGGGTTGTTTTCAAGCCAAATCCGGGCTTGCCCTCGAGAAAAATGGGAGCGAAGAAGCTTAACTGACATCGGTGGGGACATTCTTGTATTTGATGGTAGATGCAATCTTGTTAAACCATCGAATATGAGCATGAGGATCATCCGCTCAAAACCATAGAATTGATTTGAGGTTACAAGATTGATAACCGGTTTTGAGTTCAAAATTTTCGACCACAATGGTGGGTACAACGATAACATCTCCATACCCGTCGATGGGTGCACGGAGAAGCTCACATAAGGCGTTCTTCCGCCATGATAGCGGAAGTAGTGTGAGCGGTCCGGATCTCGAATCCGGTGATGGAAGCGAAAGTCTCTGGACACGCCTTCTTGGAATCTTGACAAGCTCACGAAATGGGCTCACGGATCTAGAAGAGCGAGTGCGCATACACTAGAGTTAACTCTAAGAAACTCGAGTTAAGGAGAGAAATGGGAATTATGAAGGCGTTTTATAAAAATGGGGTGAGAAGAATCTTTATGGGTTTTACGGTTCGATAAGTAGATATAACAACAAAATCAATTAAAACAAAATCGAGGCAAAACAACGATGAACTTAACCAATAATCACAAGATGAATGGCTTCTTTGAAAAAGGTACACCAATCACAAGGACACAAAGGCAAGTTTTAAATCTTTGGTTCGGGAACTTATTATGGTCGTACCCCAGTTAGGTAGTACCTTTGCCTTGGTTTGCGGTGGTAATCTTTTATGTTGTTATTATTAAAGAAAGCGACAAATCTTTTGTATTTTTATATTTGATACATATATAGAAACAAAAGGAAAATATTTTTGTGTTTTATCGTTTTGGATGTTTTGGGTTTTGGATTTTTATAAGAAAATATGGATATATATATATATATAGATGGATGGTATGAACAAAGAGTGAGTATTCAAACTACTAATCGCTAAGCGGAAGATAATCGGCCTGACTCCCGTGGCGCGCAAAAATTTGATCCGTGCAAACCGTCAAGTTTTCTCACTCAAGTGACCACTTGTGAATGGCCAACCGTAAGAAACTTAAAACAGTTCGGACACAAATGCAATGAAGATCGGGAGAGTATAGTGTTTCCCAGGTCGTTATGTCCCAATGAGCTATGCAATGGATCACCAAGCGAATAGTGATCGAGAGATTTGAGCGGAAAAGGATTTGATGATTATAACTACGAAGAAAAAGCCATAAATTACAACGGCTTAAATGCAAATTAAAGAAAATTAAAAGATAAAAATATTAAATAAACGCTATCACTATTTGCAAAATGATGTTTTGATTTTATGTTTTATAAAACTTAATTAAAAACTACGTAACGTCTGAAATGAAAATGTGAAACTTACACAATATTAATCCTAAAAATATGAAAATGATATTTTTACAAACCTAATGATAAAATAAAATTTATAGAAAAAGAAAATTATTTTTATAACTATTTATCTAATTATTATTAATTAAAAACTATTTTTAACTATTTAATAATAACCTAAAATACAAGAAAATATGAAATAAAGCTAGAAAAATAAAATTATGACTTGGAAAAATCTAAAATAACAAAATATAATTTTCAAAACTATTTTTGTATTTTTACGATTATTTTCTATTTTCTATGAATTAAAACTATTTAAAACTACTTAAATTGCTTAAAAATACAAATTTAACTAAGAAAAATCTGGAAAAATATTTTTTGTCTTTTTATATTTATCTTAACTTAAGAAAAATGAAAATTATTTTTTGAAACTTTTCTTAATTTTTGTATTAAATGCTAATTAAAAGTGCTTAAAACTAATTTAAATCAAGAAAAATAGCAAACAGACTTGGAAAAATCTGAAAATTCAAGAAAAGTCTAAAATAATATTAGGAATCTAGGAAAAATATAAAAACAGGGGGTTGTGTGTGGGAAAATGAAAGCGCTATGCAAGTGCTTATAAATAAGCACTTTGAATAAGCAAATGAGCACAAATAAGCACCAAATGAAAACAAAGCTATAATATGCTAAAAGTACCCAAATGCAACTAAAAACAACTAGCCTAAACCTCTGAATTGCAAGATTAACAGATTTGATGATTTGAGCTTATGTCTAAAAAGCAGTTTGAGGTGCTACTTTGAGCTTAAGCATAAGCTACTCAAATAAGCTAGAAATCAAAACCAAGTTGGAACCTAAACTAGACCTGGCCAAGAGAACTTGTAAACCAAAAATGAGACTTGGAAAGCTCTTATGAGCTCTGTGCAAGCTCTGCAAAAACACATGCAACTCGGTTAATCTTGAGTTTGTGCTGCAGGGCAATATAAGACCATAAAGACAAGCTCATTTGAGCTTTTAAAAATTTGACAAAATTATACAAAAATGATAATAAGAAAATAGACCAAGTGAAGTTTTAAAACAACAAGTTTCACTTGATTTGGCTCAGAAATGAGTCAATGAAAATCCTTTCGAGTTAGGCTCAAAATGCAGAGTTTTCAACTTTTGACTTTTGAAATAAGTTTGAAATTTTGACTTTTATGAACTTTGAATCAAATTTGTGGATGATTATGATGTATTATGATGAAATGAAGTCCTAATGCAAGCTATGTCTATGAATTTTAAACACAAAACAAGTTTTGATTTTCCAAAATCTCAACAGTTAAGCTATTAGACAGATTGAAATGAGATTTTGACTTTGAGGTTTGCAAGGCACAAAATTAAGACAGATAATGAGTTTATTAGAGCTAAACAAACATAAAACAACAAGTTTAACTCATGAACAAACCTCTAACACGATTAAAGCAATAAATCCAAACACCCTTTAATCAACTGATTTGCAATTTAAAATGAACTAACAACTAAACTAGCTAAAGCGATTGATGATCAAACTAAGTTAACTAACCTAAATACAACTAATTAAGCAGATTTAAACTAATTATAACTACAAATACAGATTATGCAATGAAACTTGAAAATGACTTACAAATGGTCCTTAGCCACTATGGCTTGAAATCAATGAACCAATGAACCTCTAACCTATTTATATCAACCCATTGAACTTCAAAATCAACCCAAATCCATATACGCATCACCCATTGACCATTTCCATTTCAATTTGAGCCCGTTTGACTTTCTTTGACCAAGATCCAAAATTGCTTAAAACTTAAATGTAAGCTTATAAAAGCTATTATAAGCTTATATAAGCTTATTTGAACTTGAAAAATAAGCTATTTGAAGCTTGAATATGAGAATTGAAAATGAAATTTTCAACGATGAACATGAAAATATGAAATGTAAACACAACTTGAATTGATACTTAAAATAGTTTATATATACAATAACTTAGTTTGATACAATGAAACAAAAAATTACAACTTTTAAACTTAACTAAAACTTTTTAAGCTAAAAATCGACATTAATAAAAATTAAAACTAAGTAGACTCTTTTCTTCTCTTCCTTCTTGCTTCCTTTTATACACCAAACTCTTCTCTCTCTCTCTGAATAGTTCCCACATGTTTCTCACCATTGGATTGCTTGAAATGATCTTGGCCGTTTGATGGATTTTGGCGCCAAAATGGTTTTAAGCAGGTTGGGGGTTGAGTGAGGGGTGAAGGTGCATTAAATGCTTCTTGGAGTTAGTTGAGGTGGGGGACATGGATGAGTGAAGTGTGGTGGAGGGGATGGGAGGTGAGTGTGTTGCGAAGAAGTTGGTGGGAAGAAGACTTTGGCGGGTGGGTTGTTTGACCAAGGTTTGACCAAGGGCTATTAATAATAAAGGGTCCAAAATGGTTTTGACAGGGTCCAAAGGGTTATGGCGGGGTCCAATTGGTTTTGACAAGGGTCCAAAATGGTATTAAAGGTTTAATAATAACAAGGACTATTATGTAATTTACGAAAATTGGAGGACCAATTACGCCAATTTGCAAAGTTGCTCCAAGGGACTAAAAGTGACAAGTTTCAATAGTACAAGGACCAAACTTGACATTTTCAAATTTCAAGGACCATTTTGCCAATTTTCAAACTTGAAGGACCAAACTTGTAATTTCTCAAAACTTTTGATATTTTTCACCAAAGGACTAATTTTGACAACTTATGATTTTAAAAGGACCTTTGGTGATTTTTCTTTGAAATTATGTGCTCGGGGACTATTTCGACAATTTTTGAAACTTGGGGGTGAAGCGCCAATTATGCAAACTTAGCTCATTTTCATCGATTTTGAACATTTTGCATCGAAACATATAAAATGCAATTTTGGAATATTTTCGATATTTTGATGCATTTCGAGCATTTTAAGCGTTTTGCGATTCGATTTGACCAAAAATGATGAGTATTTACACACTCATCAATCCCCACACTAAACTATTGCTAGTCCTAGCAATCTTTTGAGAAAAACTTAATGGATTTGAATCTCTTTACCAAAAGCCATTACTTACGGAGTAGCCAAATGTTTCGAGTTCAAGTAAGAACCATGGTACACCGATAACCATGTGATTTTGAGCAAACCACCGACTTCAACGGTTTGATTTGTCTTTACGAAGCCGTTTGCTCGGACTAGCCAACTCTTAGATAAATTATCAATATTATCTTTGGTGAGTGATTACCAATTATGGTTTTCCTTGCCTTTACCACAAGCCATAAACTTGCGGGCTAGCCACTCTTCACTTTTAAGGATATGGTGAAATGAATACCATACAATTTTGGGCAAATTGCAAGCCGTCAACGGTTTGAGATATCTTTACCAAGAGCCGTTTGCTCTGGATTAGCCAATCCTTTTGTTTATTAGACAAAGCGGATGATAACCAAAGATGAGTAAGTGTAAAACACTTACTCCAAAAAAAAAAATTTGGCCAAAAGCAGGGAATTAGGCGGTATAATTACATGATAAAATTCGTGAAATTCCCCCACACTTAGAAATGAATATTGCCCTCAATATTCAAAGTACCGTGGTTATGCGAAACAAAAACGTAAAAGGGAAATACTACGGCCATTATTTAGAAAGATTTTTTTTTTTTTTTTTTTTTTTTTTAAGAAAACTTATATACAAAACATGTGGGCAACCCCCCACACTAGGGTGGTAGAAAGATAGAAAGAAGTCGAAATATGGGTGAAAACCCATATGGCATCTCTTGTTTTTGATTCCCGTCGCTAGCTTGACTCGATCCCGCATTCATTGGTTCATGGGAAAGTTTGTAAATCCGGGACAACCACGGGAGGAATGTCCTCTCCAAAATAATGCTTCAACCGATGACCATTCACTTTAAAGTTTGGACCATCGGGTTGAGATAACTCAATGGTTCCATAAGGATAAACCTTAGTGATGGTAAATGGTCCGGACCGGTGGGATTTTAATTTTCAGAAAATCTTCAATCTTGAATTGAAAAGAAGGACTCGATCACCGACGTTGAAAACGCGGTTTTTGATTTTGAGTCATGAATCTTCTTTGTCTTTTGTTTGTAGATCAAAGAGTTCTCGTAAGCTTGATCACGGAGTTCATTTAATTCATTCATTTGAACTTTCCGGTGATCACCGGTATCTGAATATCAAAGTTGGCATGCTTCAAGGCCCGGTATGCCTTGTGCTCGAGCTCAACCGGTAGATGACATGCCTTCCGTACACTAGCTTGTATGGAGTGCACCCGATGGGTGTTTTATAAAATGTCGGAAGGCCAGTCGTCATCTAGCTTATCCGACCAAGAGGCACGGTTTTCACCAACCGTCCTCTCAAGATTCTTTAATCCCGGTTGGAAACTTCCACTTGCCCACTTGTTTGGGGTGGTGCAGCGATGAGAGCGGTGAGTTACACCATACTTTTGCATGACTCTTTCAAATTGGTCATTGCAAAATCGTACCACGATCATGATTATGGCTCGTGGAGTTCCAAACCTAGCAAAGAGATTTCAAGAATTTCACAACAACTCGGGCATCGTTGGTGGGTAAAGCCTTAGCTTCAACCCATTTTGACAAGTAGTCAACGACCACGAGTATGTATTTGTTACCACGAGAAGAAGGAAATGGCCCCATAAAGTCAATGCCCGGATGTCAAAATCTCACACACTTGAATGGCGTTTTGCGGCATTTCATTTCTTTGTGAGATATTCCGTGGCGTTGACAAGCGTCACGGTTTTGACAAATTCATGGGCATCCTTGTAAATCGTGGGCCAATAGAATCGGAATCAAACACCTTCTTGGCGGTGTAGTTGGGGCTATGATGTCCCCAGTGGGTCGAAATGGCAAGCTTTGAGAATGTCAATAGCTTCGACCATATACACATCGCGGATGACTTGATCCGCACAAATTTTAAACAAGTAGGGTTCGTCCCGAAATAATGTTTCACATCTTTAAAGAATTTATTTTTACATTGGGACGACATCCCTTTCACCACAAAGTTACCCGCATGGTAATTTGCAAAGTCGACAAACCATGGGGTAGAAGAGTCTCCACGAAAAGAAACCACATTGATTGTTTCGAGAGGAAATGTTTCGTTTATTTCCTTTTCTCGAACACATCTTGGTGAGGTTTTCTAGGCGGGACGAGATGATCGTGACGGGTTCTCGGCTCCTTTTTATCACGTATAATGATATCAAATTCTTGTAGGAGGAGAACCCAGCGGAGCAATCTCGGCTTTGCATCTTGTTTTGCAAAGAGATATTTGAGAGCCGAGTGATCCGTATACACCACGCATTTGGTCAAGATAAGGTATGGCGAAACTTTTCAAGCATACACCACGACTAATAATTCTTTTTACGTAGTGGTGTAATGGGTTTGAGCTTGATCATAGTTTTGCTTGCGTAGTGGATAGGTGAAAATGCTTGGTTTTGCGTTGCCCCAAGGCGCACCGATAGCAAAATCACTTGCATCGCACATGAGCTCAAAGGGTAAATCGATCGGGGCAACTAGAATGGGTGCTTCCGTAAGCTTTTTCTTTAGTGTTTCAAAAGCTTGATGCACTCGGGAGAAAAGATAAAAGGAGCATCTTTTTCAAGAAGATGGGTCATAGGCGGCGATTTTAGAAAATCTTGAATGAATCTCGATAAAACCGGCATGACCTAGAAAACTCCTAATACCTTTGGCGGTAGTAGGATGAGGTAATTTAGCAATAACATCAACTTTTGCTCTATCTACCTCAATCCCATTTTGGAAATCTTATGGCCAAGGACTATGCCTTCTTTGACCATAAAGTGGCTCTTCTCCCAATTTAGACATAGATTGGTGTCTTCACACCTTTTAAGCATTTTTTCTAAATGGGAGAGACATGTATGAAACGAGTCCCCAATGACCGAGAAGTCATCCATAAACACCTCCATTGTTTCCCGATCATGTCGTGGAAAATTGCCATCATACATCGTTGGAGCGTGCGGGAGCATTACATAAGCCAAAAGGCATCGTCTATAGGCAAATGTCCCGTATGGGCGGTGAATGTGGTTTTTCTTGATCCGGCGGATCAATGGGGATCTGAAAGTAACCCGAGAAACCATCAAGGAAACAATAGTACTCGTTCCTGCTAATCTCTCAAGCATCGGTCCATGAAGGGTAGAGGAAAATGGTCTTTACTGGTGGCTTCGTTTAACTTGCGATAGTCAATACACACGCGCCATCCGTAACCAATCGAGTTGGAATTAACTCGTTTTCTTCATTCGTGACAACGATAATGCCACCCTTTTTGGAGCATAATGAATTGGGCTAACCCAAGGACTATCGGAGATCGGGTAAATTAAACCGGCATCAAGAAGTTTGAGAACCTCTTGTTTGATAACCTCATGAATCTTAGGATTCACCCTTCTCGATGTTGAATTGCTTTGGTTTGAAGTCATCCTCCATTAAGATTTTGTGAGTACAAAACTCGGGGTTGATACCATTAATGTCGGAGAGTTTCAAGCAATTGCTTGCTTGTGTGACTTCAAGACCTTTATGAGGCGATTTTCTCCTCCTCGGTTAAGTCTTTAGCAATTATGACGGGTAATTTATCATCACCTCCAAGAATGCATACTCGAGATGAGGAGGTAGGTCCTTAAGTTCAACCTCGGAAATTCTTGATAGATGTTTGTCTTGATTTGATTTCCTCAATCGTGATTTCTTTCGGAGGAGTGAAGGTAATGGATCTTCATTTAGCAATTGCTCAAGATAAAGAATATCCCCTCCGAATCATAAACACCATCAATTCGGTGAATTGATTCATCGATAACAAGAAATTCATCGATCTCTTCGGAAGGAAGTCACCTCCCTCAAGCGGGTGAGAGGGGGAAGAGTCGGCAATGATAGGTTGAGAAGATGTGGTGGAATCCCCACTCACGAATTATGAAGATAACCAAGAAACTCTTGAGAGTACTCCTCGAAGCAATATCAATTAAATCGACTCGATTAAGCGATTCGATATCATAATTTGAGGAGTACCTCGAAGTTTGATCGAGGTTAAAGGTATGACTTCATTACCCACACGTAAAGTGATTTCTTGCTCAAATACATCAATAAGAGCACGGCCCGTTCTCGGGAATCCTCGTCCAACAATGAGAGGAACCCGATGATCGACATCGAAATCAACAACCACAAAGTCGGTGGAAAATGGAACTTTCCTACTTTCACAAATACATCCTCGGCGATGCCAAGAGGACGCGATATAGAAACGATCGCAAGCTCAAGAGTCATGCGGTAGGAATAAGTTCGGGAGAAAGTTTCTTCCACATCTGAATAAGGCATCAGTTGATGCTTGCACCAAGATCGGCAAGGGCAAAGCATTCAATCATCCGGGAAAAACACAAGGAAGAAGAAATTTTCCGGGATCTCCTAGCTTCTCGGGAAGCTTCTTTAACAAAACAGTGGCGGTTCTCGTTCAAAGGAGTTTTAGCCATTTCAAACGACTTTTCCTTGTTGCTCAACATGTGTTTGAGAGTAGATGCAAACTTGGGCATCAACATGATGGCATCCATGAAGCTTATGTCAAAATGAAGTTCTTGGAAAATTTGAAAGAATTTTCCATTTGATGACTAGCTTTCTCGCGGAGCTTTGCTCATGTAAGCGTGAGGGTAAGGAATAGAAGTTTTGGATTTGGGGTTACCAACCGGAGGTTCAAAAACAACTCGAGGTTTGGTTTTGGGTTTCGGGACAACACGAGGATGGACATTCTTGGTACTTCCGTTATTAGTAGGAAGTTCCTTGTCCTTTGTCGCCTCGGGTTCGCTTTCCACTACCTTCGGGAGAGAAGAAGAAGAGGTAGTAGGAATAGCGGGTCCATCATAAAAGCACCACTTACGGTTGTGATCGCCTTTGCATCGCCCCTCGGATTAGCGATCGTGTTGCTAGGTAGAGTACACGAGCAGGGTCGATCATTTAAAGACTTCTTAATGTCGAAATCGGCTAACCAACAACCGATTCATTTCCTCTTGGGATTTCATGAATTGTTTCAACAACTCATCGGATGATGGTCCGTTGGAACAATGGCTTGAGTTTGCAGGAAAATTAAGGCCTCTATTGTTAGGATTAGGGCCTTGATTTTGAAAATTTCCTTGATTATTGCCATGAAAATACCACAGGTTGAAATTTCCACGACACAGGTTTCTATTGAAATTTCCTTGGTGTTGGAAATTTTGATTTTGATTTTGAAAACCGTTGTTTGGACTGAAATTACCTTGGTTTTGAAAACCTTGGTTTGGTCTATTTTGATTTTGATTACGGTTTTGGTTGAAACCGGAGGTCGAGGTAGTGGTTAGGGCGGTGGTTGGGTCTATAGGAGCACGATATTGGTTGCCTCCTTGATTAGAAATCCGCCCACAACATTAGCTTCAAAGGGTTACCATCGGTGGCCATACAATTATAATAAGCATGGGGCCACCACAAGTAACACAGACTTCCACTTTCTTAACTTGACGGGAGGTGAAGTTTGTGGAAAAAGACTTTCTTTTGGTTGGAAGAACCAAAGCTTGAATAGCTTCAGTGAGTTTGTCAATCTTAGCATCGGTGCTAGATTGACTCACGAGCGATGAAGAAGAAGGACCAACAACGACTTGGGAAACAACCGGCTTGCTTCGTGCGGTCGGACTTTAGACTTGTTTTCAATGATCGCTAAAGCTTCTTTGTGGTTTTGCTTAAGAAATTTCCT
Source organism: Chrysanthemum lavandulifolium (assembly GCA_022545495.1). NCBI lineage: Eukaryota > Viridiplantae > Streptophyta > Magnoliopsida > Asterales > Asteraceae > Chrysanthemum > Chrysanthemum lavandulifolium. Next base: position 282,267,384 of record CM040243.1, on the reverse strand, counting down.
CCGGCGGAGGAATTGAGAGAATCTTGATCAGTTGACTCACTCCATTGTAGAAAGTATCGAGTTGCATCAACTCGGAGAAACCGTGGTGAGGACATTTGCGAAGCAATTCCTTGAAACGATCCCACGATTCATGAAGGATTCATCAAACTTTTGAGTGAACTTGATGATTTCATTTTAAGACTCGTGGTTTTGGAAGGTGGATAAAATTCATTCACAAATTTCTTCACGGATCTTCCCATGTCTCAATTGGTGAGGGGTTGTTTTCAAGCCAAATCCGGGCTTGCCCTCGAGAAAAATGGGAGCAGAAGAAGCTTAACAACATCGGTAGGGACATTCTTGTATTTGATGGTAGATGCAATCTTGTTAAACCATCGAATATGAGCATGAGGATCATCCGCTCAAAACCGTAGAATTGATTTGAGGTTACAAGATTGATAACCGGTTTTGAGTTCAAAATTTTCGACCACAATGGTGGTACAACGATAACATCTCCATACCCGTCGATGGGTGCACGGAGAAGCTCGCGCATAGGCGTTCTTCCGCCATGATAGCGGAGTAGTGTGAGCGATCCGGATCTCGAATCCGGTGATGGAAGCGAAAGTCTCTGACACGCCTTCTTGGAATCTTGACAAGCTCACGAAATGGGCTCACGGATCTAGAAGAGCGAGTGCGCATACACTAGAGTTAACTCTAAGAACCTCGAGTTAAGGAGAGAAATGGGAATTATGAAGATATTTTATAAAAATGGGGTGAGAAGAATCTTTATGGGTTTTACGGTTACGATAAGTAGATATAACAACAAAATCAATTAAAACAAAATCGAGGCAAAACAACGATGAACTTAACCAATAATCACAAGATGAATGGCTTCTTTGAAAAAGGTACACCAATCACAAGGACACAAAGGCAAGTTTTAAATCTTTGGTTCGGGAACTTATTATGGTCGTACCCCAGTTAGGTAGTACCTTGCCTTGGTTTGCGGTGGTAATCTTTTATGTTGTTATTATTAAAGAAAGCGACAAATCTTTTGTATTTTTATATTTGATACATATATAGAAACAAAAGAAAAATATTTTTGTGTTTTATCGTTTTGGATGTTTTGGGTTTTGGATTTTTATAAGAAAATATGGATATATATATAGATAGATAGATGGATGATATGAACAAAGAGTGAGTATTCAAACTACTAATCGCTAAGCGGAAGATAATCAGCCTGACTCCCGTGTGCGCCAAAATTTGATTCGTGCTAAACCGTCAAGTTTTCTCACTGGTGACCACTTGTGAATGGCCAACCGTAAGAAACTTAAAACAGTTTAAACACAAATGCAATGAAGATCGGGAGAGTATAGTGTTTCCCGGTCGTTATGTCCCAATGAGCTATGCGATGAATCACCAAGCGTATAGTGATCGAGAAATTTGAGCGGAAAAAGGATTGATATTATTATAACTACGAAAAAAGCCTATAAATTACAAGGCTTAAATGCAAATTAAAGAAAATTAAAAGATAAAAATATTAAATAAACGCTATCACTATTTGCAAAATGATGTTTTGATTTTATGTTTTATAAAACTTAATTAAAAACTACGTAACGTCTGAAATGAAAATGTGAAACTTACACAATATTAATCCTAAAAATATGAAAATGATATTTTACAAACCTAATGATAAAAGAAAATTTATAGAAAAAGAAAATTATTTTTATAACTATTTATCTAATTATTATTAATTAAAACTATTTTAACTATTTAATAATAACCTAAAATACAAGAAAATATGAAATAAAGCTAGAAAAATAAAATTATGACTTGGAAAAATCTAAAATAACAAAATAGAATTTTCAAAACTATTTTTGTATTTTTCGATTATTTTGTATTTTCTATGAATTAAAACTATTTAAAACTACTTAAATTGCTTAAAATACAAATTTAACTAAGAAAAATCTGGAAAAATATTTTTTGTCTTTTATATTTATCTTAACTTAAGAAAAATGAAAAATTATTTTTGAAACTTTTCTTAATTTTTTGTATTAAATGCTAATTAAAAATGCTTAAAAACTAATTTAAATCAAGAAAAATAGCAAACCACTTGGAAAAATCTGAAAAATTCAAGAAAAGTCTAAAATAATATTAGGAATCTAGGAAAAATATAAAAACAGGGGTTGTGTGTGAGAAAATGAAAGCGCTATGCAAGTGCTTATAAATAAGCACTTTGAATAAGCAAATGAACACAATAAGCTACCAAATGATAACAAGAGCTATAATATGCTAAAAGTACCCAAATGCAACTAAAAACAACTAGCTAAACCTCTGAATTGCAACTTGACAGATTTGATGATTTGAGCTTATAAGCTAAAAAGCAGTTTGAGGGTGCTACTTTGAGCTTAAGCAAGCTACAAAATAAGCTAGAAATCAAAACCAAACTTGGAACCTAAACTAGACCTGGCCAAGACTTGTAAACCAAAAACCAGACTTGGACAAGCTCTTATGAGCTTGTGCAAGCTGCACAAAACACATGCAAAACTCGGTTAATCTTGAGTTTGTGCATGAGGGCAATATGAGACCATTTTGACAAGCTCTTTTGAGCTTTTAAAAATTTGCAAAATTCTACAAAAATGGTAATAAGAAATTAGACCAAGTTGAAGTTTTAAAATCAACAAGTTTCACTTGATTTGGCTCAGAAATGAGCTCAATGAAAAATCCTCTCGGTTGGCTCAAAATGACTTTTTCAACTTTTGACTTTTGAAGCAGTTTTGAAATTTGACTTTTATGAACTTTGAATCAAATTTGTGGACTGATTATGATGTATAATGATGAAATGAAGCTAATGCAAGCTATGTCTATGAATTCTAAACACAAAACAAGTTTTGACTTTATAAAATCTCAACAGTGAAGCTATTAAGACAGATTAAAATGAGATTTTGACTTTTGAGCTTGCGAGTGCAAAATAAAGACATATATGAGTCAAATAGAGCTAAACAAACATAAAACAACAAGTCTTAACTCATGAACAAACCTCTAACACAGATTAAGCAATAAATCCAAACACCCTTTTATCAACGATTTGCAATTAAAAGCTGAGATAACTTCTAATTTAGCTAATATCAATGATCAAACTAAGTTAAACTACTCTAAATACAACTAATTAAACAAGTTTAAACTAATTATAACTACAAATACAGATTATGCAATGAATCTTGAAAATGACTTACAAATGGTCCTTAGCCACTATGGCTTGAAATCAATGAACCAATGAACCTCTAACCTATTTAATCCAACCCAATGAACTCAAAATCAACCCAAATCCATGCTTTGCTTCACCCATTATCCATTTCAATTTCAATTTGAGCTCGGTTTGACTTTCTTTGACCAAGTATCAAAATTGCTTAAAACTTAAATGTAAGCTTATAAAAGCTATAATAAGCTTATATAAGCTTATTTGAACTTGGAAAGAAGCTATTTGAAGCTTGAATGTAAGAAATTGAAATTGAAATTTTCAACGATGAACATAAAAATATGAAATGTTAACATAACTTGAATTGATACTTAAAAATTGTTTATACACTTTAAACAACTTAAAATGATACAATGAAACAAAAAATTACAACTTTTAACTTAACTAAAACTTTTATATAAAAAAGCGACATTACATTGTAAAATTTAAAACTACAAGACTCTTTTCTTCTTCTTCTTCTTGCTTCTTTTATACTCCAAACTCTTTCTCTCTCTCTCTGAATAGTTCCCATGTTTTCTCGGCCATTGGATTACTTGAAATGATCTTGGCCGTTTGAATGGTTTTTGGCGCCAAAAGATTTTTAATTGGGAGGGGTTGAGTGTGGGGTGGAGGAGCATTAAATGCTCTTGGAGTTTAGTTGAGGTGGAGGGACATGGAAAGTGGGATGATGAGGGGGGATGGGAGGTGAGTGTGTTGCGAGAGAAAGCGGTTGGGAAGAAGGAGAAAAAGCGGCGTGTTGGGGGAAGTTTGACCAAGGTTTGACCAAGGCTTTTAATATATAAAGGGGTCAAAATGGTTAAGGGTCAAAAGGGTTATTGGCGAGGGTCCAAATGGGTTTTGACAAGGGTCCAAAATGGTATTAAAGGTTTTAATAATCAAGGACTAATTTGTAATTTACGAAAATTCAAGGACCAATTACGCCAATTTGCAAAGTTGCTCCAAGGGACTAAAAGTGACAAGTTTCAATAGTACAAGGACCAAACTTGACATTTTCAAATTTCAAGGGCCATTTTGCCAATTTTCAAACTTGAAGGACCAAACTTGTAATTTCTCAAAACTTTTGATATTTTTCACCAAAGGACTAATTTTGACAACTTATGATTTTAAAAGGACCTTTGGTGATTTTTCTTTTGAAATTATGTGCTCGGGGACTATTTCGACAATTTTTGAAACTTGGGGGCTGAAGCGCCAATTATGCAAACTTAGCTCATTTTCATCGATTTTGAACATTTTGCATCCGAAACATATAAAATGCAATTTTGGAATATTTTCGATATTTTGATGCATTTAAGAGCATTTTAAATGTTTTGCGATTCAGATTTGACCAAAAATGATGAGTATTTACACACTCATCACGGTAAAAGAATTTTACATTATTTGAAACAACAACCTAAGTTGGGGTTGTGGTATCCTAAAGAGTCACCTTTTCACTTAGAATCTTTTTCGATAGTGACTATGCGGTGATAATTATGATAGAAGATCCACAACTGATGGATGCCAATATCTTGGAAGAAGGTTAGTCTCTGGCAATGCAAAAGCGCAGACAATTGTAGCAACATCATCTCAAATTTGAATATGTAGGCTGCGCAAGTTGTTGTGGACAAGTTTTGTAGATCGAGAATCAACTCTTGGACTATGGGTTCAATTTCAAAAATACTCCTATCAATATTGATAATGAGAGTACTATTTGTATTGTGAATAATCCGTGTATCATTCCAAGACAAAGCATATTCGATTAGGCATCACTTTATCGAGATTGCTATGAGCATAGGCTCATTAATGTGGTTAAAGTTCACACGGATGACAATGTAGGTGATTTACTCACAAAGGTTTTGATGTGTCACGATTCAATCACTTGGTGGTGAGCATTGGAATGATTAACTACTAAGCTATGTTTAAGGGAGGACTATAAGGTGTTAGTATAGTCTGTGTATTGTGAGGGAGGATATTTGTTTATACTTAGTTTCTATGAGGGAATTTGGCAAAATCTTGTTTTCTGAAATCTTGCTTGGAAAGTCTTGCTTGGGAAAATCTTGCTTATGTGGAAAATCTTGTTTGTCGTATTAAAGTCTTGTTCCAACGGTAATATTGATGGGTAATTAAAGCTAACGGTTATTTTATTTTGGGCGTTGATTTTTTCAAATCCGCTATAAATAACTACTTTCCGATTTTCCTCTCATATTATTACTTTACATCTTTTCCATACTTATCTCCCAATCACCATCTCTTTATTATTCGATACAATCTTTATTGTGCTCACTTTTTCAACAATGACGAATCATTTAATTGTTTGAAGCACAATATGGTGGCTAATTTGGACAAGGCCGAGGCGAATGTGGCTTTTATGATATCATTGATTATCTTCTTGGGTCGCCTATTAGTTATGCTCTTTTAGTTGAACCGGATATTATTGAACCATGGATTCAAGAATTTTGGGCTAATGCTAGAGATAATATGGAGGAGGATGAATATTATATTAGATCAACGATTCTTTGGACGGACTATCAAGATTACGAAGCCTCTATTCGAGAAGATTTATTATTTGGTGATGAAGATGAGGCTATTCGATTTGATAAGCAACCGATTTGGGATACTTTTAGAAATCTTGGTTATGAAGGATCTTTGATGAACAAACATTCAAGAAAGCATTATCCCATCCTCAATGGAAGTTCTTGATTCATGTCTTGCTCCATTGCATAAGTTCTAAAAGTACTTCTTGGGAGCGATTTGGGTCAAATATAGCATCTGCAGTGGTTGGTTTAGCTACGAGATAGAGTGTTTAATTTTTCAAGGCTTATTTTGGATGGGATGCTATCACATATATCCTCACAGGTCAAAATGGTTGATGTACCCAAGGTTTGTCTGAGTTTTCTTAAACAAGCAATTGGTGATGTTCCAAAACACGATGCTTTGTTACTGTCATTGTGCAACAAGCCAAAATATATACATTCATGGCTAGGCGAAGTGATTTGTTCGGAGGTGGTGACATTCCATTAACTACTACAATGATGGAAGTTGTTCAAGTATGCGTGATGAAGCCGGAGAGGATGAAGAAAGTGAAGATACTAATTACGTACATGGTGCTTTGCTTCACAAAGTCTTGCCTCTCAAGTTCTGTTTCTCCAGATCCGCTTCACAAAGTGTTGCCCATTGTGGTAGTCTTGCATCTGCAATCTTGCTTCTATGAAGTCTTGCATCTTTCTGATCTTGTTTCTCCAAGCCCTCGGGTTCAAGCAGAGATTGAGAGAACACCTACTCCATCTCCTCAGCGTTACATTCTGTTTGGAGGAACATTCACATCTTCAAGCGATGATCATACTATACCTCGTGAAGGTTTGACTTTGGATAATTATGCTTTGACAAGGGAGCTAGTTAGGTTGAACAAGGCGGTTGAGCGTCAAGCTAAAGCAATTAGGAAGTTGAGGCGTAAGTTTATCGGTTGAGGAATTTTATTAAACCACATATTCAAGGTTTCAACTTATGGATTAAAGAGGAAAAAATCGTAAGTAAACAACTTCGTAAGGAATTAAAGCGAAGAAAGATTCCTAAACCATCTTACATCAACTTGGGAGGAATTTAGAAAAGGAAAATTTGAAAGAAGATGTTACGAAGAAGAAAGAATCGTAATCTGCAGAAAGATTATTTGATTAGAGGAACAAGAAGAAGAAGTGCAAGTTCAAGGTGCTGATGATCAAGTCTTGAACATCAAAGTCTTGATTTTCATGATACATCTAGGCAAGAAGTAATAACACCAAGAGTGTTGAATTTTGAAGAAGAAGTGGTCCTTCTACAAGTGTTATAGAAGAAGAGGAGGAAGCTACATTCAAACCTATTCATTCTGCAAGTGATGATGAATTAATTGCTACTATTTTAGATTTGTCACAACCAAGAGGATGAGTTACTATTAGAGATGTACAAGAAGAAGAACAACCAAGAGCTTCTCAACTGCAATTGATCCTAAAGACAAAGGGAAAGGTGTTCGGTTGAAACTAAGAAAAAGAAACTCACTTTGGCGAGAACTTAGAGCAATTGAAGTTGCTAGGAATGAAGTCTATGACTAGAAAAGTTCAAGAAGAGATAGATGCTAAAGATAGAGAAGAACAGAAGCTCGAAGCTCAATAGAGAAGCGACTCAAAAGGTGCAAGATGAATTAGATCTCAAGCTCTTGAACCTTCTGAGTCTCCTACACTTGTTAGATATATGCCAAGAAGACCTAATTTAGCTAAGGACAGGAATGCTATGATGGCTTATTTAAAAGGTCGAGGATATAAAGGTTTGCGAAGCTAAATTATGTTGATATGAAAAGACTCTATGATGTCAAACAGAAGCTTATAAGAAGAGTGTTGTCTTGACATTAAAGACTTCATAGAAGAAGCTCATTGGATTTGAAGTCGAAAGGAAGAAGAGCTTAAAGAGAAAAGAAAAAGCGGAAGTTACAGATGTTCATTTTTCAAAGAAAGAAAAAGTTGAATTGAGATCCGAGACTAATGATGAATTAAAGAATTATCTCGAGTGGTAGATTTTGATTATAGAAAGGAAGATGATGACATGAAGATGAGCGGATCAAAGATTAGTGTTTTCAAAGTTGTGAAATCTAAGAATGAAGATTACATGGTTTTCATAAAGAAGATGAAAGCTTCAAAGTTTTTAAAAGGCTATGGATTTATTGCATATTATAGATAGAGTAGATCTATTCTACTTATATCATGTTGTGAAGGCTTATTTTGAAGATAATCCATTAGAAGGGATTGGTTTGATTTTACATGGTGATTTCATAACTATGTGGGAAATCGAAGAAGAGAGCACCGATGATATCCGGAAGAATCAAGAAAGGCGGGAAATAGTTTGTTGGATATTCTTTGAAGAACTGAGTTCATGTTTTGGAGCTAGAAAATGGAACAATGATACACATGTTTGCGAAAGAAGATACCCTCTTACGTTGAGCTCATGAGAAGAATGCTAGAGCATGGATTGGAAGTAGAAGAGGATAATGAAACCGCTTGCATGGTTATCAATTTGTTTATAAATGGACTACCATTCTTTGAGAATGATCTATAACCGGTATGAATTTTATTTGAATAAATACTTTTGATATATCGATTTTTTATTCAAAATCTTTGATCGAACGAGACTTTCATCAAAGTCTTGTTTATTTAACTAAACCGATTAAATGAATTTTGAAGAAACCTTTTGCTAAGTAATAAATATTTTGAAATAAAGGTTGAATAAATGGTTTTGTGATGATAACATCAATAGGTTATCAATCCACCATGGTTACAAAAGGATTGACTAATCCATGAGCAAACGGCTCGTAAAGATATATCAAACCGTTTTAGTTGACAACTTGCTAATAAGTTGGATGGTAATCAACTCACCATATCGATAATGTGAAGAGTTGGCTAGCCCACAAGAAAATGGCTTGTGGTAAAGGCGTGGAAAAACCATTATTGGTAATTAGTTCACCATTAGATAGAAGAACTAACTAGTCCGTAAGGTACACTTTTGGTAAAGACAAAACAAATATGTTGATAGCGGTGGTTTGCTAAAAATCATATGGTTATCAATGTACCATGGTCTTACACACCAAAACATTTGGCTACTCCGAGAGATAATGGCTTTGGTAAAGAGATCTAAATCCATTAAATTTTCAATGATTCACTTGGAAGTGATGAGAATAGTATGCAACTTAAACCGAATTAATGTACAATTTGTCATATGTTGTTTGTGTTCTTTGAAAAGATAGAGGTTCTTTGGATCTTTGTGTGAGAGAACAATTCTAAGAGATACTTTGACAAGCACGATATTACAAAGATACAATCTAAAGACTAAGAAACAATCCATTTTAAAGACTAAGAAACAATCTAAAGACTAAGAAACAATCCATTTTAAAGATGAAGTCATTGAGATATATTACAAAGGAACTTGAAGTCAAGCAAGTAGAATTCAAGTTAGGGAGGATTGTTGGGATATGAAAGTGTCAAGATATCAAAGCATCAAGATATGAAAGCATCTTGTAAGTCGCAGCAATGGAAGAAGTCAAAGAGTCAAAGTATCGCTAATGACAAAGTCAAAGCATCGCAAGATGAAGTCAAAGCATCGCTAGAACAAAAGAAGCATTATATTCGTTTATGGAAAGTATTGTATTCCATGTTTAGATTACTTGTCGTACAAGGTTATCAATTGTAAACCGACTAGGATATCCTTGAGCCTATAAAAGGACCCTAGGTTGGCATTAGAGGTGCGATTTGAAAAAAGAGTTTTAGAGTTTACTTAATTAGTGTTTTAGAGAAAGTTCGATTATCTTAGAGTTGTATTAGAGTATCGCATAATAAGCGATTTAGAGTTTATTATAAAGTTATTCTTCTTAGCTTTGTTAAGTAAATTCCGACTTGATAAAAATTGCTCAGTGTTTCTTTGTTAATAACTTAGGATTTATCCAAGGTTATTAAACCTTAACAAGCTAGTTAAGTTAGTTTGATTAAAGTATATCGATCCAACATGCCATCTAATTAAAAGGAACACTTTAAGTTGCAATTTACGTCATGACAGTACTTGGCTAGATTGTGATGGAGAGGTAAATCTCTATGTAAAGTCAGACCTTACAAAGACATATTTGCAGTTCTTTAAGTTAGACACTGAAATTGAGTAGGAAGTGAGAACTGGACTCAAGGCATAAGATGGGATGAAACATGTTTATATTTGCAATAGCGTTGGAAAATATAAATCCCATAATGATCTAGGAATTGGAAATTGTTTGCCAAATATTATTCGACAGATTACCTTATTATATGCTTTCGTTACTAGCAGATCAACTAACCTATGATAATTTGGATCCTAGTTTTTCGAGAAAATTATATGGTTATATGTTTATATTACCTTTGGGTATATTTTATTTTTCTTGAAAAGTTGTATTATCGAAAATACTAATACTTGAACTTTTTTCTGTAGAAATGGCTCAAAACAACGATAACACTAACACTGCAATAAGTTCTGCGTTCAAAAGCTTTTGATCGAGAAAAGTTGATAGCTCTAAGAATTTCAATGATTGGCACCGCTCTTTGAGAATTGTCTCGTAGAGTTCTTGTGGGTTGAACTATCTCGTATGAACCTTGCCTTCTTTGAACCAATAGCACACAAGCTACTCAGTGAAAAGGATGCTTGAAAAATTGAGTATAAGCGCCATAATGATGTGGCTTGTCTTATGTTGGGAACGATGGAACCCGCTCTCCAAAAGCGATTCGAAAAATACTTCCATTTAACATGCTCAATGAACTTGAACCATGTTCGAGAAACCGAGATCTTGTCGAGATTTATGACTTGATCGATGCATTACACAACTGTAAGCAGGGAGAGGGTAAACCCGTAAGTGCTCATGTACTGGAAATGAAAAGTTACATGGACCAATTAAGGGCACTTGGCAAAACTTATGAAGATGATATGGCCGTGAACTTGATCAACAGATCCCTTAACAAGGATTATAATGGTTTTGTTCAAAAATTCAATATGCACTGCGTGAGGAAGACAATTACTGACCTATACGCATTGCTAATTGATTATGAGAAAGGGTTACCTCGAAGGATCCAACTCCCGGTGCTTGCTATTCGGGTGGAAGGATAAATAAGCCAAAACCACGGTGTGCGAACAACAAGAAGGGAAGGGTAAGGGAAAGGTTTACAAAGGTAAGCGGTTATGGCCTATCAACCCGAACCTAAAGTACCCTACTCCAAGGAAGGAAAATCCTAAAAAGGATCAAGCTTGCCACTACTGCAAAGTAGTGGGTCACTGGAAGAGAAAATGTGCTCTCTACCTCGATGATTTTCAGAATCATAAGATCAAGAAGTCTGGGTCCATGGGCGCCAGCACTTCAGGTATCTTATGTGTAATTGAATTATTTACTCTAAATCATAAAAAATTCCTAGGTATATGATACTGGATGTGGTATTCACATTCGTAATACAATCGCAGGGTTTAGAGTGGAAAGGAAGCTAGCCTATGGGGAGCAATATATGCACGGGAAATGGTGCACATGCATTTGTTGAAGCCATAGGAACGTTTAGTTTAGTATTGCCTTGAACTTAGTCTTCGTTATTGAACAATTGTCATTCGCACCTTCTATAATTAGAGGTGTTGTTTCCTTTCGCTTTGTTGGATGATGGTTTTACTCATACTATTTCACATAATGGAATTTCTGTTTCTTTAAATGGTGTATTTTATTTTAATGCGATTCTCGTGAATGGTGTGTTTGAAATTGATGTGATTGGAAATGAATCTAACAAATATAATAATTTGATGTTTAGCATCAATAAGAAAATAAAGTTGGACTTGAATTCTTCTTATCTTTGGCATTGTAGACTTGCTCATATAGGCAAGGCTCGCATGCATAAGCTGCAACAAGAAGGGCTTTTGAAAAAAATCAATGATGAATCATTTGATAAATGTGAGTCATGCATATCTGGGAAGATGAAGAAGAAACCTTTTCATAGCAATATGGAAAGGGCTTCGATCTACTTGGTCTTATTAATCTTGATGTGTGTGGACCACTTAGACATATGTCAAAGAAAGGTGCTAGCTCTTGCTAACCTTCTTGATGATTTCGACCGTTATGGTTATGTTTATTTACTTAAGCATAAACATGAGGTGTTTGAAACATTTAAGGTTTTCAAATCGAAGTAGAGCGCAATTGGGAAATAAGATTAAAGCTCTTCGATCCGATAGAGGAGGTGAATATTTAAGCCAAGAGTTTAAAGAGTACTTATCTGATAATGGAATTGTCAAGAATCTCACTTCTCCATAAACTCCACAACAAAATGGTGTATCTGAGAGAAGAAATCGTACATTTTTGGACATGATACAATCTATGTTTAATCTTACTACTCTACCTTTAGCCTTTTGGGATTATGCTTTAGAATCAGCTGTTCGCATTCTAAATATGGTTCCCACAAAGAAGGTTGATAAGACACCATATGAAATATGGCATGGTAAAGCTCTAACTGTCTTATTTAAAGGTCTAGGGTTGAGGCGTATGTTAGGCGTGACTCGGCAGATAAACTCCAACAAAGATCGTAAAGTGTATCTTCGTAGGATACCTTAAGGATACTATGGGTTACTACTTTACTATCCAACCGAAAATAAAGTAATTGTTGCTAGGTATGGAGATTTTTTGAAAATGATCTCGTATCTCAAGAATTCAATGGGAGAGTTTATGATCGGAAGATGATCATGAAGATGCATTACACTCGAAAACACTAACGTACTTCCGGTGAGAACCCGATAGTCCGGGTCCTCCACCGAAGTTGAAGTGATTCCGTTAGAGATCCGTAAGGTCTGGCGTGCACCTAAACGTCTATGTCTTAATGTAGAGGTTGAGGAAACTATGTTAGGAGATCTTGGAGAGCCTACTAGTTATAAAGTCGCCATGGCAAGTCACGAAAAGGAAAAATGTCAAGTTGCAATGAATGGGAAATGCAATCCATGAGAGAAAATGAAGTGCGGGAAGAGGTCGATTTACCTCCAAACGCCAAGGTGGTTGGAAGTAAGTGGCTCTATAAAATTAAGACTGACATGGATAGCAATGTACACATCTATAAAGCTCGTCTAGTTGCGGAAGGTTTTACTCAAACTTATGGCATAGATTACGAGGAGACGTTTTCTCCTGTAGCGGACATTAGAGCTATTAGAATTCTCATAGCTATAGCAGCGTACTATGACTATGAGATATGGCAAATGGATGTCAAAACCGCCTTCTTGAATGATCGCTTAGATGAAGACATCTATATGAAGCAACCTGAGGGGTTCGTGAATCCACAATATCCAAACCGTGTATGCAAACTTCAAAGGTCCATTTATAGATTGAAGCAAGCATCTAGGCAATGGAATAAGAGATTTGATGAAGAAATCAAAAGGTATGGATCTATTCAAAATCTTGATGAGCCATGTGTATATCACAAAGTTAGTGGGAGTGATGTAATTTTCCTTATCCTTTATGTCGATGACATATTAATTATGGGAAAAGACATTCCAAGTTTGCAAAATGTTAAGGCATATCTTGGGAAGTGTTTTTCCATGAAGGATTTAGGGGAAGCTGCATACATTCTGGGAATCAAGATCTACCGAGATAGGTCAAAGCGGTTAATTGGTTTAAGTCAAAGCGCTTACATTGATAAAATATTGAAGAGAGTCAATATGCAAAATTCCAAGAAAGGATATTTGCCGATGGAAGTAAAGCATGGCTTATGTGGCGATATGTGTGCTTCAACACTGCCGAGGTGGCACGCATGCGAAAAGTTCCGTATGCTTGATGATGGGATCTATTATGTATCTTGTGAGATGCACAAGGCCGATGTGGCGTTCGCTTAGAACATGACCGGTCGATATCAACAGAATCCGGGTGAACTTCATCGACCGCATGTTAAACATATTTTAAAGTATCGAGGAATACGAAGATATGTTTTAGTGTATGGTGGAAATCCGGACACGAGCTTGGTGTTACTGATTCTTGTGATGCGTCTGGCGGTGTGATAAAGATGATACGAAGTCTCAGACGGGTTATGTCTTTGTCATCAATGGAGGAGCAATTGATTGGAAGAGCAAGAATCGAGTACGATTGCGATGTCTGCGACGAAGCGAATACATAGTCGCTGCGGAAGGCTGCAATGGAGGTTGTTTGGATTAGGAAATTCATTTCGTGGCTTGGTGTTATGCCTTGATTGAATCGCCTATTGATATGTATTGTGACAATTACGCCGCAATCATATTTTCCAATGAACACGGGTCATGAAGGGCACCAAACATTTTCTGTAAGTATCACTATGTTCGGGAACAAGTCCGTGAAGGTGAAATTAATCTATTGAAAGTTCACATATGATAACTTAGCTGGTCCATTCACTAAGGCTTTAGCTAAAGACAAGCTTATTGGACTTGCCAATGGAATTGGACTTCGTTTAGCTAATAGTTTCATGCATAACTGTGATTAGTATTTGGATAAAGGATATTGTAAAACAATTCTTATTTTGATGAAATAAAGTTTGGTTTATGTTTATTTTCATTTATAATATTGTTGTCCTATATTTGCATGTTTAATCCGTGAGTAACTATGTTATTCTAAATTGTCCATTGTCGATTAATGATATGGGAGTATCATTAAACTAAAACAAATCTGAGAGATGTGGTAGAATATACTTGAAAGTATATTGATGAGAATGCATACCAATTTCAGATGATATTTAATGAATTGAATATAGGACTTATCCCAACTACATAATTTACTTTGTGGATATTGTTATAATTAAATTACGAATAGTTATCCTCAGACTTGAGATACGGATAAGTGTCATGAATGTAGTGCATTTACGTGGAGCAACTTAACGCTATACGAATCGGTAGTTATAAGGGTTGTTTTCGGAATCATTACAAAGTTTGTGGGTTAGTCTTGTAGTCAAGATAGAATTTGTTCCTTCAAATTTATTTGGTGTTTAATCTCTTTGGGCCCTCGTAGGGTTGACAAGATGATTGTGCGCACCCAAAATCTCCCCTAAATATGTTTAGAAGATGTGGTAATCTTGGTCAATCACTTACAACGAGAAATAGAATAGTTTAATAAAGAATAACTTAATTCCATATCTTTATTTAACGTGATATTAGAAACAAAAGGATAATAATAATGAGAAATCATTAAAAGGTTTTCCAAGAGCCTTACTCGAGTTGTACTAGAGGCATCGAAGTGTTGCTAGACGCTAACCGATGTGATCACTCTATTAAGATATATCCAAGTGGGAGCTGTTGGTTTTATGGATATAAATTAGTAGACGTAAGTTAGGATCGAACTCGAGACCACGGGATTGCACACTTTACGTATGAGAATTAAAGTTAATAATTAAATATAAATGTTGTATTTATTTATTAATTAAACGAAATAACTAATGGACGTTAAGTAATTAGTTGTAATGGACTAACGGTCGTTAAATGTAATTGGAAAATGACTAAGTTGTAAATATTGGGAAGGTTCCGGAATCCCCTTTGGGATGTGATAACCGATCGGCCAAGGGAGACCCAAACCCAACCCAACTACAACTCAAACTTGTTCACCAAGTTAGTTTGGGTATAAATACAAAACCAAGGGTGTTTGTAATTTATCTATTGTACTCATTAGCTAAAACCTAAAAGTGTTTTGTGTGTATTTTTGCTCCAAACGATCGTGCACCCTACCTAGGGGATCGATCACCATCTTTTCCAAACACAAAGTTATTTGTTTGATTAAAACTAGCATTGCTTTAATTCGGTATATTAAGAAAGTGGTACTAACACAATATTGTTAGTATTCTTGGATTGAATTACAAAACGGTAAGGGGTAATTCATATAATCCTATAAACCCTAATTAGGGTTCATCCAAATTGCTAGTTTGTGGATTTGATTCTTGTTCGGCTAGAATCAAGTAAGGTACGCATATTCTTGTTTATGTTAATTAATTATTCGTTAATAAATCCTATACGCTTCCGCATGTATACTTTGATGTTTTGTGATTATTTATTGAATGTCATGTTATATAATTCAACATAAGTTTCAATGCCTTTGATTATTTTTAAAAATAGCTTTCCGTTCATACGATAACGACGTCTAAAATACGCCTTCAAATATTTTGGATTATCACCAAAATAGTCGGCTAACAAACGTGCTTCAGCAACATCACGTTCACGGTATATTGGATTACGCATAAGGGAACTTTCAGCTTGTTATTGCAACGTTTGGTGATACTGATACGCTTGCGTCAAAAAGAAAATGTTATCTTCACCGGAGTCGTAACCAACATTATTATTCGGATCCATAGTTTACAAGAATTTAGTTTTTGATAGAGAGAAATAAAAAATTTGTGTAAAAAAAGGCTAAATGAAAGTATAATAAAAATAATGTGGGATTAAAAATAAATAAAAATAATAAGTTTCTAACTGTTGACTAGCGTCAAAGGCTAGTTAAAAAAAACGGCTACTAACGCAGGCAATGTACACGTCGGCATAATGCCAGCCCCAACGTCGGCATAATGGCTACTTAGAGGGGAGGGAGTGGAAGCGGGTTGGGGATCGGTGCCGATCGGGTAGATCGGTAACACCGCCCCGACCCATTCGGTTAGGGCAAATCGGTTAGAGAAACGGGTTGGGAAACCGAATGTGGTGAGGTGAAGTTTTAAGAAAAAGTGACCGTTGGGGGTAAAGTGGCAACTGCTAGTTGCATAAAAAAATTGCCTTTAAAACCAACCTAACCCAAAACTCATTTTCCACACCTTTTTAAAAACCCCCACCTTCAAATTTTAAAATCACAACCCATTTTTCACAAAATCATCACAACCCATCTTTCAATTTCTCATAAAATCCCAACCTTTTTATCATCAAAATGTCTTTCGATTCTTCCGAATTCGAATACGTTATTCCGTCTTCGTCCGACGATCTATCCACGGGTAGCTCGATGCAAGTTATGCTTCACGCGGCTCAGTTTCTTGAAGACACGACAAGCTCTAGCTTTCAAAGCCGTAGTAGCATAGATCGTCATCGGGAAATAGGTCTTCAAACTCTAGAGAATGATTGGTTCGTTGAAGCACCAAAGTACAACGAAGTTTACTTTCAAAAAAAATTCGAATGGAGAAAAGCATGTTTTTGAAAATAGTGGGCGACATTGAAGCGAGATACCCATATTTTCAAAAAGGTTATGACGCGCGATTGAAAAAAAGTTTCACGGCGAAACAAAAAATCACATCGGCAGTTAGGCAACACGCAACCGGCAATCCCCCCCGATGAGTATGATGAATATTATGCATGTCTGCAAGAACGTCACGTGAAAGTTTTGATTATTTTTGTGAGGCCATCATTCAGTTGTACGGTCGAGAGTACCTACGTAGGCCGACAACACACGACCTTGCACGCATTTTCGAGGCCCATGAAGAGAAACATCACATCCCTGGGATGCTTGGTAGCATCGACTGTACACACGTCAAATGGAAAAATTGTCCTAGAAGTTTGAGAGGGCAATATACGAGAGGTGACTATGGTGTTCCCACTATTATGCTTGAAGTCACCGCGTCACAAGATATGTGGATTTGGCATGCTTTTTTTGGTCCCCCGGGGTCAAACAACTATATCAACGTATTGAATCAGTCTGACTTGTATCTTACAGAGCGAAATGGAACGGCGATGAACAGTTCATTCCACGTGAATGGACGCTTTTACAAACGCGGCTACTATTTGACAGATGGAATCTATCCTAAGTGGTCCACATTTGTTAAAACATACCCGTATCCAACCGACGCAAAGGAAAAGAAATTTAAGAAGTTACAAGAGGCGAGAAAGGATGTCGGCGAGCTTTTGGTGTTCTCAAAGGAAAATGGAAAATTCTCGATCGACCTCTCCGAGCTATGACCAGCGACGATTTCCAATCGAGTTCATGCGTGTGTTATATTGCACAATATGGTTATAAAAGCGACGGAGGGCAATCTCACCGTTCATATAATGGATGAGCGGTCCACCCGATGTTCGACGACACTGTGGTAGCGGAGTTACTAGACGAAGTTCTCCATGACCGTCTTCGATATGATCTCACGGAGCACGTAGCACGTCAATACTTGTCGCATCTCGATGATTAGTTGGTTTTTTTTAATCTAGTTTTTTTTAAGTATTATGTAATGTTTCTTTTTTTAAGTATTATGTAATTTTTTATTAAGTCATTGTTGAATGTATTTTTTATTTTTAATGAAATGTTATGTTTTTATTTTAATATTGTATGCGATTTTATGTATTAAAAATAGGGCAAATCACCTAAAAATGTAGTTAACTTGCCACTTTTTCTCATTGTATGTAGCATTTTTTTTCTCATTCTGTCAATAAACCTCTATCGTTAGTCCTTTGTGTGTACCCGTTACCAAAAAAATCTGCATCGTTAGTCCTTTATGCTAACGACCGTTAATAAATAACTTAAAATTTGGTTATCTTACGCTAAACTTGCGTCGTTGGTCCTTTATACTAACGATCGTTAAAAAATAACTTAAAATCTCGTTTTCTTACGTTTTCGTCTGTTTTTTCACGTTTTCGTCCTTTTTACGTTTCTTCTTTTAACACGTTTTTGTCCGTTTTTCACGCTTATACGCTTTTACACGCTTTCATCCGCTTTTCAAGTGTTCGTCCGTTTTCACGTTTTCATCCGCTTTTTTATTTTCGTCCATTTTGCACGTTTTCATTCGTTTTACACGTTTCGTCCGCTTTAACACGTTTTCGTCCGTTTTCACGTTTCATCTGCTTTTACATATGTATTCGTCCGTTTTACGTTTTCTTCGTTTTCACATTTTCATCCGTTTTAAACGCTTTCATCCGTTTAACACATTTCGTCCGTTTTGCGTTTCATCCGTTCTTACGTTTTCGTCTGTTTAACACGTTTCGTCCTTTTTCACGTTTTCAACCGTTTTACATGTTTTCGTCCGTTTTACGTTTTCGTCCGTTTTTCACGTTTTCGTCGTCTTTACATGTTTTAGTCCGTTTAACACGCTTTGTTTTTTCACGTTTCATCCGTTTTACATGTTTACATCCGTTTTGCACGTTTATTGTTTTCGCGATTTAAATCGCTTTTACACATTTTTGTACATTTTAAATTGTTTTAGTTTCGTTTTCTCGTTTTCCTCCGTTTTACGTTTTCATCCGTCTCCACGCTGCCCATTTTCACCATTTCATTCG
This sequence comes from Chrysanthemum lavandulifolium, assembly GCA_022545495.1. NCBI lineage: Eukaryota > Viridiplantae > Streptophyta > Magnoliopsida > Asterales > Asteraceae > Chrysanthemum > Chrysanthemum lavandulifolium. The sequence goes on along the minus strand of CM040243.1, from coordinate 282,248,444 downwards.
TTTTACATTTTCATCCGTTTTACAAAATGTGCAAACATTCAAAACGATTAATATGCGAAAAATAGACAAAATGTGCAAACACGAACAAAAACGTGAAACAACAGATGAAAACGTGTAACCGGATGAAAACGTGAAACAACGGACAAAAACGTTCAAAACGGACGAAACGTAAAAAGGATGAAAACGTAAAAGATGAAAACGTGAAAAATGGATGAAAACGTGTATAACGGACGGCGTGTTAAAATGGACGAAACGTGTTAAACATACGAAAACGTAAAGACGACGAAACCCGCAAAACGGATGAAAATGTAAAACAGATGAAACGTGAAAAATGACGAAACCGTGTTAAAACGGACGAAACCATGTTAAAGCGGATGAAAACTTGTAAAACGTGCAAAAACGGACGAAATGTGTAAAATGGATGAAAACGTAAAACGGATGAAAACGTGAAAACGGACGAACGGGAAAAAGCGAAAACGTGAAAATGTATTTAAAACGTAAAACGGATAAAAACGGACGAAAGCGTGTTAAAACGAACGAAAACGTGTAAAAACGTGAAAAAAACGGACGAAAACGTAAGAAAACCAAATTTTAAGTTATTTTTAACGATCGTTAGTATAAAGGACCAACGACGCAAGTTTAGCGTAAGATAACCAAATTTTAAGTTATTTATTAACGGTCGTTAACATAAAGGACTAACGATGCAGGTTTTTTTTAGTAACGGGTACACACAAAGGACTAACGATAGAAGTTTATTGACAGAATGAGATAAAAAAATAATGCTACATACAATGGAAAAAAGTAGCAAGTTAACTACATTTTTAGGTAATTTGGCCTTAAAAATATATGGAAAAAAAAAATTGGTAGGATTGGGTACCACTCCCACCAATTTGGGTAGTGTTAGGGTAGTGTTAGGGTAGAATTGGGTAGTTTTGAGTTGGAGGGTTTTTATTGGTTAGAGGTGACATGACAATTTGGGTAGTGTTGGTATTAGGGTTCCACTCTCTCCCCCCTTAATGAACTATTGTTTCTTGTACTTATTTTATTCTGAAAATCAAAAGAAAAATACAAAAATATTATTACTTAAAAAACCACTTTTGTAGTTTAATTGTGAGAGCTTAACCTCTCTTATTTAGTTTCAAAATATCTTCTTAAATCACTTTTAGTAATAAAGTTTCAAACTTTATTAATTTTTTAGCATAAAATTAGTGTTTGTATAGTTTTAAAAATTAAATTTTTAGTTTTTAGTTAAATTAAGTTGCAAACTTTCTTCACTACTTCACTTCAAATTCACATAAAGTTTCAATCTTGAGAAGATTCATCGAAGATTAAAGAGCTATTAAAGAGATTAACGAGTAATAAAGGAGTATTTGAGTTGATTATAAAGCATGGATGGGGTATTTAGTTTAAAAAACTTATCGTCATCACTTTTAATCCAAACCCGGTGCTTTATTATCTTTGTTCAATATTTTATTTATTTTGTTATTTGCCATGCTTAGTTTAATTAAATATGCCGTATCGTTAGCTTTATTTAGTATGTTTGGAGTAGATTTTTATATACTAGTTGGATACTTGCATGTGCAATGGCATGATAAATAATTATATATAAATATAGTAAATGAATTGCTAACCCAACTCTTCTCGCCATGATTCACTACCCGCTAGTGAATTCATTTCACAACACCCAAATATATATGTGTTAGTTGTATGTGTTTGTTTGGGTTTTCCGTGTCTTTCCGTGACATCATTATTCTCGCATATAAAAGACCTTCACAATCTCTACTGTCACAAACACTTTATCAAAAGTAAATGATTTTGATAAATAAAGTTTGTATTGATTGAAATAAAGGTTAAAGTTATAAAATTTTGAATCAAAATAAAATAAACCTACTAAAAATGTAAAAACTAAAAATTCATAAAAATATATCAAAATGGATGTTGAATTAAAGAGCACAAAATTTTAAAAAATATGGTGAAATTAGATAATAAAAAAATTAAACGAATTAAAAGATATTTAAATTTAAAAATAAAGGACGATTAATTAGTTAAGTGACGTGTCACCCTATTATCGGAGCTCTTTATTTTAGTTTGTTAAAACTCCTCCCTTTGTTATTTTTTAGTTAGAGAAGTGACACGTCACTTCGACGATTGGACTCCTTATCTTAATTTTTGTGGGCCACAACTTAAATCTTTATATAAGAAGATAGATACTTGTTTGGGTTGGTTAATTTGGTGTAGTAATTAAGTAGTAATTTGGAGGGATGATTATAATTTGAGTTGGGACTTTTAATTTAAAGCTAATCCAAAAATAATATTTTAAAAAGTATTTTGATTATAAATTTTTTTTTAACTAAAAGCTAAATATGGAACCACGAATGATTTCAGAACTTTATTCTTTATTAGTCAAAAGCTTTTTAGTGATAAATTAACTTACACAAATATTTCAAAAAAAAAAAAAAATCAAAATTTCAAAATTATTTGTGGATTATCGTTGTTTGGATCATTTTATATTCTTTTCCCGAGTTTATTGGGTAAACTTGATAAACGGAACTGATAACTAAACTTAGACTAGCGTGTAATCTTATCCCAAATTATCAATCATCCTAATATTATACGGGTAAAGTGACGAGGATTGAAGAACTTCGTATCCGTTTAACCTTTACCATATCTTAAACCCAAATCACCACGGTTGTCTAGTTCTTTTAATTGTTCGCGAACATCGGTATTTATATTGGTATAGTGAATACTAAAAGAAACAGATGATTAATAATATTACCACTAAAAATTAACATATCCAAACAAAGTATATTCCTTGTGATATATAATTTGTGTTGTCATTCTAGATTATTTAGTAGTAATTCCTTAGCTATATATTGCCTTCATTTTCTTTAAGTTTCCATTGTAGTTTATAAATCAAAAACTAAAAACAGAGATAACTAAGCATAAAACATAAAACTAAAACGCGTTTCTCAAATTCATCATTCCTTATAATGACATCCGGAAGATCAATACTTATCGCGATATTTAGGTATTTAGATTCGTATCCAGGAGATCAATACTTATCGCCAAGCCACCTTAGTAGTAGTGGGGGGCGATGCCCCCAACCAAGTTTGCGGATACACAAAATGTATAGTGAAAAAAGTAATGTTGATGCAGAGAAAGTCCGGTGCTCTCCCACAACAAATCAAAGTGCCCTCTTCGTTTTCAGCTTGCCTATAATTAGAGCGCTCTCTAATGCAAAAAACTTGTTTGTCTAGTGGATATTTTCAATCGAAAAATATGAAAAAAAAAACAAAACTTAAAAAAAAAAAAGAGAATGGAGAATAATGAAAGTGTGTGGGATGGTTGGGAATGGGCCAATGGGTGAAAATATGATATTATATATATATTCTCTTTTTTTTCAAAGTGTACGACGGCTGTAACTAGTATAATAATAATTTAGAATTATCAGATGGTGTAAAACTGTGAATAATCGAATATTATACAATTTTATGTTTTAGCATGATCTTGTTATCAACACGGGTATTTTAATTTTTAATTTTTAATTTGTTAGCGTCATTGAGTTTGTCAAATGTTTTTCACGATATGTGGTTTTGGTATAAATAATTGCATGTTGTTTGATTAAACTATTCTTAAGCGCTTTAACATGACTTTTACGTACTCGATATTTGATTTTTTACTAAAAGAAAATAGATAAAAACACCAATGAAATTTTTTTGTCAACACCTAAACTTATAATTAGTGTTAACTGCTTTTGTTTCCTTTATATTAAACCAGACCCGGTTTGTTTTAAATTACGTTAAAAAATGACATCTCCCATTTTCAAAAATTTTGCTCGATGTGTCCCGTGATCACTTTTTCTGGCTTCGCCAGTGGCTCCAACAACTCATATGAATGCGGGTGTCGTAAAGCAAGCTTTGCAACCCCCTAGGCAGTGTACCTGACCATTATAGTGTAGTAAAGGTAAGTCTGGGGGATTGATCGTTCTTTAGGAGAATAGTGAGGTAGGCTCGTAGGGTATGACAAAATGATCTAAGGGACGAAAGGAGATTCTTTTTGGTATTTTATATATTATAGAAAGAAAGTAAATAATCAGAGTTTTGAAGATCTGGATTTTACAAATAATATTAACCTAAAAAAATATTAAATTATATTGCAAGAAAAGTAAATTGGTGCAAACAGATATATTGAGAAACGTATTTATATAAGGTGCACTACTCCTTACTATCGATCTAACTATACATATTGAATTGTAAAACCGCAATTGGTGTAACGTTGAATATTCCTAATTTCAGTCGTGTAGGTGTGAGCTACAACTTATGCAACACTGCCTATGTGACCAGCTATACGGTTGCAATGTACACAAAATAACTATCAATAAACATGTACAAAACACCTACTAATTCATATTTTAATATGCAAAGTTGTATTCATTATGTTACAAATATTAATATATAATTTTTTCCATACATAAAACATTCATTAGTTATGCAAAACCATGTAAGAGGTGTTATAACTTTTAAAATATTTCAACTTTTATTTTGCACCCTTACTTAATACGAATATTTCTAATGTAATTAATTATATAATGTATGATTTAATCAACAATTATATACTTATTTATATAATAATAAAATTAACATTATATTCATATTTAATTATCATAAAGTGTTGTTCTATAAGAATATCAAATATTACTTATAGTATATGTATCATATACAATTTCCGTATAATTGACTTTTTATTTTACCGAAAATTTTATTTTGGTATAAAATTTTGACGTTTTATATTTTATATGTTAATACGATAATAAATGTTACATATTATAAACTTTATATTTGTATGAAAATAGCTAAAACTTGATTTCGTATAATTTATTTTACTAATTTCTACTCTCACATCTTTAAAACCCGTGATTAAAACCTTTTCAAAACTGTGTAATGTTGCATTTATTCAAACGGTCTGAGTAGAATATAAGTTTTTTATACTTAAAACATTCATTAATTAGTAGAATATAAGTTTTTCATATATCATCTTTATTATATATGTTTTTAATTTGTTTGATTTCATGTTTGATTAAAAAACAATTTGTACCTATAAACAATAAAGTGTTTTGACACATTTTTAGATAATTTACCTATTAAACAATCGGGAGTAACAATCTTATTTATTTTATTAATATACAAAAACATGTAGTTCATTAAATAATTGTTTCTATCATGATTCTATACGTGCTCTTTCTTTTTAGTAAACAAACTAGCGGGTTAACCCGCTGTTCTGACGGAGTCGTTCGCTCGATCATTTTATTCACGGAATTAATATGCTAAAGTTTTTTTTTTTTTTTTTTTTTTTTTTGCGCACCGCTCATGCGCGGTTCTCGCTCATGCACGGGTCTTGCTCATCCCCAATGAGTTTTAGTATATACAGTAGAAACCGCAGCGATGCGTGGATTGGCTTCTAAGGACTTATTTTGTAGCGACACTTAAACTTCAGGGGTGTTTTTGCCAAGTTGTGAAACTTTGCATTTAATGTTCTGGACTTACTTTGCAACGATACTTAAACTTCAGACTGTTTTTGCCAAGTTGTGAAACTTTGCATTTAATGTTTGGACTTAGTTTGCGTGACACCTAAACCTCGAGGGGCCATTCTTGCCAAGTTGCGAAACTTAGCAATAAATGCTGGGACACATGGCATGAGCACATGTGTTCCCCGCTTTTTAGTTAATATAGATAATATATAATTCATAGAACTATCTCGTCCATTAGAATGGTCTGGGATCTAGTCAAATACTACCTCCGTCCCACAAAAATTGTCCACTTTGACTTTTTTAGGTCATTCTTTTACAACTTTGACCTTAAATATTATCGTTTACGTTGTACAACACTTGATAAAAAAATATATGAATGGATTGAGATTTAAATGTATGTTCATTGGTATGATTTTCATAAAATATTATATAACGCAAACAAAAATATTTAAGGTCAAAGTTGGAAAAGAAAGACTCAAAATAGTCAAACTGGACAGTTTTTATGGGACGGAGGGAGTATAAAACAAAGGAAAACTAATATTAGGTTATTTTTTAATATATGAACTATGACAAGGTAACTTCTGTTTTTCCTTTAACAAACACATGACGACATAGGTGATCTATGTAAAACTTGAAATTCAGATTTTTCTCCTTGTTAGCGCAACTATTTGTTTATTAAATTTTAAATCTTTGTAAAGTAGAAACCTAGCATAAGATAGAATGTTGTTTGTCTAACGGTATTTTTCAATCAAGAAATGTTATACTCACACAAATTTTATAAAAAGTTTTTCACAAAATGACGTATGATTGATGTTCTCATCTCAATTGCATCTTTCTTTTCAATCAGCTCACTCACGGTAGAAAAAGTCAGGACTGGACTGGAATTTATATCTGATTTTTTTTTTTTATTTGTGTGGAGACATAAGCATGCACGTGCATGCATGGTAAGCCGAGTTTTTTTTGTAACATTTTGTTTTATACAAGCGCATACGTAAGTAAGGAAAAGTAAGTAACATTTTGTTTTATATATGAGTTTTAATCAGCTCTCCTTACAAGCAGTAAGCCGATTTTTTTGTGTGGAGACATAAGCATGCACGTAAGTAATATAAACGTGGAAGGAGGGTGGGTTACATGTAGTCCCGGCCATATGTGTCTATAAAAGGAGACTCAATTATTAGGGAAAATAGGAGCACAGAAAAATGAGACCGAGTAGTAGTAGTACAGGTTTAAGGTTGAGGAAAGGTGCATGGACTCCCCAAGAAGATATGCTTCTCAGGAACTGTATTCAGAAATATGGCGAAGGGAAATGGCACCTTATTCCTCTTAAAGCCGGTATAAGACCTTCGTTCTGTTATTTACTGTATTACAAGTTTATCTAGCTAGCTTGTGTTTCTTTCTTGTTATATGAGAAAAAGAAGATATGTGTATTTCACGCTAATTTGTTTGTTGTTGCAGGTCTAAGCCGATGTAGGAAGAGTTGTAGGTTGCGATGGTTAAATTATCTAAGGCCAAATATAAAGAAAGGAGATTTTGAAGAAGATGAGATTGATCTCATTCTAAGGCTTCACAAGCTTCTAGGCAACAGGTAATTAAGTAAAACCATAATCAAGTCCAAATGTACAAAAATAGATACTTCTACGGACATGATTTTACCTAAAACCGACATGAATGCCAAGTACAAAAAATATACTCCGTACTAAATATGTGTTGTTTCAAATGATGACAATGTCTCTTTCATTTGTAACAAGAAAGCAAAAACATTAAAGGCTTGCGAAAAAGAGCTATATTAAATCCACGATTAACTTGGATTGTACTTTTCATTAGATGGTCACTGATTGCTGGGAGACTACCAGGAAGAACAGCGAATGACGTGAAGAACTACTGGAACACACATATTCGGCCACGATCCAACAAACAAAATAACGAAGCTAAAGACATTACCACGGCCGTCACAGTTATTAAGCCTCAACCACGAATCTTGTCTAAAACAGTAAATTCTAACCCACCCATGGCAGCTCCTCAAGACTATAACCTAGTAAAGTCAACACATGATGGTGTCGAAGCTGCCTTTGATATATCCTCAGGGTTAGTTTCGTCACCCATAGTATCGGATGCCAAGATTAACGAGTATATGGTTGAGTTATTTGACAATGAGGAGAAGGAATTTGACGGAGAAATAGGGTGGTCATTAGATGGTACTCCATTGGAAGGGGAAGCTTTAGATGCGGAGCAAGAAGATGGTGAAAGCAGTGTGTTTGATTTACCCATAGACGAGTTCATGTGGGAGTTTTTAAATTCGGACAATCTATGATATTGCAATCCTTTATCTCTCGTCTTCATGTGAGCAATTAATGGAATTGTTGCATTACTAAGATTGAAAAAAAAAAAAAAAAAAAAAAAAAAACGATGAAAATATTAGCATATTATATTATTAGCCCATTAGTGTCTTTATTATTATATGGGTTTAGCCCATTTAGTGATCTGATTCTTCAAGCTATGTAAAGTATTTATTCTGACTCAAAGATAATAAATGAGATATGGGTGTTAGGAAATTTATAATCTTAAAACAAATGGTTTCGTACATAATCGTAAGATTACAATAAAGGATTGAGGGTTGTGATTAGCGTTGTCTTTAAATAAAAATTCGCCATATTTAGTACGATTGCTTAGAGGATACAACAATCAAATCAAGTTTGAAACTTGAATCTAGCAAATTGATATGTTTCCATGATGGAGATGGGTGAGGTTTTATTGAGAATATAATTGGCTTGTCACTTTATTGAAATAACCATTACAATATATAACATCATTTAGATTATTCTAGATACCATAATAGCGGGCTAGGCCTAACAAAGCCCATAATCACTAATAAAGCTAATGTCTAACACTCCCCCGCAGTTGGAGCGGGAGATGACCGAACGCTCAAAGTGGAACGAAATTCTTCAAATAAAGCAGACGGCAACCCCTTGGTGAATATATCAGTATATTGGTAACGCAATGGCACATGAAGAACACGAACATGACCACGAGCAACCATAACACGAACAAAGTGTATGTTAATCTCAATGTGTTTGGTCCATTGATGTTGAACAAGATTGACAACAAATAAATAGCATCGACGTTGTCACAATAAACAAGAGTAGCATATGACAATGGCATATGAAGTTCACGAAGAAGATTACGGTTATGCGGTTTCGACCCACAAGATTAGCAACACCGATACTCACCTAAGACCGGATCTAGAGAGAGTATGTTGCTTGATGACCATGAGAGAATATTATCCCCAAAAGACACAATAACACAAGTAGAACGCTTAGTAGTAGGCAACCCGCCTAATCCGCATCGAATAAGCCACAAGAGAGCTTAGATGATGCGATATAGTTAAGCCCAAAGTCCAATGTACCACGAACATATCGGAGAATACGCTAAGAGCCGAAAATGAGGCTCTCGGGATCATGCATATAAAGACAAACTGTTGTGCAAAGATAAGAGATATCGGACTCGTAAACGTTAAATCAGAAACCACCGCAAGATGCGATATAAGGTAGGATCGATATAGATCCCATCGCCACTGAAGCTTAGATTCTGGTCAACCTAAGTCCGAATAGGATTGCAGGTAGCCATATGTGCCCGATTCAGAAGCTCCATTGCATACTTCTTTTGAGAAAGAAACATGCCTGTAGAGTCCAGAAGCTCTGATACCATATTGAGAATATAATTGGCTTGTCTCTTTATTGAAATAACCATTACAATATATAACATCATTTAGATTATTCTAGATACCATAATAGCGGGCTAGGCCTAACAAAGCCCATAATCACTAATAAAGCTAATGTCTAATGCTTTTGTGTTTTAGATGATTCCAAAATGGAAAATTTGTCCTTTATATAGGCACATGGTGACCTTTCAAAACAGTCACAATGCCCCATCTAGAGACACTTCTGTTCATAACAATTACAGTTGTTCACAAAAAGGTGATATTAGCGACGACCTAGCGTCAAAAAAATGTCGCTAACTGAAACCAACTCAAATAGTCGCGATGGTTCGCTCAATAATGCCTGTTTAACAGATATAACCACCACCATTTCGAATAGGCGCGTCTTTAGGATGGTGAAGGTTCATTATAGACGGTTTTGTGACAGAAAAAACTGTCGCTAATCTTCATTTCGTGGCAAACACCAAAACTCTTCATTTCATGTTCCAACAATACCGCACATTTTCTATTCAAACACCAATAATGCCCTATATTTGAATAGAAAATAAGATAATTACTTATTATTCTATTTCCATCAAATGTAATATGACATGCATCCGATAAGGTGTCTTTTGGATTAGAACCTTTCTAGTAAGTACTTATCTGATCTACTTTATGGATAGTGAACATAAGTCTTGAACTAGTCACATTTTGTAGTAAATCGAGACAATGAGTATCACACATATCATACTTATGCAATAACATATTTTGACCGTTGTGTTCATTTCGGTCATGAACATATCCTTATTCATGAGAATTTTAGAGAACTTAGCCATCTGGTCTCAAAGATGCGACCACACATCAATCTCGTATAAGTAGTGCCAATAAAGATTATTTTGTAGTACTCCACTGTAAATGTCATTAGCATTATTAAGAATTGAAATTCAGCCCTCAATCATTAACGGAAAAACACTCAAAAAATCATCTTAGTAATGGGCATACATGTGTGTTATTACTTTAGAGTTTTTCCCCAACTAGTTTTCCTATTGAACTTAGACCATGGGATCTCGAATTTGCTAGGTTAGGTTTTCACGATTAGTCACTCATTGTGTTGGCTTTAAGACCATACCCTCAATGTAAATATGACTTGTTCTCTATAAAGGCCTTTTATCAAAGGATCAGCAATATTTTCCTTTGACTTTACGTAGCGGATTTCTTAACAAGTCCTTATTGTATTGTGGCTACGTCTTATATGTCTTGACTTACCGTTATAGATTTGATTCTTTTCTCTGGTAAGAGAAACCATACTATCACAATGAATACACACAGTAGTCACAAGTTTTGGCCACAAGGGAATACCCTCTAGAAAGCTTCTAAGCCATTCTGCTTCTTCAGCAGCTTTGTCTAAAGCTACAAACTTTGCTTCCATAGTTGATTTGGTATCACAGTTTGCTTAGACAATTTCCATGATACATCAACCCCTATAAGGGTAAATACATATCCACTCGTGGACTTGCCTTAATTATGGTTGGAAATCCACTTGGCATCACAAAATCATTCTAATACATGAGGATATATATTGCAATGTAACCCATAAGCTTTGTATGCTTAAGATATTGAAGCACCCTAATTACTGCATCTCGATAATCTCTCCTAAGGTTATGTGAGTATCGACTAAGTCGACTTACACTATATGCCAAATCTGGTCGTGTATAGTTCATTATATACATCAAGCGCCTAGTACTTGCGCTCATTGTAATGGGGATACACTTTGTTCTTTGTTCTTTGTTCTTTCTTTAGTTGAACCTTGGGATCAAAGGGAGTTACAAAAGATTTATCATCATAGTGCCCAAATTTCTTAAGGTTCTTCTCAAAGTAATGAGATTGGGTAAGGATGTATCCATTGAAATTCTTTTGAATTCTTATTCTAAGAATGACATCGAGTTTCCCATGTCTTTCATATAAAATGAAGAATGAAGCATTTTCTTGGTCTTGTTAATTACATCCATATTTTTTTCATAATCGATATCATCCATATATAAAAAATTAATGACAAATGCATTTTGTATTGTTTAACATAAACACATTTATCACATTCGCTTATTTGATAACCGTTTGGTAATAGAGTGTTATCAAACTTCTCATGCCAATGCTGCTTGTTTAAGGCCGTAGAGATTTAACCAATTTACATACCTCATGCTCTTGACTTTTGACAACACACCTTGCGGCACGGTTGTAAAAATCACCGACGGCATCACATGGTCGACCCCCTTCAAGCGTCACATCGGTCTTGGTGGCGATATATCGGTTTCTCGACGGAGACCATAAAATATAAAGATAGATATTTAAAAAAAATATTAGCAAAAAAAACTTAGCCAACAAAATTTATAACTCAATGTAAAAACCCAATGTAAAACCAAACTAAAGCCCAAGTCCAAAAAAACACAAGAAGGCCCCATTTAGCTTAACCTAATACCCACTCACTTTGATATAAATACTACACTATAATTACACTCACTTAACCACGATAACACACTAAAACGCAGCCTCACTTTTCTTGGTGCAATCACAAGAAAATAGAATTCGTTTTTTTTGTTTTTATCCAAAACTGATTTACACACAAACAATACATTAATCTTTCTAGTTTAATCTAACTAAACCACTTACTTGTTCTTCGCTTGTTATTCGAAGAACACAAAGTATTTCACAGCTTCAAGATCTTAAAAGATCTAAGGTAGGTGGATTTTTTATCGTTTTTGTTTTGTATTTTGTTTAGATGAACAATCTTTGGCCAGCTCTTGACCATTAACCGGATCTTGGAATCGCTGGAAACATCAGATATAGTAAAAAAAATCGATTTTGATCGGATCTTGACCGCCAAGGACCATTTTGACCAATTTTAGCCGATTTTGACCGCCGTTGACCGAAAATGATAAGTTAGACCGATATGTGAAATGGCATGGCGGTGGACCCCCGAGAACTACCATGGCGCTGCCATATCGGCCGCCATGACCGATTTTTAAACACCGCCTCGGTTGTTGCACATAGATTTCTTCAAAAAGTTCATCATTTAAAAACGCAATCTTTACATCCATTTGATGTATAATCAGGTTGTAAATTGTTGTTGTAGCCATTAACGTTCTTATAGAGGTTATCCTTGTAACCGTGAATAAATGTCAAAGAAATCTTGACCTTCTTTTTTACGGTATCCTTTGGCTACTAGATAAGCCTTATACTTCTTTATGGTACCATCAAGTCCTAGTTTCTTTTTGAAGACCCATTTATTGCCAATTGGTTTATGTCCCGAATGTAGATCAACCAATTTCCACGTATCGTTATGCACAATCGAGTCTATTTCACTTTGAGTAACCTTTTTCCATGAAGGTGCTTCTGATGACTCCATAGCAGCCTTATATGTTTGTGGTTCTTCAATCACAATATAGGTCATATAATCAGTCCAAATTCTTTAGAGACTTTTGCACGCTTACTTTTCTAGGTTCATCAATCTCTTGTGGAACCTCGTAATTGTTGTCTCTTTAATCCTGCGACATTTGATCATCCAATACTCTTTTCCTTGAATTTGAGATTTGTTTCACTTTATCCTTATAAGAAAAAGTATTCTCAAAGAATTATGCTTCAGAGATTCTATAATTGTGTTGTTGCTTATGTCCTCTACATTGAATTTGTAAACCAAGAACCTATAAGCAACACTATTCTTTGCTTGACCAAGATAAACACAATCAATTGTTTTTTTTTTCATGTTTGATTCTCTTTGGTAAAGGTATTTGAACCTTTAGCCAAACAACCCCACACTTTCATCCTTTTATAAGAACGTTGCTTTCCTTTTCATAATTGATATGGAGATTTGTCACTCTTCTTATGAGGAATTTTCTTCAATATTTGTGTTTAGGCAGAAACGAAGGCGAACGCTCAGTGAACATTTCATGAACCGCTCGGTAAAAGTTCGTTTATTTTCGCTTATTTATTAAATGAACGAACATGAACCATATTTTACGCTCGTTTAGTTAAATGAACGAACATGAACAAAAGTCTCGTCTGCTCATTTATGTTCGTGAACGCTCGATTATGCGTTCATTAACGCTCGCTTATATTCATTTACTTATTTAATATTCGTATATCATATATTTTAATTGTATAATTTTAAAATTGGTTTGTTTAAATAAAACAACTCTTATATAACAATATATCGTGCATAGATTAGTAAAGTTTATGTTTGTTTGTCTAGATTCATTTATGTTCGCTCGCTTACCGTTCGCTTACCGCTCGCTTAGTGTCTTAATAAACGAACATAAACGAACATGAACAACTCATTTTTTTTTTAATAAACGAACATGAACAATAAAATTCGTCCAAATAAGCGTTCGTGTTCGTTGATTTGTTCGGTTAAAATTAAATGAACGAACATGCACAAGGCTCCGCTCGTGTTCGTCTGGTTCGTTTACAGCCCTATTTGTGTTTGTAGAAAGATATGCTTCACTCCAAAGGCTATGAGGAGCCCCTGAAGTAATTAACATTGAATTAATCTGTTCATCAATGTTTTATTCTTATGTTCAGCCATTCCATTTTGTTGTGGAGTTTATGGGGCTGTTGTTTGATGTACAATACCATAAGTAGAACATAATTCAGTAAAATTATTGGATTCATATTCTTCTCTTCTATCAGACCTTAGAATTTTGATCCTTTTGTCTAGTTGATTTTCAACTTCTGCTTTATATGTCTTAAACATATTCAAAGCTTCATCTTTGGTATTTATTAAGTACACACAATGTTGTAAAAGGCGGCCTCCTAGGCGGCGCTTAGGTGCTAGTCGGCCCTCTTCCGCCCCGATTTGCAGTAAATCGGCCAAATTAGGCGTTTTTATCAAAAGGCGGTCAATAAACCACCTAGGCGGGACAAATCGGCCGGCCTGGGCGGCGGGTCGGTCAACGCCGATCAAACGTCAGATCTAGGGTTGTAAAAGGTGAAGGGGAAAGTGAAGTGTGAAGTGAAGGCTATGTGTTTAATGTTGTGTAACCCTAACCCTAATAATATATGATTTATTGGCCCATTAAAAGGAACATACAATAGGCCCAACAACTAAGTGAGTGAGCCTTAATAAAAATAGACAAAACTTTATCAAAATCACATATTATATAAATTTTACAACATATACAAAATTATTTAATCAAAATAATAAAAACATTAATAAAATTATCAAAAGTATATATAAGTTATGCATATTTTTACCAAATACATATAATTTTATATTTTTATATAGAAAATTCAATCCGCCAAAGCGACGCCTAAATGTTCTAGACTCTAGGCGGTGGCGACCGCCTGACTAGCACCTAGTGCTATTTGCATCCTTGAGTACACATCACAAAATTTACTGCAATCGTCAATGAAAGTAATATAGTAATGATTTCCTCATCTTGATGGTATTGCTTTGAAATCACATAAATCTGTATAGATTAAACCAAGTATTTCATTTGATTTTTTACAGATTTATGTGAATGACTGATTTATGTGAATGACTGATTTTTTACAGATTTATGTGAATGACTTGTGTATTTAGATTCAACACATATTTCACACTTGGATATTTTATCCATTGTGTATTTTGGCCAAATCCTCCTTTGATGTAACAAACGTTTAAAACTGTTAGAATTATGAAACAAAAATTGACAAACAACTGTGTTATAAGAGCAAAAGGTATGGGGTCTTGCATGAGCCATTATCGTGCCACTGGGTGAGCCATCGGTGCTAATCTTACTGCTAATTACGCCAAACTTGCGCTAAATGCACCCTTTGTGTTTAGCCAACGACTAACTCAAGCCAAATGCATCTTTTTTGTGTGTATGTGTGTGTGTTTTTTTGTATTGTGAGTGAGTGGTATATTTAGTGGGGTATTTTGCGGGACCTACAGGTAATGTTAGTGGTATGTTATGAGGGAGGGTTGTTTGAGTTATTGGTGTGTTATTGAGAGGTGTATAATGTGGCGTTGAGATGGCATACCAATATAATGTTATTGAGTCCTTGCATACCATGTGCTTTAATAAATACAAATGAGGGACAAAGGGGTCCTAATAATATAGCCTTTTTTATTTTTCTCTCTCCTGCTGATTTCCTTCAAGCTGGCCCCCAATCATAAACAGCCGTTGAACTTTTTAAATTGAAAAAATTACACGTTTGGTCCCTATGATTTGCCCAAAATAACAACTTTAGTCCCTAAGTCGTTTTTATTACACCAGCAATATCTAATTTTGAAACTATGCACGCTTTTGGTCCCTATTTTGATGGGCGTTAGTTAAGTTCATAAGTATTTTCTACTGTTAGTCCTTCGCTAATAATTTTTGCACCGTTAGTCCTTATTTTTAAAATATAGTTTTAGCTTATTCCTCCGCTAATAATAGTTATCGCCGCTTTTTTACGCTTTTCCGCTTTTATCCGCTGTTCGCTTTTTACTTTTTATACCTTTTAAATCTGCTTTTTATATGTTTTCGTCCGCTTTTTACGTTTTTTCGTCGTTTTATCCGCTTTTGCCGCTTTTATCCGCTTTATTGCTTTTTACGCTTTAACCGTTGCGCTGCTTTTTACGCCGCCATTTTTATCGTTTTATCTGCTTTTATCCGTTTTCGTTCGTTGTTTATTCGTTTTCACCGCTTTTCTACGCTTTGTCCACTTTTTTTTCGTTTCTTGTTGTTTCACGCTTTTGTATGTTTTTTCCTTTTACGTTCGTTTTACCGCCGCTCTTTTTACGTTTTTCTGCTTTTATCCATTTTCGCTCTTTTTTCACAAAAATTTCCAAAAATTTGGAATTTTTCCACAAATTTGAAAAAAATTCCAAAAAAATTTGAAAAATAAATTGGGAAAAAATATTTTCGAAAAAAATAAAAAATTTGAATCAAAATTTAAAAAATGAATAAAAAATATTTGAAAAAACGGACATATTTTTTTTTAAAGATTTTTAAAAAAAATATTTGAAATTTCTTTTTTCAAATTTTTTTAAAACAATTTATTCAATTTTTTTTTGAAATTTGAATTTTTTTTTATTATTTTCAAATTTTTTTTCGAAATATTTTTTCCAAATTTTTTTGAAATTTTTGTCCAAATTTTTTTCTTTTGGAAAAAATTTCAATATTTTGAAATAGTACAAAACGAAAGAAAAACTGACAAAAACAGATAAAACATACCAAACGCAAAAAAGGCGAAAACGGATAAAAACGAACGCAAAAGGAAAAAAATGATAAAAACGTAAACAACCAAGTAAAACGGACAAACATGTAAAAACCCGAAACGAATAAACAACGAATAAAACGGATAAAACGTAAAAATGGACGAAACGAAAAAGGACGAAACGGATTAAACGTAAAACAATGAAACGGATAAAACCGAAAAAGCGGACAAAATCGTAAAAAATGGACGAAAACATATAAAACCGGATGAAAACGAAAAAAAGGGAAAACGGATAAAACGAATCTAAAACGGATAAAACGACAAAACGTAATAAACCAAGATAACTATTATTAACTGAGGACTAACCTAAAACTATATTTTAAAAATAATGACCGACGGTGCAAAATTATTAACGGGCGACTAACAACAAGAAAATACTTAACGGACTTAACTAACGCCCATCCAAAATAGGGACCAAAAGCGTGATAGTTTCAAATTTGACATCACGGCTTAATAAAACGACTTAGTGACTAAAGCTTTTATTCAAGTATACCATGCGACCAAACGTGTAATTTTTTTATTTTAAATTTAAATATTCTAGACTGTACAGGCGAGTGGGCCAACGCGCGTGGGTGGCGACTACTGATTCACGTTGCTGTTGTGGGACCCGTCGAAGACTCCTAGCTCGCTTTAACTTCAACATTGAGATTTTTGTAATGTTGTGAATGAATGACAGGGCCCACTTGCTTTTAAAAGAGAATTTAATTTCACAACTACGTAGTAGTATTTTTTTTAGAGAATGTCTAACGGCATTGGTTAAGATTTGTCTCTTGTGGTTTTTAGTTACACAAATGTTCCTTATAATTGACATATAATTACATATTTAGATGGGGGACCCACATAAATAGTTTTTATAAACCACAAAAGAACAAATCTTAACCAAGACATTCCCTTTTTTTAATAGAATTGATACTCACATTACATTTTTTATGCATATATCACAGTTTGTACATTATAGTTTGTACTATACAATTATTAAAATGCATAAATTACGGTGAATGCATAAAAAAATGTTGTGTGAATATAATCTCTTTTTTTTAAAAGGAAGTGATTGGTACACTCCTATTATTTATTGGGACATTTCATTGACTATATTAGACAGTTGTACTTTAAATATAACATACTTTAATTGCTTGTATTGTGGAGTGTGCCAATAACTTGTGAGAGTGTGTCAATCACTTTCCTTTTTCTAAGTCTTTTAACCTGGGATTTTAACTAGATCATGTTTCGTAAAAGTAGCGATGAATGCCAAGAAATGAAATGAGAGAGAATCATGAGCGATGATCACAACACATATCACCGCTCATAGCTTCCTAAAAAAGCATTGGAAGAATGAGCATTCCTAAAAAATAGTAAAGTTCACCGCTCATTTGCCAAACGAACAATAAAAATCAAAAAGCTTATTGCTCACCGCTCATCGCCTAAAAAAAACTCTAAAAAGCTCCGCGCCAAACATAGCCCTAGTATTATTTTTGTTTTTTTGTAAAAATCATGATTGTAAGATCGAATCGGAATTTTATAGTGTTATTTTTTTAATAGGGGATGTAACATTATGCGACTTTATATATTATTATATATCATATATCATGAAAATGTATGTCAAATTATGATTATAAAATATTTAATACAGTTAGCCTATTATTTTTTATATTTTGCAAAACTTAATAAATAAATTTGTAATTTTTTTAGCTTGATTCAAAAAAAGGAAGATAGATCGGTCGAGATTTAAAATCCTATGGTCAAGATCAAGATCTTATTAAGATCCTATCTCGCAAACGTAAAATCAGGATCATTTTTACTTTGTAGTATCGTAAAATCATAAGATCGTAAGATTATGATCGAGATCTTAACAACCATTATTCTTTGTATAACTTATCTTGCACGAAGGGTATGTTTGGTGACAAACTGTTTAGAGTATTTAGCATTTGAATATTAAAGCATGTTTGGCAACAAGTACTTAGCATTTTTGTTTCGTTTAAATGCTACTTTTTTAAATGTTCATTTCTCAAACATTTAGCATTTTTGTTTTGTTTAAATGCTACTTTTATAATTACAGCTACAATACCAAAACGCGTTTTAGTAAAACAAACACCGACTACTAATTGTTATTGCTAACTACACCGCTTATTTCACCAAAACATACCCCAAGATTCCTTGCTGGAATGAACTTTAGATATGTCGACGTAAATCTAGGCCGACATTTTGACATATTTCCTCATAATGAGTTTGGGAATAATAATTATTAAAACAAATTACTTAAACGAACCGTTAACATACGAAATTTTCTAAAATGATTTTTTTTAATACATTACGAAAATGAATATAAGTTGTCATTGTCACCTTTTGTCCAAAGAAGTGACGAATCTTAAAAATCCACCACAAGACGCCAGAATTTCGACACGACACGATAAACACATACGAACCCGACAAGTTAAACAGGTTTGGGTTGAGGATAAACATGTATGGGTCAAAACGGTCAACCCGCTTAACCCGCTTAATAAACGGGTCGTGTTTGGGTTGAGTAAGTATTAAGCGCCAACCCGCGAACCCGCTTAAGATATACGATCATAAAAATAAAATATATAACCTGGTTTTTATGTTGGATGTGGATCAAATGTATTTTGTTATTTACTTAGTATGAGTGAATTATAATTTTATACCTTAGATATCATGAAAATTGACGCTTATAATTCAGAAAATTGTCGCATAGTTATTTGTATGTTATTCTTATCATATTTTAGATCCTTATATCATTTTTTGCATTTAAACTAGTTAAATCAACAAACCACCGGTTTATTCACACTTGACCTGTTTACTTAAATGGGTTAAACGGGTAACAAATGGGTTACACGTGTTATGCAGGTGTGAGTTAGGGTTGAGTTTCTTGACACGAATAATAAATGGGTCGTGTTTAGGTAAAGGCTATACTAACCCACCAACACGCGAACCCGAATAGGTTAACACGAACACGACTCGATTGCCACCCCTAAAGACAACCCGCTCAATATTTACACTATGCAAAATATAATATAAAATAAAAAAACATTGTGCAAAATATAATATAAAATAAAAGGCATGTGGGTTAGATGGTAAATTAGACCCTATATGTGATTTTTTATTTCAAAATGTTTGCCTTTTTTTATGCAACTTCTGTGTCCCTTCTCAAAACCAAAAGTAAAAGTCACACGCCTTTGATTAACCATTCGCCTAGCATAATATTTCATTCGCCCAGATAATGCTCTAATCGCCTTGCTCCTCGCCCCACTCTTCGCTCAACGCCCAGGCCACGCCAAGCCCTCGCCCAGGCCCACGCCTAGCTCACATTTCCTCGCAACTCCACACACGCCCAGGCCCTCGCCTGGAGCAATCTCGCCCAGTCTCTCGCCCAGGGCACGCCCAGAACTAGTTGTACACGCCCTCACTTGTTACTGGTTTGTACCACGCCCAAACTTCTCGCCCTAGACACTCATTCGCCTAGGTATAAAAGGGGTATTTTTGTCAGTACTTCTCAAAGGCAATACTTCTCAAAGGCACCCCATATAATCCCAGGTGAAAGCAACAACACCAACAACAATACCAGGTGAAAGCAAGCTACACCAACAAGTGGTCCAGAAACAACACCAACAACAATATAATCCTAGGCAGGCACCCCATATAATCCCATGCAGGCACCCCATGGGTAGGGGTGGTTGCACTTTTGCAAAAGGGTGCCTCGATTTCCGTGCCAATCATGGGTATTCAATCATTGGTAATGATTAGTTTCTCGATTTCCGTGCCAAGTTTTTTTACAACTTATTTTTTTACCACTTATATCACTTATTTTTTTACAAGTTTTTATACACTTTTCTTTACATGTTTTTTTTTGTACAGTTTTTTTTATAACTTATACCACTTTTTTACAACTTTTTTTTTTTGGTTTTACAATTTTACAAGTTATTTTTTGGTTTTACAAGTTTTTTTATGATATAAATTCGCTTTAAACTTTTAAAAACCGTAGTCGGAAAAATTTTGAGGCTCAGTTCGAAGGTTGCAAAAGTGAGATTTTATCCCACTTTGCCGTCCATTCGGTTTTCATCGTCGCCTCGGAAAGTTTTTAGGTTCAAAAATCATCATCGCCTCGGAAAATTTTTAGGCTCAAACCCGAAGGTTGCAAAGTGAGATTTGATCTCACTTTACCGTCCATTTTTTGTCATTTGTCATTTGTTTTAGCATAAAAGGGGTATTTTTTTGTCAATTTTACCCGAAGGTTGCAAAAATTTTGTCATTTGTTTTAGCATAAAAGGGGTATTTTTTTCATTTGTCATTCCTATGCAGGCACCCCATGGGTAGGGGGTGGTTGCACTTTTGCAAAAGGGTGCCTTGATTTCCGTGCCAATCATGGATATTCAATCATTGGTAATGATTAGTTTCTCGATTTCCGTGCCAAGTTTTTTTACAACTTATTTTTTTACCACTTATATCACTTATTTTTTTACAAGTTTTTATACACTTTTTTTTACATGTTTTTTTGTACGCTTTTTTAATGCTTTTTTATAACTTATACCACTTTTTTACAACTTTTTTTTTTGGTTTTACAATTTTACAAGTTATTTTTTGGTTTTACAAGTTTTTTTATGATATAAATTCAGCTTTAAAACTTTTAAAAAACCGTAGTCGGAAAATTTTGAGGCTCGATTCGAAGGTTGCAAAAGTGAGATTTTATCCCACTTTGCCGTCCATTCGGTTTTCATCATCGCCGGAAAGTTTTTAGGCTCAAAATCATCATCGCCTCGGAAAATTTTTAGGCTCAAACCGAAGGTTGCAAAGTGAGATTTGATCTCACTTTACCGTCCATCGGTTTTTATCATCATCGCCTCGGAAAGTTTTTAAAGTTTTTAGGCTCAAAATTATCATCGTCTCTAAAAGTTTTAGTCACAATCAAGACAAAGTCACCAGGCTCACATGAACCGCATAAACCGCACAAGCCTCACAACCGCACAAGCCTCACAACTGCACAAGCCTCACAAAATCGCACAAGCACAAGACTCACCAGTTTCACAGGTTTCACAAGTTACACAAGTTACACGTTTTGAACATGATTCTCACAAGTTACCACTGCAAAAGTTCACAAGGTGTACTAAGATTCTCAAAAGTTCACAAGGTGTACTAAGATTCTCAAAGGCAATACTTCTCAAAGGCACCCCATATAATCCCAGGTGAAAGCAACAACACCAACAACAATACCAGGTGAAAGCAAGCTACACCAACAAGTGGTCCAGAAACAACACCAACAACAATATAATCCTAGGCAGGCACCCCATATAATCCCAGCTGAAAGCAACAACACAAACAAGTGGTCCAGATCAACAACAATCAACCAACAACAGCAACTAGTGGTCCAGATCAACAACAACAATCAACCACCATGTCTAGTTCACCATTTAACACACAAAAGGTAAACAACTTATCAAAGGCTCGGATTATTAGCTTTATAGCTCATGTTGGCTGCAAATTCAGTTTTGCCTCGCCAAAACTCTTTTTAAGTTTTTTTTAAAAAAAAATCATCATTGCCTTTTTTTATTTCATTAAAGTTGAAAAATGACCTTGAATGGTCACTTTACCATCCAGTAATGAAATTGTTTTATACCAAAACACTAAGTTTTTTTTCATTACAGTTGCAAAGTGAATCACTTTACCATCCAGTAATGCCAAGGATAACGTGGGGTGCCTTGCCAAGGATAACGTGGGGTGCCTATGTAGGCTTTGCCCACAAAGGGTCCTCCTATGCAGGCAAACCTGCAAAACAAACATACAAACATATAAGCAAACAATTTTTAGATCTAAAAGGCAAAGATGATTTTTTTTTTTAAAAAAAAAACTTAAAAAGAGTTTTTAGATCTGAAATCTTATCAAATAATAAAAAAAAAAGTAAAGTTTTTTTTTTACCAACCTCAAGTTTATTTCCAAAACATCACAGCTTCAAGATCTAAAAACATTTCGATCTAAAACTTAACTACTGAATAATATACGAGCCACAAAACCACTATAGCTTCAAGATCTAACAAGTGTAAAACTTGTTAGATCAAAGTTTTTAGATCTGAAATCTTATCAAATAATCAAAAAAGTAAAGTTTTTTTTTTACCAACCTCAAGTTTATTTCCAAAACATCACGACTTCAAGATCTAAAAACATTTCGGATCTAAAACTTAACTACTGAATAATATACGAGCCACAAAACCACCATAGTTTCAAGATCTAACAAGTGTAAAACTTGTTAGATCAAAGTTTTAGATCCGAAATCTTATCAAATAATCAAAAAGTAAAGTTTTTTTACCAACCTCAAGTTTATTTCCAAAACATCACGACTTCAAGATCTAAAAACATTTCGGATCTAAAACTTAACTACTGAATAATATACGAGCCACAAACCCACTATAGCTTCAAGATCTAACAAGTGTAAAACTTGTTAGATCAAAGTTTTAGATCCGAAATCTTATCAAATAATCAAAAAGTAAAGTTTTTTTTTTTTACCAACCTCAAGTTTATTTCCAAAACATCACGCCTTCAAGATCTAAAAACATTTCGTATCTAAAACTTAACTACTTAATAATATACGAGCCACAAACCCACCATAGCTTCAAGATCTAACAAGTGTAAAACTTGTTAGATCAAAGTTTTTAGATCTGAAATGTTATCAAATAATCAAAAAAAAGCAAAGTTTTTTTTTACCAACCTCAAGTTTATTTCCAAAACATCACAGCTTCAAGATCTAAAAACTTAACTACGAATAATATACGAGTCACAAAACCACCATAGCTTCAAGATCTAACAAGTGTAAAATGATTTCAGATAAAAAAACTGTAACAACGATTTCAAAATGAAACGCGTAAACCACTTAAGCACCACACACGTATACACACAAAAACACAAACACGTCTTTGTATTAACAATATGCCCATTCAGATTCAAGATCTAACAAGTTTTACACTTATTAGATCAACGATTTTAGATCAAAAATCATAAGATCTAAATTTTTTTTAGAGAGAGAGTGGTAATACCACCAAGTGAGAGAGAGATAGATGGTTTTGCCAGCGAAGGACGAATATCACCAGCAAAAAGACAGAGAACCATGTGCGCACACACGGTTTCAAAATGAAACGCGTAAACCACTTAAGCACCACACACGTATACACACAAAAACACACGCGTCTTTGTATTAATAACGAAAACTTTTTATAAAAAGTTTGTATTAATAAAAATTTTGCATTATAAAAAGTTTTATAAGTTTTTAAAAGTTTTTAAAATGTTGTATTAATAAAAGTTTGTACTATAAAAAGTTATACAAATGTAATAAAAGTAATAAAAGTATTTTTAAAAATATTTATAAAAACATGTATTTATAAAAAGTATTTATAATTGTTTGTAAAAAAAATGTATTTATAAAAAAAGATAATAAAAATTATTTATAAAAGTTTGTATGTATAAATGGGAGTGGTTATTGCTACAGCTCTTAACCGTCCTATTGTATGTATAACCAATTCACAATCTCTTTGTGTCTTCCACGAGAGGTTCTCCCAATTCAAAGAGAAATATTGTCTCCGGTTGTGATTCTTCGTGTGGGGAACGACGAATGTGCTCACTTTGGTCTTGCGGTTCTTGATGAAGACTCACCACTCCCGTGATAATCACCCACAATGGAGATATTTTAGAAATGCCGTGGCGCGCCATGGGAACATGTGTTTACTCAACGACAGAGGATGTTTAGATATATGTAAAACGATTATTGATTTATATTGTAAATAACAAAACATGTATAGACGACATCGATTTATATTGTAAATGACACAACATGTATAGACGACATCGACGATATTGTAAATGACAAAACATGTATAGACGACATCGATTTATAGCAAACGACTCGTCATATTTTGTTACGATTGCCGCTCCTGCTCCGGTTCTTCCTCATCTTTTGTTACAGGAATCGGATGACATTCGGTGGAGGGACATTCATTGTGTCAACCACACACCCGCCGTGTTGAGAGTCCAGATTATGTGCTTTCTTCACAATCTTATGCCTCCCTCTCCAAATTATATCTCCACCGCAGACGAGGAAAATTTTATACACCGTCCTCGGTTCTTCCTCATCTTTTATTATACCGTCTCGGCGTTGACGAGTACAAGCGAGATTGACGGATTGAGGAGACGATTTCGAGTTAGAGTCTCGTGGGGACAAATGGCAAGATCATTGGAGCGACTACGCCTCGGGCGTGATTGATCTTAGTTTCTAGTTATATTGTAATTTTGTGAACCATGTATCAACTATTAATCTATAACAAGATTGGTTATTGTGAACCATGATATTAGTAATTTATGTTGTGAATAATTATACAAATTCTTTTGGCCAGATGCAACAACAAAATCCTTACTTGTGTCGTTGTCAACGTGGATTAATAATTGAAAGAACATCCCACAAGCCCAAAACTTGTGTTCAAGTATTATGCATGTCCTTTCTCAAAGGTAAATAATTAAACGCTTGCTTATTTGGCGTAAATATATCAATAACTTGTTTGTTTAGAATACATTTCTTATAATTGTTTCGTCATGTAATGACCGTGGACTAAAGACTATGGGTGTCGATACTTCATGTGGAAGGAAATATTTCAACAAAAGTACTTTGGTGAAGCCTCTTTTTCAACGCAGTGCTCAAACTGCGAAACTAAAGATACAACGATCAACATGCTATTGGCTGAAAACAATTTGTTGCAGGCAAAAATAAAGGCGTTGGAGGCATCACTGAAATTGGCAAGAAATCCAGTTGATCACGCATGTCAGCTGTAAAACCCTAAAATCTCAAATCGCGTAGAATGACAATTTTGCCCTCCAATTTAAAATTTCGCCAACTCGGAAAATACGTTAACATCAATTAACAAGTTATATGATTAATAACATTTATACATTATGAGAAATAATAAACTTATGTTATACATTAAAGAACTTGAATAATTAAAAGTATAAGTAACTTTAAACCTTGCATAATGTACACTACTAATCTAGACTTGTATAAGGACTAAGTACATGATTGAATTGGTAACTTTGGAAAGTTTGAATTGATCTTATCCTCCAAGGCCGGCCCTTTTTGCTCTCCCTTGACTCACCATATCAAATTAAATCAATCACATTTATCACCTTATCTTTTCATTTTAAAACACAAACAAAACCATAGCTCCTTTTTCTTCTAAGTGACGGCAACAATTGATTCATCACCATTCCATACGAAATCTTTCAACCAAGGTGTTCAAAGGAGGCTTGTAATCGTAGGTGATCGTCTAGTGGGTGTCGTGGTCGTGTTTGGTTTGATTTGGAGCTTGTACGTGGGTATTGAAAGGTGTACGTGGGTTTTGATTTGGCCAAAGGAGTATTGGTTTGGTTTTTTCGTGGTTTGATTCTTGTTTTGCTTCGTACACGCTACAAGGGTAACATCTCGTCATCTCGAATCTCTTCTCCTTGTTTCTTTGATCTATTCGTGGCCTTCTTGATTAAAACTAGGGCTTGTAACTTGTTTAATAGATCACATAAAATCATAAGATATATAACACATGAAATGATAACACATAAAATGATAAAACCATGATTCTTGATCTAAAGGTATTCAATGATATATAACATGTAAAATGATTATGAAACTGATTTTGGTCTTCTTTATCGATTTATATTAAGGTTATAAAAGGGTCTAATGATCTTGTGAATTACATGTTTTCGTATATGATAAATGGACTTGATAACGAATGATTTCGAAGGTGTTTTGATTTTTATATGGGACGTACCTAGATGATTTGGGAAGGGCTGATTCGATTTGATTTTGATATCATAAGATGTCTTGTAATCTTGTATTAATCGAGCTAACATGTTTAAAACGGATTAGTTAATCTTAAACGTAAATTAGGGCTTGTAATTCATGATTTTATATAATTAAGGGGTTGTTTGGTAAATTATGAAACTTGATGGATTAACATGTTATAATGCTAACTAAAGGGATTAAATGAGTAAAATGGGTAAACTTACTATATTTACACTTTTAACCCTATACTTTGCTATATTTACATTTTGAACCCTAAACTTTTGTAACTTGTTATAAATGATCTTTAAAGCATTATAATACTCATTTTCTATTATAACTTGAGATAAGTAACTAAACTTACTATATATGGAAACCTGCTAAATATGGAAACTTGCTATTTATGGAAACCTGCTATTTTTAGAAAGTTACTAATTATGGAAATCACAATTCGAAAGTTACTAAAATAGAAACACGCTTAAAATAGAAAGTTTCCTAAAATAGAAAGTCACTTAAAATGGAAAGATTACTAAACGGAAACTTGCTAAAATGGAAAGCCGTCTTAAAACCAAGGTTTTGATTCTTATAGAACGTTATCTAATTCATATAGGTTCCAAGCGTGATTGATCTCACTCTTGACTTTACTTTTTGTTTGCTTGTTTCAATAAGGCATGATATTCGACCTTTCTCTTAAGGTTTCTCGTGATCTCTTGCATCTTTGATCTCCTGCCATATTGATATTGAACCTTTGCTTTGCTATTTGAACCTTTGCTATTTGAACCTTGATATTGATCCTTTGCTATTTGAACCTTGATATTGAATCCTTTGCTATTTGAACTTTGATAATGGAACCATTGATATTGAACTATTGATTTGAATTGTGAACTGCTTATATTGGACATTGATATTGATTGAACTCTATATTGTACACTTTGACCTGTCAGTTGATACCCCGAGCCATTAACTAGGCATGGGGGTTCCATGTCCGTGTCATTGATGCACCAATGGCATGACTCCAGTGTGCACGAGTGATGTTGCACACCGTCCCCTTATTTGTATTGATTATGCGCGCTTTGGATATATTGGCCACTATTTGTTTTGCAGGGGCGATGGATGCATCCTAGATTTGTATTTGTTTTGTATCGACATAAGGTTTGGTGATGTGGTTGGTGTGTGTAATACACCCTCACATTTTGGGAGCCGATCACCCATCGCTACTAGAGGACTCCCCTCATATTGGTTTGGTATTCCGAGGTCACCCCTCGAATACAATGGTTACTACATGATATTGACATATGATTTGATTTGGTTTGTTTTGTTGGCTCGTGGTGGAAAACTGACATTTCTTCCTTTGTTTCTTTTACCTACTCTATATTGCTTCATATCCTTCTTATCTTATATAACCAGCCTTTGATTCTATTATTGCTTTGTATTGCTATATCTGTTCACTGGGCTTTTTAAGCTCAGCCGCATTTCTTTTCCTGCGGCAGGTTATTAAGCTAGGAGCTGGGGCTTATCTTGGGGATTGAGAGTAGGATGCTTTTGAGATTTGCTTTAGTTATCCTAGACTTTATTTACCATTATTATTATGATTTGGAGACTTAGACTTTGTATTGTTTCATTTCCTTTGGGACATCTTTTGGAACTTTTGTATTGATCAAGTCGTGTTGACTTGTTACTCTTTTGATTATTATTATAAGACTTCCGCTTGCATGGTTTATATGTATTGTTCTGATTTGACTCCATAAATGTGATACTTCTACCCTTATCGGGTTGGGGTGTTACAATTATGGTATCAGAGCCCAGGTTTACGACTTGTAGTCAGGACCTGTGACATATGGACCCTAAGCGTTAACCTGTAGAGCTTAAGTTTTGATTTGGTGAGGTTTGGGTAGAATTCTAGGTTCATTATCGTCATTTTCGTTCATGCTCTTCATCCTATTTTCCTAACTTTTGCTAATCGCTTTATGAACTCTTCGATGGTCCAAACTCGTAGAAATGGTGATGACAACGGGATGGGAATCCCAACTTGGTTATGATCGCCGCGCCTTTAGCCACCGCTATGCCGGTGATAGTGGTGACATCACCGAGAATGTTAGGAATGGTGCTAGTTCGTGCGGTGGGGACAATGGTGGAGGAGCTAACCAACCCACGCCTATTCATGTTTGGATAGAGCGCTTTAACAAGCTTAAGCCTCTTCCTTTCGCTCGTGCCTTCCACTAATGAGGCGGAGGATTGGATAACACATATAGAAACTCTTTAATGTACCGGGTTGTGGGGATGAAGTAAAACCCGCTTGCCACTTTTAAGTTTGAGGTGATGCCTTGAACGGTGGAAAGCCTATATCTTGACCAGGAAGAGAACTTCGTTGACACTTGCGCTGGGCTACTTTCGAGAGATCTTCTATAAGCGATGCTTCCCGAATCGGAACAAAGATGCTGCAGAGAGAGTATGAGACCATTCATCGCCTAGAAAGAGAATTCTCATGAGTACATGCAATGATTCATGAGGATGGTGGGTTTTGTGGGTCTTTGTAGTTCTTTGGGATGCGTCGGCGAGCTAGAAAGTTTAAGTGGGGGCTTAAGAAGTGGGTGCTTGATAGGATGATCAATCATCAGTATACGGAGGTAGCGTCAGTTGCGGATGATGCCCGCAACATTGAGTTGTTACATGAGGAGCAGGGATACAATAAGCGTAACAGAGATGGAGACCGTATTAATACTCGGGGTCGTCAGGATTACAGTTCAGATCAGAGGGGTCGCCAGGACCAGGTTCAGAGTGTTAGAGGTCGTTATGACCGTGGTTATGATTCGAGGCAGCAGGGTACTCAGAGGAGATTTGATAGGTCAGGTGATGATCGTAGGGGTCGAGTGGCGCTTTTCGAGAGGCAAGCGGATCGGTCATCTCGCAAAGACGTATCGATCGTTCAGCCTCGACTTCTTCTCGAGAGGAGGACTTCCGAGGTGCTACCTCCTCCTCCCAAGTGTGTTACGTGTGGTAAGCCGCATCCGTGTGTTTGCCGAGGATTACCGGGGTTGTTATCATTGTGGGGAGACAGATCATAGGGTGAAGGACTGTCCCAAGCAGGCATCGGCTACTCCTTCGAACTACATCAAACCACCTCCCACCACTGGACGTGTGTATTCGGTTACTCGAGATCAGGCAGACAAGGCGTCAGGTACTATTACTGGTACCATTTATTTTGGTGATTCTACTGCTTTTGTTTTGTTTGATACTGGCGCGACACATTCTATTGTATCGATAAACTTTGCTAAGAAACTCAAATTACCTCCAACACCACTAATGAATCCTCTATCTATATCGACCCCTATGAAAAGTCATGTGCTCATTAATCACGAGTATGTGGATTTGTCCTCTACGCTTCGATGATGGTATTCGCTCTACTAATCTTCTTCCTTTGGATATGTCCGATTTTGATATTATATTGGGTATGGATTGGTTGGCCTTGCATAAGGCTACTATTGATTGTCATGCTCGTAATGTTATCTTGATAATGTTCATCGTCCCGATTTTGTATACCATGGTGCTCGACCACTTAAATCGGTTAAGATCATCTCGGCTATGAAAGCCCGTGACTCATTTCTCATGGTTGCCTTGGTTTTCGGCATCCATCAAAGATACTTCTTGAAGTTCCGACTATTGAAAGTCTTTCATTGTACGCGATTTTGCCGACGTTTTCCTAATGAACTTCCCGGCATTCCTCCGCTAGGAAGTTGAATTTGGCATTGATTTGATTCTGGTGCCGAACCTATATCCAAAGCTCCTTATCGTATGGCGCCGATTGAATGAAGGAGTTGAAAGAGCGCTTGCAAGAACTTTTGAGAACGGCTTTATTAGACCCAGCTTTCACCTTGGGGTGCACCGTATTGTTTGTTAAGAAGAAAGATGGGAGTATGAGATTGTGTATCGACTACCGTGAGTCGAACCAGACATTATCCAGAATCGTTACCTCTTCCTCGCATCGACGATTTGTTTGACCAATTGCAGGCGCCAAATTCTTCTCTAAGATTGATTTGAGGTCCGGTTATCATCAATTACGTGTGAAGGAACAAGATGTTCCTAAGACCGCGTTCGTACTCGCTATGGCCATTATGAGTTTCTCGTTATGCCATTTGGTTTGACTAACGCTACCGCCGCCTTTATGGATCTTATGAACCGTGTTTTCCACGAGTACCTTGATAAATTTGTAATCGCTTCATCGATGACATCCTTGTGTATTCTAAGAGTGAAGCCGAGCACGAGCAAAGATCTTCGTGTCGTATTGGAGATTCTTCGACGCCAGGTTGTATGCGAAGTTTTCTAAGTGTGAATTCTGGTTGAGCCAAGTTGCTTTTCTTGGTCACGTTGTGTCACGATGGTATCAAGATGGACACATCTAAAGTAGAGGCTATCACAAATGGCCGAGACCTACTACTATGACGGAAATTAGGAGTTTTACGGGCTTCGGGTTATTACCGTCGTTTTGTTGAGGGTTTCTCTAAGTTGGCGTTACCTTTGACACAATTGATGAGGAAAGGAGAAAAGTTTGAATGGACGGAGGAGCGTGAGCAGAGTTTTGAGGAGTTGAAACGAAGGTTAGTTACTGCGCCTGTTTTGACACTTCCATCGGGTTCTGGAGGTTTTCAGATTTATAGTGACGCGTCGAAGAAAGGTTTGGGTTGTGTATTGATGCAGCACGGTAAGGTGATTGCCTATGCTTCGAGGCAATTGAAATCGTATGAGGAGAATTACCCTACGCATGATTTAGAGTTGGCTGCAGTTGTTTTTGCCTTAAAGATTTGGAGGCATTATTTGTATGGCGAGTCGTGTGATATCTTTACTGACCATAAAAGTTTAAAGTATATATTCACACAAAGGAGCTCAATATGAGACAATGGAGATGGCTAGAGCTTCTTAAGGATTATGACACGAACATCCAAGGTATCATCCGGGTAAGGCTAATGTGGTTGCAGATGCACTAAGTCGAAAGTCGGGTATGATTGCTAGTTGGAGATTGAACCCAGGGTTCTTCATGATCTTGAGCTTATGGATGTGGAATTATGTTTCCGAGGTTATGATGGTTATTGGGCTAGTTTGAAGGTAGAGTCCAATCTTATGTTGCGGATCAAAGAAGCTCAGAAGGATGACGGTGAGCTTTGGTCTATTGTTCAGAACATTGAGGAAGGGAAACCATCGGAGTTTCGGGTTGATAGTTTTGGCGTGGTATGGTTTGGTGATCGGCTTTGTGTTCCTAATGATCCGTAGTGCGTGAGGCGGTGTTGTGCGAGGCTCACGCTTCTCCATTCACTATTCATCCGGGTTCTACTAAGATGTACCGAGATCTTAAGCGACATTTACGGTGAGTGGTATGAAACAGGATGTGGCTTTGTACGTTTCTAAGTGTATGACTTGTCGTGGTCAAGATAGAGCATCGGCGGGCTAGTGGTCTACTTGACCATTGGAGATTCCTACTTGGAAGTGGGAAGAGATTTCTATGGATTTTGTCACCGGTTTGCCTCTTACTCGGAAAAGACATGGCGCGATTTGGGTGGTTGTTGATCGACTAACCAAATCGCTCATTTCTTACCTATTCGGAAGGACTATCGCGTTAGTAGATTGGCGGAGATTTTTGACAAGAGATTGTTAGATTGCATGGCACTCCCATCGCTATTATTTCGATAGAGATCCACGCTTCACGTCGCATTTTGGAAGAGTTTGCGAAAGCTTGGGGCACGCGTCTTAAGTTTAGTACGGCGTTTCATCCTCGGTCGATGGTCGGACGGAGAGACCATTCGAACTCTTGAGGACATCTTTGAGGGCTTGTGCCTGGAATGGACTGGGGCCGGGATGAGTATTTGTGCTTGGTGGGTTGCCTACAACAATAGTTGTACGCTAGCATCAAAGGAGCACCGTCACGAGTTGTTATATGGGAGGAAATGTAGAGCACCTACTTGTTGGGATGAAGTAGGCGGCGTTTGATTGAGGGCCTTAACTCGTTGAGATTACTAACGAGAAGGTGGCGGTTGCGAGGAAAGATTGAAGGAGGCTCGTTCACGGCAAAGAGTTATGCTGATAAGCATAGGCGCGACTTGGAGTTTCGTGTTGGTGATCGTGTTTTTCTAAAAGTTTCGCCGTTCCGTGGTGTTAAACGTTTTGGTATTAAAGGGAAGCTTAGTCCTCGTTTTATTGGGCCGTTTGAGATTCTCGAGCGCATTGGAGAGGTTTCTTATCGTTTGGCTCTTCCGCCGCAGTTAGCGCATGTGCACGACGTTTTCCATGTCTCTCTTTTGAGGGGATATAACTATCATCCGTTACATGTGGTTTCCTATCCTTTGGATCAGATTCAGCCAGATATATCCGTACCGGAAGAACCCGAGGCTATTTTAGATCGACGAGATCGAATCACGAGAAACAAAGTTATTCGGTTTGTTAAGATTCTTTGGAAGAATCACCCGAGCGTGAAGCTACGGGAGACCGAGGAATCTATCGAGCTAGTTATCCACATTTCTTTTCATCATCGGGTATGTCTTCGTTTATTGCTTCGTTTCCTTTTCAATTTTCGGGGACGAAAATTTTCTTTTTAGAGGGGAAGAGTTGTAAAACCCTAAAATCTCAAATCGCGTAGAATGACAATTTTGCCCTCCAATTTAAAATTTCGCCAACTCGGAAAATACGTTAACATCAATTAACAAGTTATATGATTAATAACATTTATACATTATGAGAAATAATAAACTTATGTTATACATTAAAGAACTTGAATAATTAAAAGTATAAGTAACTTTAAACCTTGCATAATGTACACTACTAATCTAGACTTGTATAAGGACTAAGTACATGATTGAATTGGTAACTTTGGAAAGTTTGGAATTGATCTTATCCCTCTCAAGGCCGGCCCTTTTTGCTCTCCCTTGACTCACCATATCAAATTAAATCAATCACATTTATCACCTTATCTTTTCATTTTAAAACACAAACAAAACCCTAGCTCCTTTTTCTCTTCTAAGTGGCGGCAATAATTGATTCATCACCATTCCATACTAAATCTTTCAACCAAGGTGTTCAAAGGAGGCTTGTAATCGTAGGTGATCGTCTAGTGGGTGTCGTGGTCGTGTTTGGTTTGATTTGGAGCTTGTGCGTGGGTATTGAAAGGTGTGCGTGGGTTTTGATTTGGCCAAAGGAGTATTGGTTTGGTTTTTTCTGGTTTGATTCTTGTTTTGCTTCATTACACGCTACAAGGGTAACATCTCGTCATCTCGAATCTCTTCTCCTTGTTTCTTTGATCTATTCGTGGCCTTCTTGATTAAAACTAGGGCTTGTAACTTGTTTAATAGATCACATAAAATCATAAGATATATAACACATGAAATGATAACACATAAAATGATAAAACCATGATTCTTGATCTAAAGGTATTCGAATGATATATAACATGTAAAATGATTATGAAACTGATTTTGGTCTTCTCTTTATCGATTTATATTAAGGTTATAAAAGGGTCTAATGATCTTGTGAATTACATGTTTTCGTATATGATAAATGGACTTGATAACGAATGATTTCGAAGGTGTTTTGATTTTTATATGGGACGTACCTAGATGATTTGGGAAGGGCTGATTCGATTTGATTTTGATATCATAAGATGTCTTGTAATCTTGTATTAATCGAGCTAACATGTTTAAAACGGATTAGTTAATCTTAAACGTAAATTAGGGCTTGTAATTCATGATTTTATATAATTAAGGGGTTGTTTGGTAAATTATGAAACTTGATGGATTAACATGTTATAATGCTAACTAAAGGGATTAAATGAGTAAAATGGGTAAACTTACTATATTTACACTTTTAACCCTATACTTTGCTATATTTACATTTTGAACCCTAAACTTTTGTAACTTGTTATAAATGATCTTTAAAGCATTATAATACTCATTTTCTATTATAACTTGAGATAAGTAACTAAACTTACTATATATGGAAACCGCTAAATATGGAAACTTGCTATTTATGGAAACCCGCTATTTTAGAAAGTTACTAATTATGGAAATCACTAATGCGAAAGTTACTAAAATAGAAACACACCTAAAATAGAAAGTTTCCTAAAATAGAAAGTCACTTAAAATGGAAAGATTACTAAAGCGGAAACTTGCTAAAATGGAAAGTCGTCTTAAACCAAGTGTTTGATTCTTATAGAACGTTATCTAATTCATATAGGTTCGAAGGGCGTGATTGATCTCACTTGACTTTACTTCTTTGTTTGCTTGCTTCGAATAAGGTACAGATATTCTGACCTTTCTCTTAAGGTTTCTCGTGATCTCTTGCATCTTTGATCTCCTGCCATATTGATATTGAACCTTTGCTTTGCTATTTGAACCTTTGCTATTTGAACCTTGATATTGATCCTTTGCTATTTGAACCTTGATATTGAATCCTTTGCTATTTGAACTTTGATAATGGAACCATTGATATTGAACTATTGATTTGAATTGTGAATCGCTTATATTGGACATTGATATTGATTGAACTCTATATTGTACACTTTGACTGTCGATTGATACCCGAGCCATTAACTAGGCATGGGGTTCCATGTCCGTGTCATTGATGCACCAATGGCATGACTCCGGTGTCTTGAGTGATGTTGCACACCGTCCCCTTATTTGTATTGATTATCGCGCTTTGGATATATTGGCCACTATTTGTTTCGGGGCGTATGGATGCATCCTAGATTTGTATTTGTTTTGTATCGACATAAGGTTTGGTGATGTGGTTGGTGTGTGCAATACACCCTCACATTTTGGGGCCGATCACCCATCGGCTACTAGAGGACTCCCTCATATTGGTTTGGTATTCCGAGGTCACCCTCGAATACAATGGTTACTACATGATATTGACATATGATTTGATTTGGTTTGTTTTGTTGGCTCGTGGTGGAAAACTGACATTTCTTCCTTTGTTTCTTTTACCTACTCTATATTGCTTCATATCCTTCTTATCTTATATAACCAACCTTTGATTCTATTATTGCTTTGTATTGCTATATCTCGTTCACCTGGCTTTTTAAGCTCACCAAGCATTTCTTTTCTGCGGGGTTATTAAGCTAGGAGTCGGGGCTTATCTTGGGGATTGAGTAGGATGCTTTTGAGGATTTGCTTTAGTTATCCTAGACTTTATTTACCATTATTATTATGATTTGGAGACTTAGACTTTGTATTGTTTCATTTCCTTTGGGACATCTTTTGGAACTTTTGTATTGATCAAGTCGTGTTGACTTGTTACTCTTTGATTATTATTATAAGACTTCGCTTGCATGGTTTATATGTATTGTTCGATTTGACTCCATAAATGTGATACTTCTACCCTTATCGGGTTGGGGTGTTACATCAGCCGAGTGGAATACTCTATGAGCTTATAGATGACATTAATAATCTTCATGTGGAGTAGATTTCGTTGTAATATTGAAAACATTGTTGTTTTACTTGTTTAATGTTTTAATGTCTAATGTTTTATTGTTATTGTTTAATTAAGTGGAAACAAACACACAATTAAAAAGCATAACGTAAAATAAATATCATATAAAAACACTACACAATTAAATACACTATACATATAAAAACACTACACAAATTAAATACACTATGCAATATACCTAAATTAAACACTACACACACAATTAAAAAAAAAAAAAAAGTACCGCCGCCGTACGGAAGGGAGGACCCACACCTATTGAGATGCCTGCCAAGAAGAACGTGGGGTGCCTGCATAGTTTAAACCAATATAAAATAAAAGGCATGTGGGTTAGATGGTAAATTAGACCCTATATGTGATTTTTTATTTCAAAATGTTTGCCTTTTTTTATGTAACTTCTGTGTCCCTTCTCAAAACCAAAAGTAAAAGTCACACGCCTTTGATTAACCATTCGCCTAGCATAATATTTCATTCGCCCAGATAATGCTCTAATCGCCTTGCTCCTCGCCCCACTCTTCGCTCAACGCCCAGGCCACGCCAAGCCCTCGCCCAGGCCACGCCAAGCCCTCGCCCAGGCCCACGCCTAGCTCACATTTCCTCGCAACTCCACACACGCCTGTGCCCTCGCTCGAGCAATCTCGCCCGATCTCGCCTGAGGCACGCCCAGAACTAGTTGTACACGCTCTCACTTGTTACTGGTTTGTACCACGCCCAAACTTCTAGCCCTAGACACTCATTCGCCTAGGTTCTCGCCTCGCCCACGCGTAGGAATTGGTTATACACGTGTACGGTTTAAAACCTATTATCGTAGGAATCTAACGTATAATATTGAAAAGATCATTTTAGAAAAATGTATAGGCGAGGTTTATATGTGTAAAGTAGCAGTAAAAAGTGTTCGTTTAAGAAATTTTCTCTAATAATTATCTCCTCAATCTTCAAATTATCTTCTATTCTTTACTTTAATATCTTTTATTTGCTCTAAAAATTCTCAAACGTATCCAAAAATTAACATAATAATTAAACGTAATAACGCAATTAAAATCTTAATTTTGTCATTTGTTTTAGCATAAAAGGGGTATTTTTGATGCTATAATATGAATAATTATGACTTTATCAACACCTTACATTCAAATTTTGATCGTCTTTAAGCAAACTATTTTAATACGCTAATTTCATTTTGGATTTTTTATACCTTACACGAAACATGTATCTCATCAAATAGGAACTGATACAAGTTAAATAATAGTGGAAATTGCCTTGAATAAAAAATATGTTTTCAGTTATGACAAAATCAATAAATTCAAAAATACCCTCTATTGAAACGTATAAAAACCAAAATGAAGAAAATAAAATGAAATATATATTACCTTTCTCATACTCAATAGATAAACAAAATATTTTTTCTTAAAAGCCGACGTAAGTATTGTATAACTTTACTGGTTATAATACCCGCTCATGCGCGAGTTTTATATATTGTGTTTTTTTTAAGAATCGATTACTAATTTATTTATTTTATATAGATTTGTAAATTGTTGATATATAAACTTTATAATTAATTTAATTATATTAATTAGGGGTAGGGTTTTTTTTTCGTGTGTCGATGTGGGTAATATATGAGAAGCAGTTTTTTAATCTTAAAATTACACATAGGTTGGAAGGTGTACGTATGTGCAGGTGTTTTTTTTTTTTTTTTTTTTTTTTTTTTTTTACATTAAACACAAATATTTTTAAAATCACTCCGCTTTTACTAAGTTTTTTCTTTGTACTTTTGACACTTAAACTTTTATTTTTATTTTTCTTTTCTTGACTATATATAAGAATGATTTTTTAACTATTGTCAAATCCGAATATTTGAGTTTTTAGTAACTATTTTAAAATAAAAATAATAATTAAATAAATAAAATATTAATTAATAAGAGAAGGTTGATTTTTTTGAAATGCAAAAATTCCAAGTTAGGGTTTTGTTTTATTTTATAAAAGATATTTCAAGAATTTAAGAAAATTTTGAATATTTAGGCTCATCATCCTTGATTTTCACTAACCTTAAACCAAACTTAAAATGAAATCACTATTTTGCAAAAAAGTAAATGTTGGCACTACTCATAAACGCAATTTGTGTAAGTATAAAACAAATTTTCACTCTCAATGAAAAACTTTATCACTTTTATTTCAAAATTGTCATATTTATTAAAAATATTTAATTTTTGAAAAGTATTAAAATATTTGTGTCGTTATGAAATGCAAGAGCAAAAACCCATAAACTACGCTTATGAGCTCTTAAGAGATCCAACTACTCATTGTCTAGCATTTAACCTTAACAAAATTCTATCATTTTTTGTTCTTCGCAAAAATTACTATTTTGAAACGCTCGGCCTAAAAAGCTAAGGGGAAAAACTAGAGTGCAATACTCGGCTCGAGTCAAAATCTCCGGTTTTATTAAATAATTTTTTTTTTCTTTTATTTCAAGAACATAGATTTTGGCCAGAAAGAGATTTGCTCGAGAACAAGAACAAATATCCCACTCCACATTTAGAATCGAACATTCACCTTAATGTTCTAGATAACGGGATGCCAACTCCACAATTAGAGCGAAAAAGAGAAATGCAACGTTTCTAAATGCTAATACGGGAGAACAATATAAGAAGATGATCATAGAACAAAAAAACTCCCCTAGTGTGCTCACGTACATCGATAATAAACGGATAAGTATAGTGGAGCTCAACCTCAGCTCCCAAGAAAAACAACTCGTCCTGGGATAAATTTGACCGGGGCAAATAATAATATAGAAGATGAAAGCCCATTGTAATGTGTCATTATCATGTCCAAATATCACATCTAGATTTGCGAAAACCTATAATAAGCCCTGAAACTCAAAAGAAGTGTTATAGTATAATGTAAGAGAGGACGAATATAAGAATACGACATGTTTATATATTTTTGGTCTTTTCAATTTTTCAGTTTTTTTTAGAGAGAAAGAAATTAAAAGAAAATTTCTAATAATCGGGTTGCCTCCTGATAAGTGCTTGTTTTTTATAAGTCACTAGCTTGACTGTAAAACCCTAAAATCTAAATCGCGTGATATGACAATTTTGCCCTCGAACTAAAACTTATAAAAACTCGGGAAACACTGCGACATCGTTTAACAAGTATTATCTCAATAATAATATATGCACATTATGGAATAATAAACTTATGTTATAAATTAAATGAACATGAAGAATTAATCCTAAGTAACTAATTTAAAAGTATCCTAATGTACCCATTTGCACTTGAACCACAAAGATGACTAAGTACATTATTTTGAGATAAGTATGGAAGTTATTTTGGTCTTCCTTTTCCCCCTAGAACCGGCCTATGAGGCTCCCCCTCATAATATCTCTATCAATTATATTAATTTCCTATTTATCATTTCCTTTCTCATTTCAAAACACAAATAAACCCTAAACCTATTTTCTCTCCATAAGGGTGGCGGCATTCTTTCTTTTCTTCACCATTTGATCCGAAAATCATTCAAGTAAGGTGTTCCTAGGAAGCTCTTGATCGTGGGTAATCGTTTGGTGAACGTGGTGATTTTGTTTGGTTCGAATATAAGCTTGGACGTGGGCGGTGATTGTAGCCGTGGGTTTTGATTTAGCCTAAGGGCTTGGTTTTGATTTTTGGTGTTTGATTCTTGTTCCTTGTCACGTACACGCAACGAGGGTAACGTATCACCATCTTTCTCATCTTTCCTTTGTGTTCCTCATTTCATACGTGGTCTTGGAGTGGTATTCTAGGGCTTGTATTTTCGATTTATATCACACATAAAATCATGATCTCTTGTTACATGAAATAATAAAACAAGTGTACATTAAAACCTTGATTCTTAA
Organism: Chrysanthemum lavandulifolium; assembly: GCA_022545495.1. Taxonomy (NCBI): domain Eukaryota; kingdom Viridiplantae; phylum Streptophyta; class Magnoliopsida; order Asterales; family Asteraceae; genus Chrysanthemum; species Chrysanthemum lavandulifolium. Next base: position 282,208,839 of record CM040243.1, on the reverse strand, counting down.
CCTAATGTAATTCTAATGATATATGATGTATAAATGAATACAAAACTGAAAATTGGTATTTATATATGTCGACATATATACATGTTAAATAAGGGTTTAATGTGCTTAAGAAACTATACGTATATGGACTTGATAACGGATTTGATAACGGATGATTTATGAAATGGTTTTGTCTTGATAAAGGGGCGTTAAGATCTGATCTTGGGGAGGTATGATTCGAATGAAAATGTTTTCACATAAGGTGTACATTAATCTTGTAATAATCGTGCTAAATGGTTTAAAACGGATACGTAATCATACTCTAAAAACTATGGTTTGTAATTCATGATTTAATAAAGTTAAGGGTTTGTTTTGTAAATTATGAAACTTGATGGATTAACTTGTTAATATTGTAACTAAATGGATTTATTGAGTAAAATGAGTAAACTTGCTATATTTACACTTTTAACCCTATACTTTGCAATATTGACATTTTAAACCCTAAACTTTGGTAACTTGTCAGAAATGATCCTTAAATCATGTTAATACTCATTTCATTATTTAACTATAGATAAAGGACTAAACACTGCTAAATATGGAAACACGCTAAATATGGAAACACGCTAAATATGGAAACACCTAATTATGGAAACACCTAATTATGGAAAGTCACTTAAAATGGAAAGATTACTAAACGGAAACTTACTAAAATGGAAAGCCGTCTTAATCGAGTAGCTGATTCTTATAGAACGTTATTTAATTCATATAGGTTCCAAGGCGTGATTGATCTCATTCTTGACTTTACTTTCATTGTTTGCTTGCTTGAATAAGGTGATATATTCGACCTTGTCCCTTAAGGTTTCTCGTGATTCTTATACATCTTCGATATTAGCTTGATCATTACTCTAAGCCTAATGATTAGGGCTTCCTATGACTTTGCTATGCTCCCTTTGATATGAACCTTTGATATGAACCTTTGATATGAACCTTTGATATGAAACTTTGATATGGAATATGATATGAACCCTTATGATATGATATGCTTTGACCCTTGATCGATACCCGGCAAAATTTGTTTCCTAGTCGGAAGGTACCACGACCGTGTCATTGATGCACCGATGGCATGACTTTAGTGTGGTTGAGTGATGTTCCACACGTCCCCATTTTGATTTGATTATGAGCTCACTATATGTATATGATTTGGCCATTATTTGTTTTGGGGTATGGATGCATCCTAGATTTGATTTGTTTCGAGGATTTAATCGATTGGAGCTTTATTTGGTGAATGATGTCGGGTGCAATCCGCGTCTTCACATTATTTGGGAGTTGATCACTCCATGGTTATTTGAGGTCTCCCTCCTTTATATTTGGTACTTGAGGTCACCCTCGGATACAACCGATATGATATGATATGATATGATTTGTATTTGATTTGATATGGGCTCGTGGTTGAGGTGACCTTTCATTTCTATTTCTATTCGTTATCCTTTGTTATGACTTATGATATTCCCTTTGCACCTTATGATATTGCTACCTTCGTTACTTACCCTTTCGATTATTTCGTTTGTTATATATATCCATTCACCGGGCTTTTAAGCTCGGCGCTTTTCTTTCCATGCGGCGGTAATTAAGCTAGGTCTTTGGGATTCTTAGCTATGGGTTTGAGTGATGAGCGGATATGCGGACTTATGGCTTTAGTCATCTTAGTTTCTACTTCATTATGTTGGCATTTGTTAGACTCGGATTATGTTAATTATGTCTTGGATTATTCCTTTGATTTCCTTTTGAACTTATGTAATGTTTAGCCGTGTTGGTGGATTTTCCTTTAGTTATTTATATAAGATTTCACGCTTTGTTATGTTCATTATGTATGCTTTGATATTACACCATTTTGTAATACTTCTACCCTTATCGGGTTGAGGTGTTACAATTATGGTATCGAGCTCGGGTTTCTGACTTGTAGTCGGGACACGTGACATATGGACCTAGCGTTATCCGTAGAGCTTAAGTTTTGTTGGTGAGGTTTGGGTAGAATTCTAGGTTCATTATCATCGTTTCCGTTCATGATCTTCATCTTATTTTCCTAACCTTTGCTAATCGTTTAATGAACTCTTCAGATGGTCCAAACTCGTAGGAACGGCGACGACAACGGGGATGGAAATCCTAATTTCGAAGCTTTGATTGCACGCGCCCTAGCCTCTGCTATGCCCGAGATGATTGCTACCATCACTCAGAATGTTCGGAATGGCGCTAGTTCTTCTGGTGGTAATGGTGGGGGTGATAACCCACCTACACCCATTCATGTATGGATCGAGCGCTTCAACAAACTTAAGCCAAATCCTTTTCGCCTCGCAACTTCACCTAATGAGGTCGAGGACTGGATCACACACTTGGAAAAGCTTTTCAATGTCTTTGGGTTGTGGTGATGATGTGAAAACCCGACTTGTCGCCTTCAAACTCGGGGTGATGCCTAAATTGGTGGAAAGCCTATCTCTTGTCCAAAGAGAACTTCCTTGATACTTGTGCTTGGAATACCTTGAGGTATCTTTTACAGCGATATTTCCTGAGTCGAACATTTACGATATGAAATAAACTTATGTTATACATTAAAGAACTTGAATAATTAAAAGTATAAGTAACTTTAAACCTTGCATAATGTACACTACTAATCTAGACTTGTATAAGGACTAAGTACATGATTGAATTGGTAACTTTGAAAGTTTGAATTGATCTATCCTCCAAGGCCTTTTTTGCTCTCCCTTGACTCACCATATCAAATTAAATCAATCACATTTATCACCTTCTTTTTTCATTTAAAACACAAAACCATAGCCCTTTTTCTTCTAAGTGACTAAGAACAATTGATTCATCACCATTCCATACTGTAAATCTTTCAACCAAGGTGTTCAAAGGAGGCTTGTAATCGAGGTGATCGCTTAGTGGGTGTCGTGGGTCGTGTTTGGTTTGATTCGATTGGCGGGTATTGAAAGCGACGTTTTGATTTGGCCAAAGGAGTATTGGTTTGGTTTTTCGTGGTTTGATTCTTGTTTTGCTTCGCACACGCTATACAAAACATCTCGTCATCTCGAATCTCTTTCTCCTTGTTTCTTTGATCTATTCGTTCTTGATTAAAACTAGGCTTGTAACTTGTTTAATCAGATCACATAAAATCATATATATATGAAATGATAAACATGAACCATGATTCTGATCTAAAGGTATTCAATGATATATAACATGTAAAATGGAAACGATTTTGGTCTTCTTTATCGACGATATTAAGGTTATAAAAGGGTCTAATGATTCGTGAATTATATGTTTTGATATGATAAATGGACTGATAACTAATGATTTCAAGGTGTTTTGATTTATATGGGACGCATCAGATGATTTGGGAAGATTCGACGGATTTTGATATCATAAGATGTCTTGTAATCTTGTATTAATCGAGCTAACATGTTAAAACGGATTAGTTAATCTTAAACGTAAATTAGGCTTGTAATTCATGATTTTATATAATTAGGGGTTGTTTGGTAAATTATGAAACTTGATGGATTAACATGTTATAATGCTAACTAAAGGAATAAAAATGAGTAAATGGTAAACTTACTATATTTACACTTTTAACCCTATACTTTGCTATATTTACATTTTGAACCCTAAACTTTTGTAACTTGTTATAAATGATCTTAAAGCATTATAATACTCATTTTCTATTATAACTTGAGATAAGTAACTAAACTTACTATATATGGAAACCTCGCTAAATATGGAAACTTCTATTTATGGAAACCGCTATTTTAGAAAGTTACTAATTATGGAAATCACACTCGAAAGTTACTAAAATAGAAACCCGCTTAAAATAGAAAGTTTAAAATAGAAAGTCACTTAAAATGGAAAGATTACTAAAACGGAAACTTGCTAAAATGGAAAGTCGCCTTAAAACCAAGGTTTTGATTCTTATAGAACGTTATCTAATTCATATAGTTCCGCAGCGATTGATCTCACTGACTTTACTTTTGTTTGTTGTTTCAATAAGGCATGATATTCGACCTTTCTTAAGGTTCTCGTGATCTCGCATCTTTGATCTCCGCCATATTGATATTGAACCTTTGCTTTGCTATTTGAACCTTTGCTATTTCAACCTTGATATTGATCCTTTGCTATTTGAACCTTGATATTGAATCCTTATTTGAACTTTGATAATGGAACCATTGATATTGAACTATTGATTTGAATTGAACCGCTTATATTGGACATTGATATTGATTGAACTCTATATTGTACACTTTGACCGCCGCTGATACCCCGAGCCATTAACGTATGGGGTTCCATGTCCGTGTCATTGATGCACTAATGGTATGACTCAGCCAGCACGAGTGATGTTGCACACCGCCCCTTATTTGTATTGATTATGCGCGCTTGGATATATTGGCCACTATTTGTTTTCATAGCGATGGACGCATCCTAGATTTGTATTTGTTTTGTATCACATAAGGTTTGGTGATGGTGGCGCACACCCCTCACATTTTGGGAGCCGATCACCCACCGGCTACTAGAGGACTCCTCATATTGGTTTGGTATTCGAGGTCACCCTCGAATACAATGGTTACTACATGATATTGACATATGATTTGATTTGGTTTGTTTTGTTGGCTCGTAGGAAAACCGACATTTCTTCCTTTTGTTTCTTTTACCTACTCTATATTGCTTCATATCCTTCTTATCTTATATAACCACCTTTTGATTCTATTATTGCTTTAGCTATATCTGCTCACTGGCTTTTTAAGCTCACCGATTTCTTTTCCTCAAGGCAGTTATTGCTAGAGTCGGCTTATCTTGGGATCGAGAGGATGCTTTGAGATTTGCTTTAGTTATCCTAGACTTTATTTACCATTATTATGATTCAGAGACTTAGACTTTGTATTGTTTTTCCTTTGGGACATCTTTTGAACTTTTGTATTGATCAAGTCGTGTCAATTTACTACCTTTGATTATTATTATAAGACTCCGCTGCATGGTTTATATGTATTGTTCTCGATTTGACTCCATAAATGTGATACTTCTACCCTTATTTGGGTGTTACAATTATGGTATCGTGAGCCTGTGCTTTACGATTGTAGTCGACCCGACATATGGACCCTAAGCGTTAACTCAGCAGAGCTTAAGTTTTGATTTGGTGAGGTTTGTAGAATTTAGGTTCATTATCGCCATTTTCGCTCATGCTCTTCATCCTTTTCCTAACTTTGCTAATCGCTTTATGAACTCTTCGATGGTCCAAACTCGAGAAAGCGATGACAACAACGGACGGAATCCCAACCGGTTATGATCGCCGCGCTTTAGCCACCGCGCATGCCTGTGATAGTGGTCGACATCACCGAATGTTAGAATGGTGCTAGTCTGCCCGTGGGACAACGGTGAGGAGCCAACCAACCCACGCCTATTCATACTGATGAGCTTAACGCTTAAGCTTCTTCCTTTCGCTCACAGCCCACTAATGAGGTGAGGATGGATAACACATAGAGAAACTCTTTAATGCACCGGGTTGTGGGGATGAAGTAAAAACCCGCTTGCCACTTTAAGTTTGAGGGTGATGCCTGAACCTGTGAAAGCTCATATCTTCGACTGTGGAAGAGAACTGCTGACATCTTGGCCGCTACTTTCGAGATTCTATAAGCGATTTCCTAATCGGAACGAAGCGGCACGAGAGAGTATGAGACCATTCATCGCCTAGAAAGAGAATTCTCATGAGTACATGCAACATTCATGAGGATGGGGGTTTTGAAGGTCAGTCATTGGGACGACGCCTCAGCTAGAAAGTTTGTGGGGCTTAAGAAGTGGGTGCTTGATAGATGATCAATCATCGCGATACTGAGAAGGCTGGGCCAATGATGATGCCCGCAATATTGAGTTGTTACACGAGGAGCATGGACAATAAGCGTAACAGATGGAGACCGTGATCATCACTGGGGTCGTGGATTACGCTCGACGTAGGGGTCGCCAGACTGTGTTCAGAGTTAGAGGTCCAGGACCGTGGGTGATTTCGAGGCGCAGGGTACTCGTGAGGAGATTTGATAGGTCGTGTGATGAGGGAGGGTCGAGTGGCGCAGAGAGACAATGATCATCATCTCAAAGACGATCGTGATCGCTCACCATGCTTCTTCTCGTAGGACTTCCAGGTGCTACTCCTCCTCCCAAGTGTGTTACGTGGTAAGCCGCATCCGTGTGTTTGCCGAGGATTACCGGGGTTGTTATCATCATGGGAGATGATCATAGCGTAAGGACCGCCCTGGGCAGCATCGCTACTCCTTCGAATACATCAAACCACCTCCACCATCGGACGTGTATTCGTTACCGAGATCGCATAAGGCGCCTGTACTACATCGTACCATTTATTTTGGTGATTCTATCGCTTTGTTTTGTTTGACACCGCGCCACATTCTATATTGTATCGATAAACTTTGCTAAGAAACTCAAATTACCCAACACCACTAATGAATCCTCTATCTATATCGACCCCTATGAAAAGTCATGTGCTCATTAATCACGAGTATGGACCGCCCTCACGCTTCGATGATGGTATTCGCTCGGCTAATCTTCTTCCTTCGATATGTCCGATTTTGATATTATATCGTATGGATTGGTTGGCCTTGCATAAGGCTACTATTGATTGTCATGCTCGTAATGTTATCTTCTTGTAATGTTCATCGTCTCGATTTTGTATACCATGGTGCTCAAACACTTAAATCGGTTAAGATCATCTCGCTATGAAAGCCCGTGACTCATTTCTCATGGTTGCCTTGGTTTCGGCATCCATCAAAGATACTTCGTGTTCGACTATTGAAAGTCTTCTCTGTACCGATTTTGTCGACGTTCTAATGAACTTCCCCGCATTCCTCCTGCCAGAAGTTGAATTTGGCATTGATTTGATTCGGTGCCAACTATATCCAAAGCTCCTTATCGATGGCGCCACGAACTGGGAGTTGAAAGAGCAGCTTGCAAGAACTTTGAGAACGGCTTTATTAGACCCGCTGCTTTCACCGGTGCACCGATTGTTTGTTGCTAAGAAAGATGGAGTATGAGATTTGTATCGACTACCGTGAGTCGAACGTAGACATTATCCGTAACGCTACCCTCTTCCTCGCATCGACGATTTGTTTGACCAATCGCAGGCGCCAAATTCTCTAAGATTGATTTGAGGTCCGGTTATCATCAATTACGCGCAAGGAACAAGATGTTCCAAGACCGTTGCATCGCTTATGGCCATTATGAGTTTCGGTTATGCCATTTGGTTTGACTAACGCGCCGCCGCCTTTATGGATCTTATGAACCGTGGTTTTCCACGAGTACCTTGATAAATTTGTAATCGCCTTCATCGATGACATCCTTGTGTATTCTAAGAGTGGAAGCCGAGCAAAGATCTTCGATCGATGGAGATTCTTCTACGCCAGGTTGTGATGCGGTTTTCTATGTGAATTCGTTGAGCCAAGTTGCTTTTCTGGTCACGCTGCTCCCGCCGATGGTATCAAGATGGACACATCTAAAGTAGAGGCTATCACAAATGGCCGAGACCTACTACTTGACGGAAATTAGGAGTTTTCGGGTCGCCGGTTATTACCGCCGCTTTGTCGAGGTTTCTCTTGGCGCTACTTGACACAATTGATGAGGAAAGGAGAAAAGTTTGAATGGACTGGAGGAGCGAAAGTAGTTTTGAGAGTTGAAACGAAGGTTATCGCTACCGCTTTGACACCCGGGTTCTCGAGGTTTTCATTTAAAGCGACGTCAAGAAAGGTTTTGGTTGTATTGATGCAAAGACGGTAAGATTGCCTATGCCTTCGAGGCAATTGAAATCGTATGAGGAGAATTACCCTACGCATGATTTAGAGTCGTCGCATTGTTTTGCCTTAAAGATTTGGAGGCATTATTTGATGGCTAGTCGTGGTGATCTTTACCCACCATAAAAGTTTAAAGTATATATTCACACAAAAGGAGCTCAATATGAGACAATGAGATGGCTAGAGCTTCTTAAGGATTATGACACTAACATCCAAGATCATCCGTAAGCATAAGGTTGCAGATGCACTCGTCGAAAGTCGGGTATGATTGCTGGTTCGAGATTGAACCTGTGGTTCTTCATGATCTTGAGCTTATGGATGTGGAATTATGTTTCCGAGGTTATGATGGTTATGGGCTAGTTCAGGTAGAGTCCAATCTTATGTCATGGATCAAAGAAGCTCGTAAGGACGACGAGCTTTGGTCTATTGTTCGTAATATGAGGAAGCGGAAACCATCGGAGTTTCTGATAGTTTTGGCGGGTATGGTTTGGTGATCGGCTTTGTGTTCCTAATGATCCGTAATTGCGCGAGATTGTTGTCTCGAGGCTCAGCTCCATTCACTATTCATCCGGGTTCTACTAAGATGTACCGAGATCTTAAGCAAAGATTTCGGCAGGGTATGAAACAGATGCTGCTTTGTACGCTTTAAGTGTATGACTTGTCACAGTCAAGATAGAGCATCGGCTAGTGGTCTACTTCACCATGGAGATTCCTACTGGAAGCTGGGAAGAGATTTCTATGGATTTTGTCAACGGTTGCTCTTACTCGAAAAGACATGACGCGATTGGTGGTTGTCGATAACCAAATCGCTCATTTCTTACCTATTCGGGGACTATCGCGTTAGTAGATGGTACGAGATTTTCAAAAGAGATTGTTAGATTGCATGGCACCCTAACGCTATTATTTCGATAGAGATCCACGCTCACGCCACATTTTTGGAAGAGTTTCAGAAAGCTCGGGGCACGCGGCCTAAGTTTAGTACGGCGCTTCATCCTAATCGATGGTCGACGGAGAGGACCATTCGACTCTGAGGACATGCCGAGGGCTGTGCACCGGAATGGACTGGACCTGGATGAGTATTTGTGCGGAGTTTGCTTACAACAATAGTTGGCACGCTAGCATCAAAGGAGCACCGACGAGTTGTTATATGGGAGGAATGCAGAGCACCTACTTGTTGGGATGAAGTAGGCGAGCGCTTGATTGAGGGCCCGAACTGAGATTACTAAGGCGGCAGCCGTGGAAAGATTGAAGGAGGCCTCGCTCACTTGCAAAAGAGTTAGGCCGACAACATAGCGCCGACTTGGAGTTTCGTGGTTGGTGATCGTTTTCTAAAAGTTTCGCCGTCGCGGTGTTAAACGCTTTGGTATTAAAGGGAAGCTTAGTCCTCGCTTGAGAGATTCTCGAGCACGAGAGGTTTTTATCGCTTGGCTCTTCCGCAAGCTTAGCATGTGCACGACGCTTCCATGTCTCTTTGGGGATATAACTATCATCCGTTACATGTGGTTTCCTATCCTTTGGATCGATTCAGCCAGATATATCCGCATTCGAAGAACCCGAGGCTATTTTAGATCGATTTAGATCGAATCACGAGAAACAAAGTTATTCTACCATTAAGATTCTTGAAGAATCACCCTGAGCTAAGTACCCGAGACCGAGGAATCTATGAGCTAGTTATCCACATTTCTTTTCATCGGGTATGTCTTTGTTGCTGCTTCCTTTTCAATTTTGGACCGAAAATTTTCTTTTTAGGGAAGAGTCAGAAACCCTAAAATCTCAAATCAGAGAATGACAATTTTGCCTCCAATTTAAAATTTCGCCAACTCGAAAATACGCACATCAATTAACAAGTTATATGATTAATAACATTTATACATTATGAGAAATAATAAACTTATGTTATACATTAAAGAACTTGAATAATTAAAGTATAAGTAACTTTAAACCTCTGATAATGTACACTACTAATCTAGTATATAAGGACTAAGTACATGATTGAATTGGTAACTTTGGAAAGTTTGGAATTGATCTTATCCTCCAAGGTCCGCCCTTTTGCTCTCCCTTGACTCACCATATCAAATTAAATCAATCACATTTATCACCTTATCTTTCATTTAAAACACAAACAAAACCCTAGCCCTTTTTTCTTCTGTTGATTCAAGAATAATTGATTCATCACCATTCCATACAAATCTTTCAACCAAGGTGTTCAAAGGAGGCTTGTAATCGTAGTGATCGCTCTAGTGGGTGTCGTGGTCGTGTTTGGTTTGATTTGGAGCTTGTACGCGGTATTGAAAGTGTACGCTGGTTTTGATTGCCAAAGGAGTATTGGTTTGGTTTTTCCTGTTTGATTCTTGTTTTGCTTCGCATATCGCCAAGGGTAACATCTCCATCTCGAATCTCTTCTCCTTGTTTCTTTGATCTATTCGTGCCTTCTTGATTAAAACTAGGCTTGTAACTTGTTTAATAGATCACATAAAATCATAAGATATATAACATGAAATGATAACATAAAATGATAAAACCATGATTCTTGATCTAAAGGTATTCGAATGATATATAATATGTAAAATGATTATGAAACTGATTTTGGTCTTCTTTATCGATTTATATTAAGGTTATGGTTCAATGATCTTGTGAATTACATGTTTCGTGATATGATAAATGGACTGATAAATCTAATGATTTCAAGGTGTTTTGATTTTTATATGGGACGCTCTAGATGATTTGGGAAGGGCTGATTCGATTTGATTTTGATATCATAAGATGTCTTGTAATCTTGTATTAATCGAGCTAACATGTTTAAAACGGATTAGTTAATCTTAAACGAAATTGTGGCTTGTAATTCATGATTTATATAATTAAGGGGTTGTTTTAAATTATGAAACTTGATGGATTAACATGTTATAATGTTAACTAAAGGGATTAAATGAGTAAAATGGGTAAACTTACTATATTTACACTTTTAACCCTATACTTTGCTATATTTATTTTGAACCCTAAACTTTTGTAACTTGTTATAAATGATCTTAAAGCATTATAATACTCATTTTCTATTATAACTTGAGATAAGTAACTAAACTTACTATATATGGAAACCGCTAAATATGGAAACTTGCTATTTATGGAAACCCTATTTTTAGAAAGTTACTAATTATGGAAATCCATTCCGAAAGTTACTAAAATAGAAACTCGCCAAAATAGAAAGTTTCAAAATAGAAAGTCACTAAATGGAAAGATTACTAAACGGAAACTTGCTAAAATGGAAAGTCGCCTTAAACCAAAGGTTTCGATTCTTATAGAACGTTATCTAATTCATATAGGTTCAAGCGTGATTGATCTCACTTGACTTTACTTCTGTTTGCTTGTTTTCAATAAGGCATGATATTCGACCTTCTTAAGGTTTCGTGATCTCGCATCTTTGATCTCCCGCCATATTGATATTGAACCTTGCTTTGCTATTTGAACCTTTGCTATTTGAACCTTGATATTGATCCCTATTTGAACCTTGATATTGAATCCTTTGCTATTTGAACTTTGATAATGGAACCATTGATATTGAACTATTGATTTGAATTGTGAATCGCTTATATTGGACATTGATATTGATTGAACTCTATATTGTACACTTTGACCCGCTGATACCTTAGCCATTAACTAGGTGGGGGTTCCATGTCCGTGTCATTGATGCACTAATGGTATGACTCAGCAGACTGTGATGTTGCACACCGTCCCCTTATTTGTATTGATTATGCGCTTTGGATATATTGGCCACTATTTGTTTCTTAGGGCGATGGATGCATCCTAGATTTGTATTTGTTTTGTATCGACATAAGGTTTGGTGATGTGGTGTGTGCAACACCCTCACATTTTGGGAGCCGATCACCCATCGGCTACTGTAGGACTCTCATATTGGTTTGGTATTCCGAGGTCACCCTCAATACAATGGTTACTACATGATATTGACATGATTTGATTTGGTTTGTTTTGTTGGCTCTGGAAAACCTGACATTTCTTCCTTTGTTTCTTTTACCTACTCTATATTGCTTCATATCCTTCTTATCTTATATAACCAAATTCTTTGATTTGCTATTAGACATATATCTCGCTCATGGCTTTTTGCTCAACAGATTTCTTTTCTCCTCGAAGTTATTAAGCTGTGAGTCACAGCTTATTCAATAGAGTAGGATGCTTTGAGGATTTGCTTAGTTATCCTAGACTTTATTTACCATTATTATGATTGAGACTTAGACTTTGTATTGTCATTTCCTTCGACATCTGAACTTTATTGACCGTCGTACGACTTCCTTTTGATTATTATTATGACTTGCATGGTTTATATGTATTGTTCGAATTGACTCATAAATGTGATACTTCACCCTTATCGGTCAGTGTTACATCACCGAGTGGAATACTCTATGAGCTTATAGATGACATTAATAATCTTCAGTAGATTTCGTTGTAATATTGAAAACATTGTTGTTTTACTTGTTTAATGTTTTAATGTCTAATGTTTTATTGTTATTGTTTAATTATGGAAACAAACACACAATTAAAAAGCATAACGTAAAATAAATATCATATAAAACACTACACAATTAAATACACTATACATATAAAACACTACACAAATTAAATACACTATGCAATATACCTAAATTAAACACTACACACACAATTAAAAAAAAAAGTAAAAACAGACGGAAGTGGAGGACCCACACCTATTGAGATGCTCGTTAACGGTGCCCGTGATAGTTTAAACCAATATAAATAAAAAAAGTGTGGTTGGGTAAATTAGACCCTATATGTGATTTTTATTTCAAAATGTTTTTTATGTAACTTGTCCCTTCAAAACCAAAAGTAAAAGTCACACGCTTTGATTAACCATTCGCTTAGCATAATATTTCATTCGCCTGATAATGCTCTAATCGCTTTGCCCTCCACCTCTTTCAACGCCTGTGCCACGCCCCCTCGCCTGTGCCACCAAGCCCTCGCCTGTGCCCACGCCCAGCTCACATTTCCCCACCACACGCCTGTGCCCTCGCTCGAGCAATCTCGCCCCGCCTCTCGCCTGGCACCAACTAGTTGTACACGCCTCACTTGTTACCTGTTTGTACCACCAAACTTCTAACTGAACACTCATCTCGCTTAGGTTCTCGCCCCACGCAGTAGGAATGTTATACACGCAGACGGTTTAAAACCTATTATCGTAGGAATCTAACGATAATATTGAAAAGATCATTTTAGAAAAATGTATAAGTAGGTTTATATGTGAAAAGTAGCAAAAAAAGTGTTCGCTAAGAAATTTTCTAATAATTATCTCCTCAATCTTCAAATTATCTTCTATTCTTTACTTTAATATCTTTTATTTGCTCTAAAAATTCTCAACGTATCCAAAAATTAACATAATAATTAAACGTAATAACGCAATTAAAATCTTAATTTTGTCATTTGTTTTAGCATAAAAGGGTATTTTGATGCTATAATATGAATAATTATGACTTTATCAACACCTTACATTCAAATTTTGATCGCCTTTAAGCAAACTATTTTAATACGCTAATTTCATTTTGGATTTTTATACTCATACCTAAACATGTATCTCATCAAATAGAACCGATACAAGTTAAATAATAGTGAAATTGCCTTGAATAAAAAATATGTTTTCGTTATGACAAAATCAATAAATTCAAAAATACCCTCTATTGAAACGTATAAAACCAAAATGAAGAAAATAAAATGAAATATATATTACCTTTCTCATACTCATAGATAAACAAAATATTTTTTCTTAAAAGCCAATAAGTATTGTATAACTTATCGGTTATAATACCCGCCATGCGCGAGTTTTATATATTGTGTTTTTTTAATCGATTACTAATTTATTTATTTTATATAGATTTGTAAATTGTTGATATATAAACTTTATAATTAATTTAATTATATTAATTAGGTAGGGTTTTTTTCGTGTGTCGATGTGGGTAATATATGAAGCGTTTTTAATCTTAAATTACACATAGGTTGGAAGGTGTACGATGTGTTTTTTTTTTTTTTTTTTTTTTTTTTTTTTTTTTTTACATTAAACACAAATATTTTAAAATCACTCCCGCTTTTACTAAGTTTTTTCTTTGTACTTTTGACACTTAAACTTTTATTTTATTTTTCTTTTTTGACTATATATAAGAATGATTTTTAACTATTGTCAAATCCGAATATTTGAGTTTTTTAGTAACTATTTTAAAATAAAAATAATAATTAAATAAATAAAATATTAATTAATAAGAGAAGGTTGATTTTTTTGAAATGCAAAATTCCAAGTTAGGTTTTGTTTTATTTTATAAAAGATATTTCAAGAATTTAAGAAAATTTTGAATATTTAGGCTCATCATCCTTGATTTTCACTAACCTTAAACCAAACTTAAAATGAAATCACTATTTTGCAAAAAGTAAATGTTGGCACTACTCATAAACGCATTTGTGTAAGTATAAAACAAATTTTCACCTCAATGAAAAACTTTATCACTTTTATTTCAAAATTGTCATATTTATTAAAAATATTTAATTTTTGAAAAGTATTAAAATATTTGTGTCGTGAAATGCAAGAGCAAAACCCATAAACTACGCTTATGAGCTCTTAAGAGATCCAACTACTCATTGTCTAGCATTTAACCTTAACAAAATTCTATCATTTTTGTTCTTCGCAAAATTACTATTTTGAAACGCCGCCTAAAAAGCTAAGGGAAAACTAGAGTGCACTCACCGAGTCAAAATCTCCGGTTTTATTAAATAATTTTTTTTTTTCTTTATTTCAAGAACATAGATTTTGGCCGTAAAGAGATTTGCTGAACAAGAACAAATATCCCACTCCACATTTAGAATCGAACATTCACCTTAATGTTCTAGATAACGGATGCCAACTCCACAATTAGAGAAAAAGAGAAATGCAACGTTTAAATGCTAATACGGAGAACAATATAAGAAGATGATCATAGAACAAAAACTCCCCTAGTGTGCTCACGCATCGATAATAAACGGATAAGTATATGAGCTCAACCTCGCCTCCCAAGAAAACAACTCGTCTGGGATAAATTTGACCGGCAAATAATAATATAGAAGATGAAAGCCCATTGTAATGTGTCATTATCATGTCCAAATATCACATCTAGATTTAAAACCTATAATAAGCCCAAACTCAAAAGAAGTGTTATAGTATAATGTAAGAGAGACGAATATAAGAATCGACATGTTTATATATTTTTGGTCTTTTCAATTTTTCGCTTTTTTAGAGAGAAAGAAATTAAAAGAAAATTTCTAATAATCGGTTGCCTCCCGATAAGTGCTTGTTTTTTAAGTCACTAGCTCGATCAAAACCCAAAATCTAAATCGTGATATGACAATTTTGCCTCGAACTAAAACTTATAAAACTCTGGAAACACCTGCGACATCGTTTAACAAGTATTATCTCAATAATAATATATGCACATTATGGAATAATAAACTTATGTTATAAATTAAATGAACATGAAGAATTAATCCTAAGTAACTAATTTAAAAGTATCCTAATGTACCCATTTGCACTGAACCACAAAGATGACTAAGTACATTATTTTGAGATAAGTATGGAAGTTATTTTGGTCTTCCTTTTCCCCTAGAACCGCCTATGAGGCTCCCCCTAATATCTCTATCAATTATATTAATTTCCTATTTATCATTTCCTTTCTCATTTCAAAACACAAATAAACCCTAAACCTATTTTCTCCATATGGTGGCGGCATTCTTTCTTTCTTCACCATTTGATCCGAAAATCATTCAAGTAAGGTGTTCCTAGGAAGCTCTTGATCGTGGGTAATCGTTGGTGAACGTGGTGATTTTGTTTGGTCGAATATAAGCTCGACGCGGGTGTGATTGTGAATGGTTTTGATTTAGCCTAGGGCTTGGTTTTGATTTTGGTGTTTGATTCTTGTTCCTTGTCACGCATAGCTAACGAGGGTAACGATCACCATCTTTCTCATCTTCCTTTGTGTTCCTCATTTCATACGTGGTCTTGGAGTGGTATTCTAGGCTTGTATTTTCGATATCACACATAAAATCATGATCTCTTGTTACATGAAATAATAAAACAAGTGTACATTAAAACCTTGATTCTTAACCTAATGTAATTCTAATGATATATGATGTATAAATGAATACAAAACTGAAAATTGGTATTTATATATGTCGACATATATACATGTTAAATAAGGGTTTAATGTGCTTAAGAAACTATAATGATATGGACTTGATAACGGATTTGATAACGGATGATTTATGAAATGGTTTTGTCTTGATAAAGGGCTTAAGATCTGATCTGGGGAGGTATGATTGAATGAAAATGTTTTCACATAAGGTGTACATTAATCTTGTAATAATCGTGCTAAATGGTTTAAAACGGACACGTAATCATACTCAAAAACTATGGTTTGTAATTCATGATTTAATAAAGTTAAGGGTTTGTTTTGTAAATTATGAAACTTGATGGATTAACTTGTTAATATTGTAACTAAATGGATTTATTGAGTAAAATGAGTAAACTTGCTATATTTACACTTTTAACCCTATACTTTGCAATATTGACATTTTAAACCCTAAACTTTGGTAACTTGTCAGAAATGATCCTTAAATCATGTTAATACTCATTTTCATTATTTAACTATAGATAAAGGACTAAACCTGCTAAATATGGAAACCTGCTAAATATGGAAACCTGCTAAATATGGAAACCTGCTAATTATGGAAACCTGCTAATTATGGAAAGTCACTTAAAAATGGAAAGATTACTAAAACGGGAAACTTACTAAAAATGGAAAGCCGTCTTAATCGAGTAGCCTGATTCTTATAGAACGTTATTTAATTCATATAGGTTCCGGGCGGCGTGATTGATCTCATTCTTGACTTTACTTTCATTGTTTGCTTGTTTCAATAAGGCACATATTTCGACCTTGTCCCTTAAGGTTTCTCGTGATTCTTATACATCTTCGATATTAGCTTGATCTCATACTCTAAGCCTAATGATTAGGGCTTCCTATGACTTTGCTATGCTCCCTTTGATATGAACCTTTGATATGAACCTTTGATATGAACCTTTGATATGAAACTTTGATATGGAATATGATATGAACCCTTATGATATGATATGCTTTCCTTCGCCTCGATACCCGAGCTAAATTTGTTTCCTAGTCGTACACTCACCGTGTCATTGATGCACCGATGGCATGACTTTAGGTTGGAGTGATGTTCCACATCGTCCCCATTTTGATTTGATTATGAGCTCACTATATGTATATGATTGGCCATTATTTGTTTTGGGCGTATGGATGCATCCTAGATTTGATTTGTTTCGAGGATTTAATCGATTGAGCTTTATTTGGTGAATGATGTCGGTGCAATCCGCGCTCACATTATTATTCGGGAGTCGACCCATGGTTATTCGAGGTCTCCTCCTTTATATTTGGTACTTGAGGTCACCCCTGGACAACCGATATGATATGATATGATATGATTTGTATTTGATTTGATATGGGCTCGGTTGAGGACCCGACCTTTCATTTCTATTTCTATTCGTTATCCTTTGTTATGACTTATGATATTCCCCTTGCACCTTATGATATTGCTACCTTCGTTACTTACCCTTCGATTATTTCGCTGTTATATATATCTCTCACCGGGTTTTTAAGCTCACCGCTTTCCATGCATGTAATTGCTTAAGTGCTGGATTCTTAGCTATGGTTCGGTGATGAGCCGGATATGGACTTTCTTTAGTCATCTTAGTTTCTACTTCATTATGTTGGCATTTGTTAGACTCGGATTATGCTTAATTATGTCTTGGATTATTCCTTTGATTTTTTTGAACTTATGTAATGTTTAGCCGTTTGCTGGATTTTCCTTGTTATTTATATAAGATTTCACGCTTTGTTATGTTCATTATGTATGCTTTGATATTACACCATTTTGTAATATACTACCCTTATCGGGTTGAGGTGTTACAATTATGGTATCGAGCTCGGGTTTACGACTCAGTAGTCGACCGTGACATATGGACCCTAAGCGCTATCCGTAGAGCTTAAGTTTTGACCGTGAGGTTTGGGTAGAATTCTGGTTCATTATCATCGTTTCCGCTCATGATCTTCATCTTATTTTCCTAACCTTGCTAATCGCTTAATGAACTCTTCGATGGTCCAAACTCAGGAACCATGACGACAACGGGATGGAAATCCTAATTTCAAGCTTTGATTGACGCGCCTAGCCTCTCGCTATGCCCGAGATGATTGCTACCATCACCGTAATGTTCGAATGGCGCTAGTTCTTCCGGTGGTAATGGGGGGTGATAACCCACCTACACCCATTCATGTATGGATCGGCGCTTCAACAAACTTAAGCCAAATCCTTTTCGCCTACTTCACCTAATGAGGCGAGATCGGATCACACACTGGAAAAGCTTTTCAATGTGCCGGGTTGTGGTGATGATGTGAAAACCCGACTGTCGCTTCAAACTCGGGGTGATGCCCTAAATTGGTGGAAAGCCTATCTCTTGTCCAAAGAGAACTTCTTGATACTTGTGCTTGGAATACCTTCGGGTATCTTTACAAGCGTGATTTCAGCCCAATAATACGAGTCTAAAGTTAAATTATGTGCACCTGCTACTATGTCCCAATGTGGTTTGTGTTCCTTGGAAAACTTGAGCATTCATTAACGCATTAGCTTTAGTACATACTCACCTTTCTCAGGTGTTTCTATGTACATGTGCCCTATATATAAATATTTATAAAAAAAATTGAAGAAACACAAAGCTTACCAGTTGCAGCAGCAGTGTTAGCTTGTACAATGCCATCGGACTTGACGTTAAAAGAAAATTTAACAACAACTATAAGATGTTCACGTTCAGCTCCCATAGCCTTTGCAGCCTTGACTTACTGGGCCGCAACGAAGGTGGCAACATAGGCAACAACCAAGTCTGTTTTGGCCATTTGCTCATTTTTTTATGGAAGCTGATGCGGCTGTTGTGGCAGCTGCGATGATAGTTACTGCTACTGCTAGGGGTATGAGCAACCATTTAGAAACCAAGTGGAAATAATGTAAACCTTTGTGATAGGGGTATGAACAACCAATCCGAAACCATATTTGTCCACTGGAATAACTTTCAATTGACTGAAAAATAAATAATGAGTTATGATCTTAAAAACATTAGCCCATGATTATAAGTCAATAATATGATGAGATCTAATTAGAGTTCTAAATAGAGAGTATGAACTACATGTATAGATAAAAGGCTTTTATTATATATATATACAGAGCGAGCAATTTTAAGTTTCAAATACATATCAAGTTATACATGTGTACGTTTGTTTCAATTGACAGCAAACGCTAAAGATTCTGAAACAAAAAATAAAATAAAAATTTACTTCGTGGGACCTGATGCAGATACAATAATAATAGCACTACCAGCTTGATTTACAGCACTGGTTTCGCCATTGAAGAAGTGACAGATGGGTTCTCAGCTACAAGAGGGACTACAATAGCAGTCCTAGTGGTGGCAATAGGAATGTCATCAATTGCAGCCTCTTCAACCATGAACCCAACTTCAAGATTCCTATCATTCTTTAGCTTATCGGTTGAACTCTTAGGAGTCGTCTCATCTGCTTTATTTGTGGTATGACCTTTATGATAAGGTGGCTGATATAACATACTAATAACACAATTTCAGATCCTAAAAAAAATAAACGAAACACGGTTACCAAAACTCTAATAACCAAATCCGCAACTTTAATAATATAATTCAAACGTAAGCAATAATAATACTTTAAAAACAAAATTTACCTAAATTAACAACACCCGAAGCAACAAATAAGAATGTGATACATACCTGTACACTTGCCACTCATACGAAGGGCCATAGTTGCAACCTTTACTATTACGGTGCTCAAACTTTAACACTACCTACAAAAAGTGTATATAATAAACAAATTAATCGTGAAACACAAAGTAAACTATTAAAGTCATTTAAAATAGTTGAGTAATTTCAAACAAATAGACTTACCAACTGTTATAATTGTGCCTGTATACACAGAAACATCGAGATATGACAACAGAAAAACTTTCTTCCTCGTTCAATTCCATCATGCAAATATTAGGGTTTTGAGTTAAACTAAAAAGATATCAACCACAAGTGTATATCAAGTTATCAACAGCAAGTGCAACAATGATCCTTGGTGATTGGGACGAGTGATTGCTGAGACTTCAACTTAACATGATGCGGACTTGATTTATCATGTATGACGAGGCAAACGATGAACATGATGGATGGAATTTTAAGAATCATATATATGGCACAGTTGCAGTTTAATAATCTTTTAAAAGACATCATAAAAATTTATCTTCACGAAAGACCTTTGGAGAAACTCCATCTCAAATTGGTTGTAATGTTGACTTAATACAAGTTGCTAAATCATATAACTTTTTGGCCATAAACCAATCAAACTCGAGAAGTTGAGCATTAACTGATTATTCTAGTTTAATGTCATGATGTTTATGAATGCATATTATAAACAGTCGTAATATTCACAAAGAGATAAGGTATAAAAAATAGAATGCATATTATAAAAATAGGTTAAACGTTTAGCTTTTAGGAATGTATTTATACACAAAAAATATAGGTTAAAAATATATAAGGTATAATTATCTTGTAAGGTAATATATATCATTTTTTTTAAATTGTTAACTTCATAATATACATTCCTAAATTACAAACTCGAAATTTTTAGCATGTCTTTATTTGTATTGATTTGGAACATATAAATCAAAAACAATTTAGTATAGTGGTAAGTTGTTTACAAAACACATGAATGACCAAAGTTATAATGATGACATGGAAATATGACTTGACGTTATGGGATGCCAAGTGGCATTTTATGTGCATGCCTCCTCTTATATATAATGTTATATATATATATATATATATATATATATATATATATATATATATATATATATATATATATATATATATAGGATATATATATAGGGGAGGTTAATGTGAGATCAAACTTAAAGTTGTAAAAATAAGATCAAATCTAAAAACCGTTAAAACATTTATAAATAACAATTTTAGCAATCATACATAAAAAATATTGTTTTAATACAAATTAATATTTTAGCAACTAATAACCAAATGATACATGAGTTTGGATTAGTGATACACGATACACATTACACTAATAAATATTCTAAAACCTAATACACATACAAAACACGATCACATTAAACTTCTAATCAAAGTGTATCACCTAGGTTTCGTAAATTTTAAAAGAAATCTATCAAAAATTTAACAATTTTAATTGTAGTAAATAAATAAATTATTTTTATTGTGAAGAGTATCTCTTGTCAAATTTTAGTTCGATCTCATTTTAACAACTTTAAGTTTGATCTTATTTGATCTAGATTCTATATATATATATATATTTACTTTATAAACCAATTTTAATTAAATTATTTAATTTTAAAAATTATTTTATTTAATTTAAATAATTTTATTTAATATAAATTAAAATTAAATAGTTTATATTTATAATCAAATACTTTAATTTAAAATTAAATACATTCATAGAATTAAAACATTATTTTTCCCCCTATTTTCCCGCCATTATTTTTCCATAAAGTTTTCCTTATATATCCTCAAAACATAAATAACCACAAACACACGTAAAAATAAAATGGGCGATTACCGTCGGAAAAAGAGTGGTCCTTGGTTTTATCGTCCATATATCTCTTTACTTGAGCACTTGATACGTATGGGTGAAATTTATGATGAATATGGTTCTTATAAGAACATAGACCGTTGATGAGAGACCGCGTTCGGAATGGTTAAGGAAAGGCGATTCTGAGTGTATTTGGACGGTGAAGCTAATTACCATTATGGAATGGAGGAGCAAACCTCTTGGGTCGAAGCAATGTGGGCATTCGTCAAGCAAAGGAAGGAAAAGATGAAGGAAAAAGCCCGTTCGATTACACATTTGATGATGCGGAAATAGGGTACCAAATCTTGAAGCATTGTTTGAGCAGTTCGTCAAGCAAAGGAAGGAAAGTATGGTGCGATTCTAGCGGCGGGAAATGTGAGGAAAATAATTGAATGGTCGAGTTGTTTTGTTTGATCTGTTTCGTTTGTTGTCAAGTTGTTTCGTTTGAGTTGTTTCGTATGTCGTGTGTAGCATATGGTCTATGTCGTGTTGTGTATCATATCGTTTGAGTTGTTTCGTTTGCTTGCCGAGTTGTTTCGTTTGATCTGTTCGTTATGTTGTCAAGTTGTTTCTTTATTCATGTGTAATTTAGTATTGGAAAGGGTGTTGGAAACTATAATCTTGTTAACTTAGAACATGGTCAAATTGAAAGGTACATAGTAATAAGTGATATGTTAACTTAGAACATGACCGACTTTACAAATCCATGTGCTTTGATTTATAAAAATACTTGGCGGATACATATTACAAGAACAACGACAACAACATCAACAACAACAACTACCAAAACAACTACAACAACAACAACATCAACGACAACAACTACCGAACAACAACTACATCAACGACAACAACTAAAGAACAACAACAACAACTCGTAGACGCTCTACAAGAACAACAACTACTACTACATCGAAGATTATCCATGTCACTAACATTCAAAGTAATGCATCCGGCCGACATGCGTGGTCGTCGGAATCCTTGCCATTTCAAGTTTGGCCTCCAAGACCTTACTCTTGTCTCGCACATGTTTTTGTGTTTCCAACAAGCTTATCCTAAGATCTTTTCATGGCGACTCGGCTCTGTTGGTGCGAGATTGTTCTTAAGTACTTCAAATGCATCCTTCCACATAAAATATCCGCACCCATTATCTTTTAAATTACATAATAAGAAAATTATAAGAGGTTACAACCAATTATTTGTATATTTACATAAATAAGAAATGTATGATTGTTCACCTTTGAGGAGGACTTGAATAATATTGTTGTCCGGATGAATATTCTATCGATGTTCTTAATTTTATATTTCCTGCTCCACAAGAACACATAAAAGGATTAAATGGCTCCATCTCGGGTTTTGAAATTTGTGCGAAGATAAGAGGTTGTGAGGTTGAGTGGTTTTGAGGATAAGATTCGGTGGCTTTTGGTGGGATAAGATCTCAAGTTTTCTTTATGTGATATATGAGAATCTGGTAGATTTTGGTGGGAAGTTTTCGCCGATATTTTGGAGGAAGTTTTGGCCATTATTTTTGGAGGCAAGTTTTGGTTGGATGTTTTGATGAGATAAAGAGTTATAGACTACCCAGTATCACCTTGACTTGTTAGTATAACGATATCACCTAGACTCGTTAGTGTTACATATCATGTATCACGATACTATCTCGATTCATCCGTTTTAACATGTCATGTATAACGACATTATCTTGACTCGTTCGTTTAACATTTCATCCGTTTTAATTTATATAAAAAATTTATAATTAATTTTAAATCATTTTCAATCAATTTTATAACTAATTTAAACTTTATTTAACTGATTAATCAATTTTATAAATTATTTTAAATTTATTTAAACTTTTTATAACTAATTAATTAATTTTTAAATTATTTAAAAGTTTATAACAAATTTAATTTATTTATTATTAATTAAATAATTTAAACACATTATATTATACATAAAATAAAGGGAAAAAAAAGACAAAAGGGCGAAAGTTCCTTTTTAAAAATTTTCACGGAAAGTCAAATAACCCCAAATATTTCGCTAAAAAAAAGGGACGACATTGTCGTCCCTATTTGGTCGTCCCAAAATACCACACATGACCATCTCATTCTTCTGTCAACACTTGCACAAAAACCACCAAAAACTCGCTATATCCCGGTAAAAGAAAAAAAAAAAAATCAAAAATCACAAAAACGCAATTTTCTTCAAACACTACTATCACTGTAACCATCATCATAACACGCACCACTGCACAATTTGTATAATTTTTGTTATTTTGTAACATTTAAAGGTATTTTTTTTTGATAAAATTTGGTTTGTTAATTTAATTTCTTTAGTTATGGTTTGTTTACAATGGTTTTAATGTTTCAGGTTAAGGATGGTCCACCGCAATGCCCACCACCACCGTGAACCACCACCAACAACCGCAGAATTATAGCCCACCACCACCACCTTTTGTGTTGGTAACACTAGTACAAAACGGGATTGGTCACGCATGGTCGAATGGAACACCCACACATTCGCATATTTGTGTGGTCAAGGTACGAAATTGACAACATGTACTAATTAGTCACATGAAAATTTTAATTGTGTGACCATTAGAATCGTGACGCCACACAATTGAACGCTGCGCTGGCTAAATAGGTCTGATTTTGTTTGCATCATTTAGCCACATATGAATTGGAACGCGGACAACAGTAACCTTGATGTTAGTCACATGAAGTGTTGTAACACCCCAACCCGACAAGGTAGAAGTATCACATTCTCGTGTCATATCGTAACATACAAATAAAATTTTACAAGTTTAAAGCCTTAAAGAATAAAGTACCAAGTCATATAGACGAATAACTTACAAGGAAAATACAAAATCTAATATGTCTAAAATAAAATGAAATCTCCAACAATATCCCAACAAAATATATCCAAATAATAAGGTATCTAGGGTTGGTCCACTCAAATAATCCAACTCTCACCTATCAAAGCCCATCTTCAAACCTAACACCGCCGCAGAAAAGAAATGCGGCCGAGCTTAAAAGCCCAAAGGAATGATATAACAAAGCTAAAGCTAATTAAAATCAAATGCGAAATGAAACAAAGGAAACGGATAACAAAGTCGCACGAAATAAGAACAATGAGTCAATGAGGATCCCAGAGAACACAATTTTACTGATACCCAAAACGAATAGATAACAAGGAGAACGAAGCAAAGCAAAGCATCGATAACATATAAACAAGCACATACAAACCGTATATACAAGAATCAAACATAAGCAAACATAGCGTACGCCATATCCACACAACATATACCACATACAATCAATTCAGAAATCAAGACATACAAGCCAAACAGACATCTACTGAAAGCGGAAGCAATTAATTAAATAAGTGAGCATGGCAATTCACACAGTCAAAACCTTAGTTGAAAACATAACCGATATCATAGCAAAAATAAAACATGGCAAATACACGTAAAGTAGGAATATAGTAAGAACATTATAAGTAAATGAATTAAAGACCTAGTAGAGCAATTAAACAAGTTAACAAGACAGACGTCATAAGTAGAACCATTTCAATCAAACCGTAGCATAAATATAAATGCAAACATGGTGTCAACAACAAGATGAGACACCATGGATAGTCATAGTCCACGAGATTAATCGAACGAGGTACAAAAGATAAATGATCAACAATCGATTTCACACAAGCACGGTTACCATACACATCAAAGGATCACATAACATTAAGATAGCATATCATCGATGTCAACAGTAAATCTTATATCGCATACATACATATCATACAGAGAAATCAAGAGTCATATAAACATGAATATCGTAATCAAATCCAAATAACATATAATAACCCTAAGACGTGAATGGAACGATAATCCAATTAACGGAATGAGAGTGATGATCAAAGAAATGGAATATATATATCTTGGTAGTAGAGTGAGTCATATAGGAAAGTATCGAGTAATGAACAAGTAATATGACATGGTGCGTTGGGAATACGTAAGGTACAACATAGGTATATCAAAAGTGTGTGAGTTATCAAAATCTACCCGAGCCCGTAAACATATCATATCATATCATATCATAAGTAACCATTGTATTCGGAGGGTGACCCTAATACCATACATAATATGAGGGGAGACCTCAAGAATAAATGGAGTAGCTAACTCCCAAAATTGTGAAGACGTGGATTGCACCCACATCATTCACCAAACAAAGCTCCAATCGATTAAATCCTCGAAACAAATCAAATCTAGGATGCATCCATACGCCCCCAAAACAAATAATGGCCAAATCATATACATATAGTGAGCTCATAATCAAATCAAAATGGGGACGGGTGCAACATCACTGCAGCACCGGAGTCATGCCATTGGTGCATCAATGACACGGTCAAAGTTACCTTCCCGACTAGGAAACAAATTTTGGCTCGTGCATCGATCAAGGGTCAAAGCATATACATATCATAAGGGTTCATATCATAATTCATATCAAAGTTTCATATCAAAGGTTCACATCAAAGTCCATATCATAGGTTCAAAGGTTCATATCAAAGGTATATCAAAGGTTCATATCAAAGGTCGAAGGTTCATATCAAAGGTTCACATTAAACAATTAATTAAGCACATAGAGATTCAATCAAAGGAGCATAGCAAAGTTATAGAGAAGCCCTAGTAAGAAGGCTCGAGCAAAGGATAACAGTTCAAAACCAATATCGAAAGATGTAACGAATCATGAGAAACCCCACCGAAAAGGGATAGAATATCTGTACTCGATCAAGCAAACAAAATAGAAACGTAAGTCACACGATGAATCAACTCACCGCCGGAACCTATATGAAGTTGGATAACGCTTATTAAAGTTGGATTACTAATTTTAGACGGCTTCTATTTTTAGTAGGTTTCACCTTAGTAATATTTCCATTTTAAGTAGCTTCTATTTAGTAAGTTTAGTCATTTATGATGCATTTAAAGGCATATCGTGTTACATGAGTATTATTATGCTTTAAGGATTATTGATGCCAAATTACTCAAGTTTCGTGTCTAAAACGTGAATATTACAAGTTTACCCATTTTACTCATTTAGTACCTTTAGTTATTATATTAACAACATAAATCATCAAGTTCTATAATTTACAAATCAACCCTTTACTTTATTTAGACGACATATAATTACAAATGAAACCCCAAGTTTTATATTTAGATTATCGATAATGTTATAAACCATTTGTACTGTTACTACAAGATCATATGACCCTTTGTGAAAACCCATTTTAAGTTGAGACCTCCCACCCTAAACTAACATTGTTCGACCCACCTTAAAACCAAACGAGACCCTTTTACATTCGTTATTTCATGTGACGAATCTTAACTTTATGTGATGAATGTTATCTTTTACGTAGAAGCATGCATTCGAGGGGAGGTCCAAAACAGATTTACGACAAGAGTTTATATACTATAATCCATCCGACATAACATGCAACCAAATGAGACTCCCTTTTTTTTTCATATTGTACTCGGCTTAACTTCACAAAAGATGTACGTATGCTCTTACTCACTTTTAATTCGACACAAGTAAAACAAGACAATATTAAACAGATTTAATGTAACTTACATATGAGTTTCTCATTTTATATTCATGTAACATATTTCATGAGACTATTTTAACACATATAAGTTGGTGTAAGTTGTGCATATTCATTCAAAAAAAAGGTCCAATCATATGATATCTTCCTTAATATATCACGTGAGTATGTATATGACTAAATGTGGAAAAGTCATTATCTTGGTGAAGGATTTAAACGATACAAGATGCATGCATTCACAAAGTTATATTGCCAATACAACGCAAGGAAACAAGAAGAATAAGAATTTGGTTGTGAGGATGCTGCACTTTTGTTTTACGAATGGAAAACGGACAAAATCAAGATGGTTCGAGCCTTCGACTCGGTAGCACAAAACTCACGACACAACAGCCTCTTAAGGTCCCTGCAGCCTCGACCAACTTTATGACTCACAACAAGAACCCACGACCAACCTGTCCTTTTTGGCTTGGAACCCACGACAACACACCCAAGTGAAAACTTCTTCGACCTATCACAAACCCACGCCTACTTCCTTTCAAAACAAGACCCACGACTAGGAATCACCAAATCACGCCCTCTTGACCTTCTTGATGTCGACAAGGAATAGAGAGGAAAAGAAAATAAGTCGCCACTTGTGGAGAGGAAACTTGTGGTTTTTCTTTGTGGTTTATTTAGAAAATGGTAAATGAAAATTTGAATAAGATAAATGAGAATAAAAAGGGAATTAAGGGAGGTAAATGGGGAAACAATTTTGAGCGCTTTTATGGGGATTATGGCGTCCCATATGGCCGAGATTTGGGGAAGAAAATTTAATTTCCTAAAAGTCAAGGTGTATTGGTTATTTACATACTTTAATTGTTTAGTAGTAGATTTGTACATGTAATTTAGCCCATTTAACTTAATAATGTATGATACATTATTTTGTAAACATAAGTGAAAGTTGATTTTATTGTCTTGTACCATTTGATTAATTATGAGTTAAATGCAAAACGTAACCAACGATCTTGACGTGTTTATGAAGTTTTCATAATTATCAAGCTTGAGGGTAAAATGGTCATTTAACGCGCTCGAGATTTTAGGGTTTTACATTGAACACCGTGACCAAAAGCCATATATGGTCACACTAAATGTTTTGTCACACATTCGTTGTAGCCAAAATCCAAAGACATATGTTCACGTAAGTTAATATGTGTTTAAAGTTTAGTTTGTGTTAGCTTGCCGAAAGCTAATCTATAAAGTCACATTTGTTACTAACACCGTGACCAAATGCCATATATGGTCACACTAAACGCTTTTGTCACACATATTATTCAAGTGTAGCCAAAATCCAAAGACATATGGTCACGAACTTAATATGTGGCTATTGATGATGAATAGTCACTCAAAATACACGCTTCCTCACTTGAAACACCATATGGTCACACTTATTAACACGCTTAGCCACTTTATGGTTAATTGTATGTGACTAAATACCAAAATAAACATGCTTTGTGTGACTAAATGTTAGAAAAGGCCACACAAACATAAAATTCATATGGCCATTGGATGATCAATAGTCACACAAAGACACCTTTCTTCACTTGAAACACCATATGGTCACACTTATTAACACTTTTAGCCACTTTATGATTAATTGTATGTGACTAAATACCCAAAACAAACAAAGCTTTGGTGACTAAATGTTACAAAAGGCCACACAAACATAAAATCCAAGTGGCCATTGGATGATCAATAGTCACACAAAAGACATATTTCTTCACCTTAAACACCATATGGTCACACTTATTAACACTTTTAGCCACTTTATGCTTAATTGTATGTGACTAAATAACCAAAGAAACATGCTTTGTGTGACTAATGTTAGAAATGGCCACAAAAAAGAAATTTGATGCCATTGATTATCAATAGTCACACAAAAACTATTATGTTTTTCATAAACGTAACTAACTACTAATACTAAACAGACTTATCTTATTTCGCCAGACTTAACCTTGTAATCGGCAAATTTAACCACTAAAACTAACCTACCGACTTAACTTTGTATCGCAGCCTTTAACCACTAAAGTTTTCGCTTATAAGTAGACCACAACACAAAATATATATTTTTTTGGGTGCAAAGATGAACTTGTATTAATCAAGGAAACTTTGTAAATGAAAAATCAACACACAATCGATATGGACAAGTTCCATATCAAGTTGCATACTAGGCAACTCTATTCAATATCCGATATATCCGTTTTATAAGTCCGATAATAAAACAAACCGCCCATATCATACAACCATGGATGATGACAACCAACACAAAACCATCACAAAGAACACCTTTAATGCACCAAGATGAACCATACACTTCAGATAGGGCTATACCAAGTAGTTTATATTCCATCTCATGAATGGCTTCAACTACTGGGAACACACACCCTAAATGAAGCCAACCAAATCCTACACAATCCTAAAATTGCTTATAAACGTGTCTACCAATAACAATCGATAACGCTCGAATTACGCTTAGCACATGCTAAACATCGAATTATAACCGATTACGGAAGACACCGCTTGGTCGCCGATGACAAAGTCAACAAGATTGAATCGACCATTTTGTTTCGCTCCCACCGACACCCTCAACAATCTCTCCATATGGCGCTTATGGTAACGTGGTTCTGCTTCTAGGCCTATCGCCGTGGTGTTGCGCGATTCACGCTCACATAAAACCCATGTCTTCCCAAGATCTCAAGAATGCGTTATGGTACTTCCACATGTGATTTCGTCAGAACTTATGTATGTTCTGTTCTTAAAAAGAACAATGTAGTATGCTAATCAAAAGTATGTCCATGTGTCAAGTATATATTAGTTTTATGAAAGCGATTATAATGACCTAAATGGTCCGATTTGTATCATTACTTACCAAACGACTCGTCCGCGACATATGCAAGGATGGCCAGAAAACAATCCTTTCACTTTCATGCTCGAACATTCGCTCCATGCACATATGTGTTTCATACTATCCGCAATTGGAATTTAATAAAATGGTAATTAATAATTTAAAAGCTATTATATGGAAAGGTTTATTTTTAAAATAAAGTCTATGTCTACACTTTGATTAACATACCTTCATCTACGGGTTTCTCATGAACGGTCTTGTACGATTCACCCATACGCTGCACAAGTTCGAACGCATCATCACCCATTTTCAAGAAATGGCATCGTGGAAAGAGTATTGTTTAGAGATTTGTGAAAACAACTCTGTGCCAAAGAACAGTTTTCATCGTGAACCAATACATTCCATCCGTGCTCACCAAACTCATGCACGTGTCTGCTTTTCCTCCAGATTTCAATTTGACGGTGAGTGATAGCCGCTACGGCACGCCAAAGAACAAGAACGCCAAATTGGTTATTGTCAAGATGGTCCCGAAATTGCAAGGAATGACCCACGAATAGTTTAGTTTAAAGAAAACATTAGCGGTCAAACAATTAAAATAATCCCCATTTTCAACAAACTTATACAATGTATTGATTAACATTTTTTCTTACCGAGGTTGTGCAGATATTCATCCAACGTAACTGTGCACCTACGTTGTCTCGTAACCTGAAGAGCCTGATCGTATCCAGTAGCATTCGTGGGTCTCAGATCGTTGTACCGTTACATAATAATGCCTTCTTCCCGACGAATGAAATGGAATGTGGCCACATTGATGTATTGGCTTTGATCAATAAAAGCTTGCCACTGACCCTTGCAAAGTAATGCGACCACGAACCAATTTCCAAAGAAACCTTATGTTTGGTTCCCCTATTGTGGATTAGGTATATCCAAATATTGGGTACAAGAGTTTCAAGAACAAAGGTGAAGTATCTTAAATTTAAAAAGTAAGCACGATATCAATTTGATGGTTACATCGATAAATTTATAACCTTAAGTAAGCATTTTAAGTACAACTTACCCGCAATGTCCTAATGTTTGTGCGGTTTGCCTCCACCAACAATTGGATGCTCATTCTATTTTAAACCACAATCGCCTTAATGGTCAATAAGGTTATCTCATATGCATAACATTCAACTAATACAAGTCTTAGATGATCAATACATCTTTATCATTAAGGTGTCAAACAAAATATGATTGAAGATGTACTACTACATATTTAACTATGTTTCAAAACCAATAATCATATAGTCCTTTAGAGTAAAAATCAGATTTTTTACGCTTATTCATCTTACCCAACACGCTTGTTAAAATCTAGTAAGAAATCCATAATCTACCCAACATACCATACGCCATTGCTTCATCCAATGTTTAAACCTAAGCTCGATAATTAATTACATAAGGTGTAGTGCTTACCAAATCATATAAAAGCTATACTAACCTAGATTAAACATATGTTTACAAGTTGTCTAATTAGCTATTTAACAAATAGCTTACGCTTCCACAATCCACATATATCCATGATTTTTTTATTCAAATCATCCTATATTTACATGTCACACAATATTCTAAAGAATCAAATCGCATATAGTTCTAATAAACGGTCATACTTTATGATCAAAGGATACTATATTCTTTAGGATATGTTAAACATTGTCGAAAATTACCAAACATGCATTTGTATCCATCAACATATCGTAAACATGCATATCAATCACTTTACATTTGCGCTCATGGTTAAAACAAAAGAAAAAAAAAAAAAAAAACAATGTGTAACATTACCCGATGATGCGTTGTTGTGTTGAAGAAGATAGACTTGAATATTTTGCTAAGACTATGTGATTAAGTGTAGCCGTAATATGTCACGGTTCTCAAACCGCAATGATTACAATTAATTAAGGAAGGATTTTTGTTTTATTTTTTAGCTTGTATTATGGGAGCATTGCATATATACCACTAAAACTCAAAAGTTTCATATTTCTCCATAATACAATTTTTAATGCATGATGTACAATGCAACTTAAGCATGTTTTGGGTATATATGCAAATATGTAAATTTTACACAACAATTACGCATCAAAACGGACATTTGAAAAAGTACGCAACTATTTTATGACCTAAACCCTTGATTAAATACATACAAAATATTTGGTAGAATCACCTTAAAAATTAAGTACCTTAACATACAAATAAATAATATTACATTAATATACACGATATCGTAACTCGCAAATAAATACATATGTCGAATACAATATTGGTTAATCGAATATACAATGTAGCTATTGAATCATCGCTGCATCAACATTTGCAATGTTTTTGTACGATGTTTCCGCCCTGAATGTCACGCTCACCGTGATGATAAAAACCCGTGGAATCCAAGTAACAAAAAGTTATACGTTGTAATAAAGTATATAATTGTAGGTACTTTTAAATAAGAAACATACTATTCAATAACTTAGCACTACCAAGATAACTTAGCAATCGACAAGATTAACTTAGCATCGCCAAGATAACTTCTTCCAAACCATTCTTATTCGATGTCAAATTCCAAACCCCATTCTACTACGACTATATACACAGATGTTTAACATCTTCGAGCCAATCATGATTCATTGGGACTGTATGATAGGACTAATGATTATATATAGCTTCAATGTAAACTATATATACACGTGACGCCAACGGACGCCACCACAATGAAACATGATTGACTCAAGAAATTTACCAACTTCATTAAAGTACAAGGTTGTGATAATATTATGCATATAAAATAAACGGTCACAAACATGCGACATAATTGTCTATACATTGCTATAAACCAGGTCAAGATATGGGCAATCTCAAGTTTAAAACTACCCGTCATAATTGATCAAAGCGCTGATGGTCATGGTAAGCTTAACACAAATCTATCAAAGTAAGACACCTATGTTATAAGCAAGCAAGTGGAGATATTTAGTACTTTGAGCCCACCAAATCCCATTGCCATGTCTATGAAATGGTCAAAGATTTGCACCAAACCTATTGCTATGACAAGGACATAGGAATGGGTTTTCGAGGAAGCTCAAAGTACGAAAGGTGTGTCAATAAATAATTATCGATTCTACAAAAAGTTAATTTTACAGAGATGAAAAGACAAAAAGCCTATCCAATGATGAAAAGACTTTTAAGTGCAATGGTTAAAATTTTAATGTTGAAACAAGGGAATAAGATCTTGTATACAGCAACCCATCTACCATATACCAAAAAAAATTGACTCATTTTTGCACATAATAGTGAGGCTCGATCCAGATAAATCAATAGTTTCAAAACATCAAGATCACATCATTTGCATGATTTAATAAGATACTTGTCATCACAACCTCATACACACCGACACCTCATAATTATAGTTTTGCTAGATTGTTAAAAAAGTTAAGAACAATATGATATAGTTGCGATTCAAACGAAGTTGAACATACCATGTGCTGCTATTTTGTAGATGTATGGAATTTCAACTTAGTGAACCCTTCTCGATCCTCTACGCACTTTTGTCGCTTCAACTCCTCGAGCAAAGGCCCCGCACCAGCGATTTGCTAGATTGTTGAAAAACAAAAGGCAATCGCTTTGGGAATTTAGAATGGGTAACTATGCCGAAATTCCCTACTCATCTACAAAGTAACGCGGCCACCTTGGTACGCTCAACTTCCCTTTGAATCCAACTATATCATATTGATCCTTAACTTTTTAACAATCTAGCAAAAGTCTATAACAAGTATATCGACTCATATAAACTTCCAAACCGAGTGTGCAGCAGATATGCATTAGCAAGGCTCGATCCGTGAAAAGGTTGATAAACACCGAACATCGTGATATAACCGCCATGGTCTGCAAAATAATGTAATAAAATTGCCATGCCAACATACGGTAAATCACATCATTTGCATATCAAATAAGATAATCGCCATCACACCTTTTGCATATCACAAATAAACACATGTGGCCCAAAATAAACTAACTCCTTTTGAGCAAAGGCTCGCACTAGCGATTTGCTAGATTGTTGAAAAACAAAAGGAACTCAGATGGAAATCGAGAAGGTTAATTATGTTTTTGAAATCATAATTATAGTTTTGCTAGATTGTTAAAAAAGTTAAGGAACAATATGATATAGTCATGATTCAAAAGGAAGTTGAACATACCTCTATCACATCATCTCGATTGATTTATTAAGATATATCATCACAGCCTCTATCAAAGTAAGACACTTATGAACAAAATAGAGTTTATACATGCAAAGGAAATGGTCAAAAAGTTAAATGTCAATATGTTATAAGCAAGGGAGATACTTAGTACTTTGAACGTCCACTTGAAATCCCATTGCCATGTTCACGAAATGGTCGCAAAGATTTGCACCAAACCCGCTATGATGAAGGACATAGGAATGGGTTTTCGAGGGAAGCTCAAAGTACCAAGTGTAAATAATTATCGATTCTACGAAGTGTATGTGTTGAATGGGATAATGAAGGAGTGTGCCCGCCATGAACAATACACACTATATCATTATCGCAATCAACACACCTCATAAAGAACACATCAAACCTTTTCGAGATCCTCATCGTCCTTTTGTCGCTTCAACTCCTTTGTGCAATTGCTCGCACTGTGCAAATCGCTAGATTGTTGAAAACAAAAGGAAAAAGATGGAACTCGTAAAGGGTTTGATTGTGTATTTAAGATCATAAAAAGTGTTTTCCTAAAAAGAAGCATAGTTAACCCTTCCGAGTCCCCATACATTAACATTTAACTATGCTTTTATATTTACTAAACCGCATACCTTATTGACTATTATGCGATCACAACAACAACAACAACAACAAACAAAAGGCAATAGAAGAAGCGAAAGGATAGAAAAGAACACGACAAAACCAAAAGGCAATAGCGTGAGTAAAAGAAAGCAAGCAAACAAGCAAACAGGTATACAGAAAAAGAAACACGCACAAGCAGCCGTGAATACGCCAATAGCAAAGCGCAATGACATAAAACCAAAAGCCCAGCACACCAAAAGCAGCCAACCTAAGGAGCAACAACAGAGCAACGCAAACCACGACGGGCCTAAGACTATGGCAAACAAAACACGCAAGGAGGCAAAAGGGACACCCACCCAAATCTCATTCTTCAAGGCTACTAATCTCATTCTTCGTGTCTCATTCTTCACGCATCTATACCGCATGTATAACACGTAATCGTTATTACCTCAACTAATGATCCATAAATCATCAAACAACTACTTTTCCTATGCAAATGACTAATACCGACTAACATCCTAAACTAACATAACACAATATCATCTATAAATCAATAAACATCCTAAACTAACAAACTAGCATTAAATTATAACATTTATACCGAGATATTAGGCTCAATAGGAAGAGAATCAAGCCTTTATAATAGCCCTCAAGAGTATTTCATTGACTAACATTTATTTTCATTGATTTATGCTTGATTGAAAACCCTAAACTGCTTATTAATTATAATCTAACTGTGTTTTGACCGAGTGTAAGAGAGATAAATGTGTGAAATAATCAAAAGTCAAACACACACTACTTGACCATTTTCTAATAAAAGTAAATAAATAAATAAAACTAACTTATTTCTTCAAGTTAATAAAGCATTAAAACCTAAAATTAACCATTGTATCGATCATTGATCATTGATCATTTACATATAATTACTTATATAAACAAAGTAGCGCTAATAGCAAGCATCCATACAACCATCAACTATACATCATCAAAACACAAAAACTTCCAAAGCTTCCTATGCTCCATCTTCGCACTCATCACTTCATCCAAATCTTCCAAGAACCTCCTTCTCCGACTGACCGACGACATAGCACCAAAAGTCGAGCCAAGAAATCAATCTTCCTTCGATCCTTCAACCGTATCTCACGGCGGCATACTCACCAGCTTGTCGCAACAAGATTGAAACGAGTAAACAAACTACCAAATTTCATCGATTGTCTGCTTTTTTGGCAACAGCCTCGTATCGCCGCCTTCTCCCATCCGCCGATCAACTTTTTCTCTCTCTCGCTATGTCTTGCAATATCAACAACTCGAAAGCATCGCCGAGCTCACGGATTCAATGGCGCTTTCATTTCATCGATATTAGTGTGGAAGACATTTTGTGTGTTTAGGGTAAAATTATTGATAGTTGTGTTTTAAGAGTAAAATGATTGATACTTAGTGTGTTGATTTTATGGTTAGGTAAGTATACATAATTACAATGTACCTCACAATTTGCACAAATAATCACAAAAACACTTAAGAGGCATCGAAAATTTATTTTGGGTGTTATCAGAGTTCTTCATATTCTTCCATGCATAAATGTGATATGCAATAGTTCAAGAAAAAGAAAAGAAAAAGTGATATGCAGGAGGAGTATTTAGGAAGATATCTAATATTGCAATTTAAACCCTTCATTTTTTCATTGATCTAAACCACCCTATATAGTAGGGGTGTTCACGGGGTTCTGCCTCGATTCGCTTAGAGATTTTAACTATCGATCACGGGCGGGTAGTTCATTCTACTATCCAAAACCGAACTGCATTAGGCGGGTAACCGGACATGCGGGTATCCGAATGAGCGGTTACCCGCGGTTCGGGTCACTGTTAACCATTCAAAAAATTAATCGAATCGAATCGAGCGAACAATAACATAAATTATAACGTAATATGTCATTTTAGTAAAATTAAATAACACTAAAGATATTAGAATAATAGTAATGTTGTTGTGTCGCAATAGCAACATTCAAATTACTATATCTAACAAAATAAGTAATACTACTTATTTGACGTTTATAGATTACGATCACATTAATGATATGTAATCCATGGACGTTAGTAAATGATCAAATTAGATAAGTAAAATGCATTATGAACCGTGATAAGCGGGTTTTTCGTTTCGGTTTTCTCGATTTCAATTTCTTCTGCTATCGGTTTTAGCGGTTATCGGATTTGCTCAAATTTAAAATTTATGTCAACCGCAATACATCGACCAAAATAAAAGTTAATCATCTTTACAATGTAGCACATTGACAAAAATCAAAGTTAGTCATCACTACAACTTTGGCAAACAATGAATTCGGTGGTTATTAATTTGCGAACCATGCAAATTTGCATAACAAAACCCACGTAAACATTACCCGACAAGGTTACAACAACATTACGCAACAAGAATTGTCGACACAATAGGATGTCGACATGATAACATCAATTGCAATACCTTACATGTAACTACTTGCATACAATATTACGTAAATTGTCGACACAATAGGATGCTCACACATATGTTTAGCCATACTATATGAGTTAGGGGTTGTTTACTTTTTGAAAACTTTTTGCCCGTATATACACGCTTATACACACATTCATACGCTTATACACGCTTTTGTCTGCTTTAATACGCTTGCACGCCTTGTCCCCTTTAACTGCTTTTACACGCTTCCGTTTTGTTTACGCCGTCCGTGTTTACACGCCGCTAGTTTTTCATGTTTCGTCCGCTTGAATAAGTTTTAGTCTGCTTTACATACTAACGCACATTTTCAAACGTTTATACATTTTCATGTTTTACATATGTATCGCCGTCTGCTTTTCGTCCGACGCACCCTGCTCTCATCCGCTTTTACCCATTTTCGTATGTTTATAAGAATTTTCAACCGCTTTCAAAGGTTTCTTACACTTTTACACGCATTCGCACGCTTAAACACGCTTTCTTCTCGCTTTAACACGTTATGGTCCGCTTTCACGCTTATACACGCTTTTGTCTGCTTTAATACGCTGCACGCCTTTGTCCCCTTTAACTGCTTTTATACGCTTCGTGTTTTGTTTACGCTTTTTCATCCGTGTTTACACGCTTTTGCTAGTTTTTCATGTTTCGTCCGCTTGAATAAGTTTTAGTCTTTTTACATACTAACGACATTTTAAAACGTTTATACATTTTCATATGTTTTATATATGTTTTCGTCCGCTGTCCGATTTACCCGCTCTCATCCGCTTTTACCCATTTCGTATGTTTATAAGAATTTTTCAACCGCTTTCAAAGGTTTTCACACTTTACACGTATTCGTACGCTTATACAAGTTTTCGCTCTGCTTTAATACGCTTTTGGTCCGCTTTCACGCTCATGTCCCTTTAATCGGCTTTTATATCGCCCCGCTTTGTTTACTGTGTTTTCGTCCGTGTTTGCACGCTTTTAGCCGGTTTTTTCATCTTTTAGTCCGCTTTGTATAACTTTTACACACATTCGGCCGATTGCACTGCTTTGCACGCCGTCCCATTTACCCTGCTTTCATTCGCTTTTACCCATTTTCGTATGTTTTAAGAATTTTTCAACCGCTTTCAAAGGTTTTCTTACACTTTACACGTATTCGCACGCTTAAACACGCTTTCGCTTTAACACGTTATGGTCCGCTTTCACGCTTATACACGCTTTGTCTGCTTTAATACGCTGCACGCCTTGTCCCCTTTAACTGCTTTTATACGCTTCCGGTTTTGTTTACGTCGTCCGTGTTTACATGTTGTCGCTAGTTTTTTCATGTTTCGTCTGCTTGAATAAGTTTTAGTCTTTTTACATACTAACGACATTTTCAAACGTTTATACATTTTCATATGTTTTACATATGTTTTCGTCCGCTTTTCGTCCGATTTACCCCTGCTCATCCGCTTTTACCCATTTTCGTATGTTTATAAGAATTTTTCAACCGCTTTCAAAGGTTTTCTTACACTTTTACACGTATTCGCACGCTTATACAAGTTTTGTCCTGCTTTAACACGCTTTGGTCCGCTTTTCACGCTTTGTCCCTTTTAATCGCTTTTATATCGCTCCCGCTTTTGTTTACGTTTTCGTCGTGTTTACACCGTTTCATCCGTTTTACCCATTTTTCGTATGATTTTAAGAATTTTGTGTCAACTCAAGAAGCGAACTTAATTATCCATTTTCGGTTTAAAACCATATGTGTCAACCCAATAATCAAGCTTAATTTCGGTCAACCCAAGAAGCGAACTTAATTCATAATCGGTTTTCGGTTCGCTTTGGTTTAATTATAGTTCGTTCGCTTTCGGTTTTCGTTGACAAAAATAAAATATAATGATTTAACTAAACAAAACCCGATAACCGAATCGGATCAACACCCCTAATTTATAGTCATAGTTTAAAGAAGGAGGACTTAGTTTGCCGCTTTTTAAACATTAGGTCCTTAGAGATTGGTGGATCTTAGGATGACAGGAGGTCATGAGGTCTAAGTCATAGGGTTAAATGATCTCATTACTCAATCTTAGGAGGAAATCGATACTGTGGAAGAACAAATTCAAAGCGATGAATGGTCAAGGGTTTCTCGCTATGGAATGGGATGTTTTCTGCTCTAGTGTCATCTGCTTATGTCTAATGTCTTGGTTTAAAGGGATGGTATGTAGATATATTAACAATGGAATATGTATGGATCTTTTGATGGTTTATCCATACGAATGCTAATATTATGTTTGTTAAAATATGTAATGTGTTTGCTAGTTTGTTTCATCTTTTTTTCATGTTGTTTTGAATTTAGGAATTGGTTGTGGTGTTAAAGTTCATATTCGCACTAGTATAATGTATTATTGTAGGATTAGGATGTTCAATTTTAGATTGTTGTCAATTTTTTATGACCGATTATGAAGTTTAGAACCGGAGGCGTTGTTCATGACAATTATTTTTGATCGAACCACTATATGGGTGTTTTGTTGTTGTTTCGCTTAAGTTAATTGCATTTACATGTTTTCTTGATTTTTTTGACTACTTGAGGATGTTAGAGCTTATCTAATTGCTTATAAATAGCTTATTTATAGCCTTAAAGTAAGGTCTTAGGGTCGTTGATGTATCGCCAGCTCTTGGTTTGACGGCCTATTTTGTGCTTAATTGTTTATCCGAACCGCTTATTAGTTATAGTTGCTTAATTAGTTGCTTTAAGTCCATTTTTAGCTTTTGATTGTTCATTTTAGTGTATCTCAGCTATATGTGTTTTGACACACCGGGTTTGAAGTAATATGAGTGTTCGGGACCTGGTAAGCACCATTTCGCTGTGGTGTTTTGGTTTAAAAATTGTTTGATTTGGAGTGATAACACTGGATTGTATGTTTTTAGTAGCATTATGTATACTTTTATATCTCGTTATTTGGTTATATTTGTGTGATTTTAGTACTTAATCGTATCTAGAGATGTTTGTCTAGTATTTATAACCAAGTGTGTGGAAATGGAGGAAAATGTGGAAATATGCGTTAATCAAGATTCCCGCCTCAAGAAAGCTAAACTCTAGTACCTTTGAAGACCTTAGTGATTGAAGAACCAAGTTCTACAAGTCGAGTGAAGAGAGAAAGATCAAGTTTCATATTCAGAAGATCCAACCGATCCGTTACACCTTCACCGGATCGGTTGGCATTTGGTCGGAATTAATGTTGAAGAAGATAACCGACCGACGGTCGAACCCGCAACCGGATCGGTCGGTGTTATTATTGAAGACCAACCGATCGGTTGGTCGATGACCGATCCGCCGGAGAAGTTTCAGCTTGTCAAATCTTCATCACTAAGCTTCCCTTTGCATCCAAACGATTCTAGGTCCTTCCTTCATGTATTCTAGGTCCTTCTAAACTCCTTGGAGGCCAAGTTCAACATTTAATACCCCTAGGCTTGGAAGTAGTATAATAGAGGCCTTTGCATCCTCATTTCACACACCACAACTTGAGAGATCTTCTCACACCTATCTAACCACCACTACTACTCTCTCAAAGCCTAAATTGTTCATAAAGGTCCAGAAACTTTGAGGTCCAAGAAGTCATCATTTGGAGGTCAAACCATCAAGAAGTCATCCTCAATCCTTTGGGAATCATTACTACACCATTTGTAATCTTATTCCAAGCATTGTAAGACCTTTAATCATGTTTTCTAATGTTCAAAGTTCTGAGTTTATGTTTATGTTTGCTATGAGTGGCTAGTTTCTTTATACACTTGCTTAAATGATGTTGATTATCATATGATTAGTTAGTGGTTGTGTTAACATGTTTTAATTCAATTTCAAGTTGATTCTAAGATCCAATTGTGCTAAAGTTTCATAGTGACATTTGTTAATCCAGTTTGGCTAATTGATATAATCGTTGGGGTCGAAAGAACTTCGTGTTATTCAACTAGTCATAATCATTTTGTCTATGGATGATTGTTTTTACCCATTATTCTTGATTATACAAAGGAACTAAGGTGTGGTTGTAATAGAAACGCTTTTGATTATCAAATTGGATTGGTTGGAAACATCTAAATGGTCGTAAGATTAGTTGTTGAGAATCAATTGTAGCCTTTTGTCTATGATCGGTTACCTTTTGTATTGACCATTTCTTAAGCAATTTGATGAACAAATGGATGTTTTTGTGTTTAAGTTTATGTATGTAGACTTATGAAACTTGAATTGATCTTGAATTGATTGGCTAGACTTAATGCTTGTTTTTATGAACTAAAATCTTGATCAAAGTTTAACTTGTAAGAACAATATATTAGTACACCAACTAATTATCATAACCAACATGTTAAGAGGTTAACACAATCACATTAATCTATGATATGAAACTAGTTTAAGCAAGTGTAGTTTTAATCATCTCAATTTCATTATATCTATTTGCTTTGTTATATGTTTTGGATAGACTCAATTCAAACTTGTGTTTAGATTCACTCAAACTCGCGAATCCATCCCGACTTACCATCATAATCTTGCTATAACGGACGAGTATACTTGCTCGTATGTGTTATTGGTAATATTGGTAATTCACCTTTATAAATTTAAAACTTGCACCAACCGGCACATCAAGTTTTTACGCCACCGGGATTTGATTGTGTTTCAACAAGTTTTGAATTTTCCAAAGTCGATTCAACCAAAAAAAAAAAAAA
This sequence comes from Chrysanthemum lavandulifolium, assembly GCA_022545495.1. Taxonomy (NCBI): domain Eukaryota; kingdom Viridiplantae; phylum Streptophyta; class Magnoliopsida; order Asterales; family Asteraceae; genus Chrysanthemum; species Chrysanthemum lavandulifolium. Next base: position 282,166,814 of record CM040243.1, on the reverse strand, counting down.
AAAAAAATCACGAAACCTTAACCGATCCGGCCGCCTCAACCGAATCGGTTACGATTTTTCCCATAACCCATCTCGGTCTAACCGATCGGTCGCAACCCGCAACCGATCCGGTTAGCTAACTGCCTCGTGAAAACCATTTTCGTTGTTTGTCCGTGTGTTTAGATATTGCCCGGATTCTTTAGGACATTGTATGAACACTCGAGCAATGGAATTGAACCAATTACACCTCTTACCAATCCCGAACGATCGATTCGAAGAAGGAGAACACGTTTCATACCATTGGAAAATCATATACCAAGAGTACCAAACCCACCATTTGATAACCTCATTGAAGCCAAAGTTGTTTACAATCCTTTCACCAATTTACCTTTTCCCATGGCGGACGATCAACCCATGGGGAACCAATCAATCAGTAGCACCAACCCCGAAAGTGCTATTGTTGCTATTAACCTGGTGACAACTTCACCGTGAAGGGACATCACCTTTCTATGATCAAAGACCGACACCGATGGCCGTGGCGCCGCCGATCCGATAAGCACATTGCCGAATTCATCGAAATTTTCGCATGTTCCGTTATGGCGACACCGATGTCAATGCCATCAAACTCAAACTTTTCCCATCATCATCACGGAGATGCTAAAGTATGGTACAATGAATTAACCCCGTGAATCATCAATACTGGGAGGAGATGAGGCAAGCTTTTGTGTCGATTCTTTCCACCGCCATGTTTGATCGACAATGGGAGAAATTCGCTTTCAACCAAAACCCAAACGATCACTTGTCGAAGCTTGGCTTCAATGAAAGATTTGTTTCAGAAGTTGTCATGGACATGGGCTATCCAAAGGAACCATTATCCAAATCTTTTACCATGGACTAGATGAAATCTCTCAAGGCATCCTTGATGTCGGAGGAATTTTTCTATAAGACCCCAACGATGCACATCCATTGCTCAAGATCGAGTACTTCTCAAACTTGATTGGTCCAAAGATTCCAAACTAAACCTCTCCGAAAACCGTTGCTTTTGTCGAAAACACCGATACCTCAAAACTCATGGAGAAGATGGAAGCGTTAATCGCAAAAATCGACTCGCAGACAAAGACATCAAAGATGAAATGAAGGAAATGCGAGACGGATGCAACAATCATGAGGAAATCATCCATCGTCCGAAAAGCGACGATAAACCTATGGGTGGACCAAGGAAGGAGAAGCGAAGTTATGATCAAGGAGGATACCGTGGAGGAGGATATCGTAGTAATTATTACGGTCGAAATTCGAAATTGGCAAGATCGCCGACCGCGGATGACAACCGTGATTCTCAACTACGAACCGACGATCCGCCACCACAAAATCCCGATAAAAGATGGAAGAAACCGAATTTGAAAAACCATGAGAGAATTCATGGTCGCCAAAATATGCAAATGATTTTATCAAAATCAATTTTTCAATCTCAAAGCCAAAGTCGAGCAAGGACGTAAAAATCATCAAGCATCTATCCAAGATCTTGAAAACAAGTTTGGCGATTTTCCACCAACATTCCTCTAGACCATCCGGTTCATTGCCAAGTAATACCCAATCCAACCCAAAACCATCAAATGATAAGACGCCCATCCACCACAAACAAGAAACGATTATGTCAACGCTTATCTTCACAAGTAGTAATTTCTAACGATTCCAATCCGAATATCGTTGTTTCACGGTGGAAGCAACATCAAACCGATCATGCCTCATTAATCGAGAAATTGGAAGCTCTCTACAAACATCAATACTCAATTCATAAGCATACGGAGGAGATGATGGAACCTGAAATAATCACCATGCTTCAAAATACGATGTCGAGGATGACACGCGATGTGATCCCATGGAAGCGAACCTAGTCCAACATAAAGGATATCACGGAGGATATCACCACCAAAATTCCGAAATTCATACTCCTATCCATATCACAACCCAACCCATACATATCCTCGATATCACTATGGAATACAATACCTCATCCATCACAACATTTTAATACACCTAAAACCTCACCGGAGGAGATGATGAGAGTGGATGGCCAATCAATCAAAAGCCAATGAGAATATGACGAACCTGTTGGTTGAATTGGAACATAAAGTCGATCAAGGAAGAAGGAACCAACAAGCGATAAGCCAAGACTGGAGAGGAGGATAGAAAGATTAAGTAAGGAACAGGAAGTCCATCACGTTGAATCTATTCCTTACACCACGATTCCAACTCTAGACATGAGTTTATCTACAAACCACCCTCAATTCAATACGAGAACGATAAGGGTGAGGTTGAATTTATCAAGAGGACGAAATCGAGCACATTCCAACCACGCCAAATCTAAATCAAATCATGTCTAACGACCAACCGTGTCACCTTTTCTTGAGGATTGCACCATGCATATCCCAATGACGCAATTAAAAGGTCCCAACACAATCATGTTGGAGATGAAAAGTTCAACAAAATCATGACAACCGAATGGAGAACCTGAAAGAAAGATAGACAAATGGTCTCGAACCACAAAATCCAGCTTTTAAATCAAAACAGAGAGACTAAGCCACCTCCTTTAACTCACCTGAGAATGTGGATGCAATATTCACCGGGAGTGGAAAGTCCGATGATCCTCCGAAAATCATTAAGATCCGCCACATGTCCTCATTTCTAATGAAATCGACCAAATGTTCGAGATAACGAAGGGACTTTCACTTGGTCAAACCAAAAGAATCAAATGTATTCCCATCCATTGTGGAGTACAAACCAAAGATTCCATACCCTCAACGCTTAAGAGTCGAATTTCATTTGAACCGTATGGTCAAAGTATCCTAACTGGGAAGATTCGAGTCAGCCGATGACTCTAATAAACAAGCGCTTCTGGAGGCAACCCGTGTGTTTTTGATTTTCGTGGTCACCCCAAAGTTTGAACCTTTGGTTGAACTTAAGTGGGGTGCCACCTTTAATAAAACCTTTGTTTGTTTATAAGATTGTGTGCAGTGATGATTTCTCCAAAGGACGCCAGAATGAAGAAAGAATTTTAAGTCGATAAACTGCTGACATATCTGGTTTCATCTCTATTTTCCTATTTCTATACTTTGAAGTTCGTTTTCATCGAGGACAATGTCTAACTTAAGTGGGGGTGAATAGGAAAATTAGAGTTTTATGCATAAATTTAAATTTTGTTTGCCTTGTGATCTAGTTGTTTTCACACTTTAGGATTATCTATTAGAATAACCGGATCATTCCACCGGTAAAACTGGTAATATTTGAAATTTCGAGATGTGTTCCGATTACTATTGCAATCCATTCTGGGATCGATAAACATTTGCTAACAAATATTATACCCTTTCCACTAAATTGTGAGGATTTGAGCCTATTTCTTATTAGCATACATATTTTATGCTTGGATTTTTTGCTATGAGTGTGCCGGTGATTTGATTTATTCTAGAACTTGTTCTTGTAAATCATTACCAGACCGCAGTGAGATTGCATTCGTGCGATATAAGTGAATTCGTGTGATAAAGAGGCACCTTAGGATTTAACCCAAATGGCCTTCCATTTTACATCTAATGATATATTAGCTAGCCTCATTGGTTAGTTAACCACCCACATGGACCCATTTGTAGTGCTCATTTTAGCACTAGATACCCTAGTTATACCCTCCGAGCCATCCCTTTCATTTTTGCTTCACCCGTAAAATACAAAAGATTTTACACTTTAAACCTTAGCCTATCCCGTATCAATTTCTAAACGGTTGGTTGCTAGTTACCCGGAAAGTAAAGATTGTTCAAATGATTATGAGTACCACATCCTATGGGATTGATTGAGCCATGCGTTATGTTATGTTTAAAAAAAAAAAAAAAATTGTGTTGAAAGTATAGAAATAATAGCCAATGTGCTATGATCGAGAACAATTGACATGGCAAAGCTTAAAAGTCGAGGAAAGTGGAAAAGAAGAAAGCAAAGCTATAATCATTTATTTGGTTCGTGGAATGTTTGGTAGCTAGCAACATGGGTATTAGACTTGATTTCATTTTTATTTTTACACCAATTTCATTAACATTCCCATGTCTTATCCATACCCTTAACCCTTAGCCTATCATTATAACCCGAATAAAAGCCCTCTTTATATGTTTTACTTGGTGCTCACGCCACGCCGGTGGAGTTTTGTTTCGTACAAGCTTATGGTAATAATCTAATCATGACCGAGCAATGAGTGTGATTTATCTTGTTACTCCACTAAAATGAGTGATTGAGTGAATTATATTCCATTATTTTTCGTGAGGTGTTTTGAAATGTTTATCATGCAAGAAAATCATTGGATATTGTCAAACATCTTGATGTTTCACCTTTATAAAGCATAATTGATGAATCTTCTCAGATTCATACTTGGTTGATTTGCATCACATTTTCATAATCACGATCTTGTCCCAAAGGATGTTTTTTTCCTAGATTTGCTTGAGGGCAAGAAAAGTTTAAGTGGGGAATTTGATAACACTCGATTGTGCATGTTTTTAGTAGCATTATGTATACTTTTATATCTCGTTATTTGGTTATATTTGTGTGATTTTAGTACTTAATCGTATCTAGAGATGTTTGTCTAGTATTTATAACCAAGCAGTGGAAATGGAGGAAAATGTGGAAATATGCGCTTAATCAAGATTCCCGCCTCAAGAAAGCTAAATCCTAGTACCTTTGAAGACCTTAGTGATTGAAGAACCAAGTTCTACAAGTCGAGTGAAGAGAGAAAGATCAAGTTTCATATTCGAAGATCCAACCGATCCGTTACACCTTCACCGGATCGGTTGGCATTTGGTCGAATTAATGTTAGAAGATAACCGACCGACGGTCGCAACCCGCAACCGGATCGGTCGGTGTGTTATTATTGAAGACCAACCGGATCGGTTGGTCGATGACCGATCCGGTTGGAGAAGCTGCAGCTTGTCAAATCTTCATCACTAAGCTTCCCTTTGCATCCAAACGATTCTAGGTCCTTCCTTCATGTATTCTAGGTCCTTCTAAACTTTGGAGGCCAAGTTCAACATTTAATACCCCTAGGCTTGGAAGTAGTATAAATAGAGGCCTTTGCATCCTCATTTCACACACCACAACTTGAGAGATCTTCTCACACCTATCTAACCACCACTACTACTCTCTCAAAGCCTAAATTGTTCATAAAGTTCCAGAAACTTGGAGGTCCAAGAAGTCATCATTTGGAGGTCAAACCATCAAGAAGTCATCCTCAATCCTTTGGGAATCATTACTACACCATTTGTAATCTTATTCCAAGCATTGTAAGACCTTTAATCATGTTTTCTAATGTTCAAAGTTCGAGTTTATGTTTATGTTTGCTATGAGTGGCTAGTTTTTTATACACTTGCTTAAATGATGTTGATTATCATATGATTAGTTAGTGGTTGTGTTAACATGTTTTAATTCAATTTCAAGTTGATTCTAAGATCCAATTGTGCTAAAGTTTCATAGTGACATTTGTTAATCCAGCTTGGCTAATTGATATAATCGTTGGGGTCGAAAGAACTTCGTGTTATTCAACTAGTCATAATCATTTTGTCTATGGATGATTGTTTTACCCATTATTCTTGATTATACAAAGGAACTAAGGTGTGGTTGTAATAGAAACGCTTTTTGATTATCAAATTGATTGGTTGGAAACATCTAAATGGTCGTAAGATTAGTTGTTGAGAATCAATTGTAGCCTTTTGTCTATGATCGGTTACCTTTGTATTGACCATTTCTTAAGCAATTTGATGAACAAATGGATGTTTTGTGTTTAAGTTTATGTATGTAGACTTATGAAACTTGAATTGATCTTGAATTGATTGGCTAGACTTAATGCTTGTTTTTATGAACTAAACTCTTGATCAAAGTTTAACTTGTAAGAACAATATATTAGTACACCAACTAATTATCATAACCAACATGTTAAGAGGTTAACACAATCACATTAATCTATGATATAAAACTAGTTTAAGCAAGTGTAGTTTTTAATCATCTGAATTTCATTATATCTATTTGCTTTGTTATATGTTTTGGATAGAGTCCGTTAATTCAAACTTGTGTTTAGATTCACTCAAATCCCTGCGAACGATCCCGACTTACCATCATAATCTTGCTATAACGGACGAGTATACTTGCTCGATGTGTTATTGGTAATATTGGTAATTCACCTTTATAAATTTAAAACTTGCACCAACTCGGCATATCATGGAGCCACATTTTAAAATTATCAAATTTGGAGCCAAATTTTAGCCAAAATTTTAAAATTACTTTGAAATTATGGTTTCTTTAATTGAAAATCGCCCCATCATTAGCCCTATTTTTACTCCAATAAATCACCTTCAAGCAAAACAACCGTAACTTCAATTTTACACCATTATTTACCAATTAAGTTTACTAATTTTCTTTAACACATTACTTCGACGAATCATGTCAACGCAAATCACTTATCCGGATGATTTGGTTTATTCTCGATCGTGAAATTGAAAACACTTTAGAATATGAATCGAGACGATTCGATGAGGGTGAGGATGTCGAAACAACCATTCAAATGCGAATGTTGTTAAGAGGGCATAACTAGGTTAGCTAAGTTTCGCAGGAATATGAAAAACAGACGGAATAAAGGTCAATGTAACCTTCGATGCAATCGGATAGGTTATCGTGAAAAACAGAGCATTGTTTTCAAGTTTTTGGGTGATTTGGTTCGTGAGCATATAGGTGTCGTGATTCTAACTGGAGGAAGGTTGATTCGTAAGCAAGAGATAAAATGTGGGATGAAATCACGTACACATATACTTTTTTAAAAAGTAGTGGCTTGGTCGTCGAGATACAAGGTGTTAAAAGTTTATCTCTCAGATTTACAAGATGTGCAACTAATTAACAACAATTTGTTAATCTTTGCAAATGATATTTTGATGTTGACTTGACGGTCGAAGTCGATAATGAATCGCCTTGGTCAACTTCTAAGGAATTTCGTAATGAAATTGATACAAAACTACATATTGCCCAACCAAAATACCCTTTCAAAACTAAATGAAGTCCCGCAAAGTATAGTGCAATTATAAAACCAAGATTGGGTTAATTTTGTAAACTACACACCAATGAGGAATACAAGGTGTTAATTATTCATTTTATTCAAGTTCAAATATCTTTCACCTTTTCATATGTTTCCATATGTATTAGTTGTATACTATCAAGATTACTACATCTAAACGCCAGATGATTTTGTGTTGCAAGGTGAGATCAAGAAAGCTAAAGTGTCGCTCCCAAGTCTGTTTATGATCATACAATGGGACGAGGTGGATACGCCTGTGATAGAAAAATGGTAACAAGAAACATTTGCATTTAATAGCATCATAGTTTCGCTTATATTCGCTTATCTTACATTTGTATGTATTTGATGTGTATAAGATCGAGAGTAAAGAAATTGAACAGATGAAGAACCACCGCGTGGTACTGTGGTTGAAAGGAAGGGTGAAAAAGACGGAGAATATCACGATGAAGATATCGATCGATGGGAGAAAAATTTGTAAGTTTGACCGCAAATTTTATTATTATGTTTGTTTAGTTATAAGTTAATATCGCATCAGACATTTAAAACCGTAGTTATAAGTTAATATGTAGTGTTTTAGTTAATACTTTTAGTTAATATCGCTACTATATTACTTAAAACTGTTATTTATAAGTTAATACGGTAGTGTTTTAGTTAATACTTTAGTTACAAGTTAATACCGGTAGAATTAAATAACCTATTTCCCATATTGTGTGTGTAGAAAGAAACGGACGACAAGATCAAACAAGGAATCTTGAAGCTTGATCATGGCAATCGATGCCATGACAGCTTGTATTAGGTAAGGAAAAGGGAGGATATGCGAGAGAGTGGAGGTGGAGTAACCTACAAGAGGTATTTTGATCGCCGAATCGCATAAGCATCCGATGAAAGAGTGGTGTTACTTCAAAGTGAACTTGCTGATGAGAGGCGCCAACGCCAAGAAAAGAGGCGGTAATACAGATTTGATGAAACAATTGGTCGCACAGTGGGGCGCATAAATAACTTCAACTCCATTGATGTAAACGAAGTAAGACATAAGAAAGTAACATTCCATCTTTTTTACCCTTTAAATATCGCTCACCTTCTTAAACAATTTATATTTCGTGTGTCTCCGTGAACATTAATATTTTAAATAGCAAAGGCGATGAGGATGCCGAACACGTGTTGTCGGACGAGAAAGTTATGAGCATTAAGAAGTCTAATGGACTTGCAACTTTGAAAACGAATTCAAATAAGTGTAAGTAATAAATCACCCCCGGGATTTTTGAATTCTACATACATTATTTATTTACCGTATTATACATATAGGAAATCATAACTGTCGCACCTAAGAAATCGACTAGATCAAAAGGAAAGGATTCTTCACGCCAACTTTCGGATCACAAGAACAGAGTCTCCATTAACAAGATTACCACAAGTATGTATTTAAACATTTTCATATGTTCTTTAGTTTAATTAAAATTAATTATCGATACATATATACATGCAACAAATTATCTTTTAGGTAATTATGCGATCGTGGCACTTAAAGAAATCAACTATTATCATGAGGGTACCGTACAAAACCGATGGAAAACAAATGCTTCATAACAAACCACTCCCAAAGGATTGCTACAGAGTATCTATTGAAAATCTTTAGTGGATGCAACAGGCATACCGGATGTAGGAAGTAACGGTCTCAAAATGCTTAAGGATGCAGAGGTGGTTTTATGCATGGCCAAAGGATCAAGTGGTTTTCATGAAAAGGTACATAGATGCATGTGTTTTATAAACCTACATATATCATTCTTCATATTTAATTCAAGTGTTTGATACCCGGCTTTTGTTTCCTATGTGTAACACCACCAAGTACCATAAACCGATTGGTGAGAACAGAATCGCACCTAAATTAAATACTAAGCGCCACGCCTCTAGTCATACCATGCAAAAGGAAGCTAAGAAGATCAAGAGTCGAAGTCGTTAAATTATTGAGAATATTATTATGTACGATATTACAATTTTATATACATTCCAATTTTATTGTATTTGAATATATTTTGAATATATTTTTATATATTAGAATTTGTTTTGATATATATTGATTTCTTATATGTGACTAAAAGATTCATATAGTCACAATTATTAACACTTTTGGTCACAGCTTGTTTAATTCGATGCGCGACTAAATGTTAGAAAGCGCCACACAAACATAAAATTAATGTGGCCATTGGATGAGCAATAGTCACACAAAACACACATTTCTTCACTTAAAACACCATATGGTCACACTTATTAACACTTTTGGCCACTTTATGCTTAATTTGTATGTGACTAAATACCCAAAAGAAACATGCTTTGTGTGACTAAATGTTAGAAAAGGCCACACAAACATAAAATTCATGTGGCTATTGGATGATCAATAGTCACACAAAACACACATTTCTTCACTTAAAACACCATATGGTCACACTTATTAACACTTTTAGCCACTTTATGGTTAATTGCATGTGACTAAATACCAAAAGAAACATGCTTTATGTGACTAAATGTTAGAAAAGGCCACACAAACATAAAATTCATGTGGCCATTGGATGAGCAATAGTCACACAAAACACACATTTCTTCACTTAAAACACCATATGGTCACACTTATTAACACTTTTGGCCACTTTATGATTAATTGGATGTGACTAAATACCAAAGAAACGTGCTTTGTGTGACTAAATGTTAGAAAAGGCCACACAAACATAAAAATCATGTGGCCACTGGATGATCAATAGTCACACAAAACACACATTTCTTCACTTGAAACACCATATGGTCACACTTATTAACACTTTTGGCCACTTTATGATTAATTGAATGTGACTAAATACCCAAAAGAAACATGCTTTGTGTGACTAAATGTTAGAAAAGGCCACACAAACATAAAATTCAAGTGGCCATGGATGATCAATAGTCACACAAAACACACATTTCTTCACTTAAAACACCATATGGTCACACTTATTAACACTTTTAGCCACTTTATGGTTAATCGATGTGACTAAATACCCAAAAGAAACATGCTTTGTGTGACTAAATGTTAGAAAAGGCCACACAAACATAAATTTCATGTGCCATTGATGAGCAATAGTCACACAAAACACACATTTCTTCACTTAAAACACCATATGGTCACACTTATTAACACTTTTGGCCACTTTATGATTAATTGATGACTAAATACCCAAAAGAAACGTGCTTTGTGTGACTAAATGTTAGAAAAGGCCACACAAACATAAAATTCAAGTGGTCATTGATGATCAATAGTCACACAAAACACACATTTCTTCACTTAAAACACCATATGGTCACACTTATTAACACTTTTAGCCACTTTATGGTTAATTGTATGTGACTAAATACCCAAAACAAACATGATTTGTGTGACTACATGTTAGAAAAGGCCACACAAACATAAAATTCATGTGGCCATTGGATGATCAATAGTCACACAAAAGACACCTTTCTTCACTTGAAACACCATATGGTCACACTTATTAACACTTTTAGCCACTTTATGATTAATTGTATGTGACTAAATACCCAAAACAAACATGCTTTGTGTGACTAAATGTTAGAAAAGGCCACACAAACATAAAATTCAAGTGGCCATTAGATGATCAATAGTCACACAAAAGACATATTTCTTCACCTTAAACAACATATGGTCACACTTATTAACACTTTTTGCCACTTTATGCTTAATTGTATGTGACTAAATACCCAAAACAAACATGCTTTGTGTGACTATACAGTTGTTTATGGTCACTAATACGGATTAATCCAACAAAATTTGTACCTAATTAGTCACACATGTTACGGTTTTGGTTACTCTTTTGCAATAGAGACTAAAAAGTCAAACACGCGACCATAGGGTACCTATGGTCGCACGACCTTTAGTCACACACGGTCGAAAAAACATGTGTGACTATATGTATATCGTCACACATATTCGGTGTGGCCAAATCCACTTTTTGTTCTAGTGTAAGTGACTTTTTTTTTTTAATTTTGTTAATGTGTTTTGGTACGACAATGTCGTGCCTTAAGTTTTATTAATTAATTTGGTACGACAATGTGTTTTGGGACGACAATAGTTTGTTTAACTATGGTTTTATGTGTAGTGTTAGGACCGCGGGTTGTTTGGGACACCGGACCGTGACAAATGAGACCACCTCTTTTTCTCTTTCTTTTCTTCATTTCGTATTTCACCATGAAATAGGTATATATATATATACTTTTATTACTTTGTCGATAATGAAAATGATATGTGATATCGGAAAAATGTCATATGATATGTTATTAATTGTTACTTATAAACTTAAAGTGACCGTGTTAAAATGAAAATGATATGTGATATATATGTTATTAATTGTCGATAATGAAAATGATACTTTGGTTAGTAATATTGTGATTGTTAAACTTGTGTTATCGCTTTTAGGATTTTAGTGATTAATTTTGGAAATTCCATCCGGGTTAATCATCCTATAGAACCCGTCCGAAATTAATTTATTAGAAATTACTTCGAAAGTCCCATGTTTGGGATCGCTTGAATGTTTTGTCTCATTTAGATATGGATGCAGATAATCGCTTTACTATTTGAGAAATTGACAAGATTTCTTTCACCCCACGAATATGTCTTTAATGCACATATTTGGGAGTCGAGGAAATGTCACCAATTTTTTCAAATAGTAAATCGCTTATACGCATTCATTTATGAGACGACACATTCAAAGAGTGGGTTAGGATTGCTTTCATAGTTGCACTAGGTAAATGTAATGTTTCATAATTACGCTTTTTCATGTTTGAATATGTATGTATATATACAAATTAATTTTTTGAATATGTTTTTACAACGCAATATGACAATTGATAAGAGTTGACCATCAGATCCAACCGTAATTCCCGGAATTTTTAAATGGTCTTTTGCATTCATCGTGCATTGTAAGCCATTGTAAACCCCATCACAAAATGATTCATCGCCCATGTGTTCGTTGTGGTAACGCCCAACTAAATTGGGTACGCTCAAAACTCTTGAGTCACACATATCTAAATACGGTTTGACACACTTTATACCCTTGAAATATCACTTGAACCACTTCTCCACCCGTAGTACATAACATACCACAACCACCTTCACCGAACACATGAACATGGATGCATTCTTCCAAGATATTTCACGATAATGTCCCAACTCCACCATCTAAAACAACAGCTCAACCAGATCAAACAATGTGTCCTCAACCACCAAACCAAAGGATCATAACATTACTAACAAGTACGAAGAGTTACTTGCTAGGTCCACCCAAAAGTTGTACCTGTGTTGTGATATGACTACGTAAGTAGCTTATCTCTTAACATGCGCCATTATATTAAGTTACTTCTCATTTATTATTTTTTTCCTAACCTTTATTTTTTTTTATTATTTTAGTTTTTATTTTTATTTTTGAAATTACATGTGGTGAGATGAGGGCCCTTCAAGAGCAAGTCGAGCCGGTCTCATCCCGTATTGAAAGCAGCTTTGGAAATATTGCGCAGTAGTTCCGAGTGACAACCGCCGTAACCGGGCATGCAGGGGTGAGGTTACCGGTGGTGGCTCAACCGCCGCAGTTCACACGTGGCATGTTGTCAAGATTACATTACTAGGGAGCATATGGCGAAAGGCGATGAGGAAACCAAGGTCGCCAAGAACGGGCTCGTCAGTCGAGGCGTGGTTGCCGGTAGGCGAGAGTTCCGCCACTGCTAAGGAAGCCGATGTCGCGCCCAAGCCGCATTGGGACATACGGATCTTACCTTCGTAATTTTTTCACCCACTACAACCAACAAGGTAATCCATTTTCACCTCCTTCCCTGCACCCATTCCCGGCCCTTTTCCCTCCCGTCCTTATGGTTTCCAAGCTTCCACTTTCAACCCCAATAATGCATTTGCGGTTGTTATCAACCCACCTTTCCCAACTCTATCACGCGCCGGTACTAGTTCGAACTATGTTATGCCGCCACCGCACCTTAACCGACAACTCACAAAATAATCCTCATTTGGGCCAAAATGATCATGTTGATAATAATGATTTGAATAATAATGATGATGATAGGGGATAATAATGAGGCGGCAACGAGTCGGGTGACGAGCCGGCAAATGATTCAAGCGGCGAAGTTCTTTGAGGAGTAGGCGGAAGTTAGTTTGTGAATTTTAGACTTATTAATATTATGGAATAGTATTGTATTTGTCGAATGTTATCGTGGATTTATGTTAACTTTATAACTTTTGGACATGTTAGCTTTATAAGCTAGTGACTTGTTAGTTTGAGACATGTTATTTAGGAAATTTGCGCCAGTATAGTTTAAGAGTAGTTTACTTTGTATAGTATTTGTTAAATGGTATCGTAGAATCGTGGAATGTTATTCGATCGCTTTAGTAATTTGGTATTGTATCATATTGTCGATTTGGTATTGTGGATTGTGATTGATTACAGGTTGCATTTTTTTGGTAGATTTTTCCTAAAAATCCGAAAAATCTGAAAATCTGCAGCTCGCTTTTTTTTTCCCACTCAGAAAATTAGGGACGACATTGTCGTCCCTAATATACAAAGCATGTCGTGCCATTCGCACAACGCGGCCACGCATATATAATTTGGCACCACATTGTCGCGCTTTTGTAATTTAATTAACGTTTCCTTTAATTTAAAAGTTTTTTAAAAAAGGACGACATTGTCGCGCTTTTTGCAAAAGGATGTAATGCCAAAGTCGATTTTCGCGTTGAATTGATTTTGGGCCCCACAACATCCGTCGCCAAAGCAGAAAGAGAATGTCGCGCCAAATTTTTTTGCTAACACACAGGTTTATTAAAAAGACGACACGTCGCGCTTTTTTTTTGGGTCGACATTCTATGCATTTTTGGGACGAGAAAGTCGTGCCAAAACGTTTGTTTTTTTGTAGTGTAACGGAGGATTCAATTTAAGATGGACTCAAGAGGACTATATATTATGGTAATATCCGACAAAGTACGATAACGATATAGATGTTGAAATTTTTAATAGAGCTTCCGCTGAAAAATGATGATTAAACAGCTAACGAGATTAGGGTTGTTTCAGCAGGTTTAGTATGGTCTTTTTAGCTGAAGCATAAAACGCACTTAGCTGGTCTTCTTGTAGTGATATTAATAGTGTTTTACAAGTAAGTGAACTTGATTTGATGGGCCGCTCGGTTTATATAGTAATATAGGCATGGTTTCTATAGGCCCAAATTTTCATTATTTTACAATAGGCTCGTAGAGTGTTGAACTGTATTGAGGAAGTCTATTTAAAATACCTTTTGATAAAAGTTATCGATAATGTTATTGTTCAGATGTTATCAAAACTATAATGAACATAATGAGACCGATGGGTTGGTTGTTAATTTCTTCAACGAAAGACTGAATCATCAAAGTCGAAGTTCAAGACAAGCTAGTAATGCATGTATATACTAGTTACGTTTATCTTTTAAAGAGCAAAAAAAAAAGGTTAAAAATAGTGTAGTTTGATATTAATTAAGGTAAAGAAAATAGCACTCAAGTGTGAAAGTAAAACAGTTCAAATTTATTTAGTAGTTATGTTTATCCTTTAGAACGGGCTAATCATTCTTAGAACGATAAAGATCACAAAGCTGATACGAACGTCATTGGTAGTAGGCTTTCGATTAATTACTTCAGATCTTTAATCTTTGGTATTGGCATCATACCATATTAGACAAGCATTTGTTGAAATCATGTTGTGTTGAGTATGATTGTGCATTTGTACAGTACTTTTCATTTTACGAATTATATTCATACGATCATTAATAGCCATGCCTCACAATTACTTGATTAAATGGAAACGATTTTCTAGTTAAAACCGAACAAGCAAATACATACTCAGTTTAGTATACCCATAAGAATGACTGAATGAGTACATGTTTGAGACTGCAAAACTTGCAAATGCATTAATAGTTAATATTAACCTTAACTTTTTTGCACCTGCAATCAGGTTGTTGACGCAACCCCATGGCTACTGGTGATATAATCATAATACATTAAAACGCGTATGTTCAGCGTTGTTGTAATAATATAAAGGGGGCGTCAATTCCTAACCTATTAGGCTATTACACAAGGTTTTCGATCTCTCATGAAAAAACGTTTGTCTTCTTGACTATCATCGTAAATCTCTTGTCGCAGTCTCTATAGCTGGTACGGCACCCTTACTGTTGAAGGCACGATTTGTTAGCTTATTTTCCATCTTGAACAAGATCCCAGTGTTGCAGCCCTGGCTAGCTCGAGTTGGTGCACCATCAATGCCTTGGGATTTCATATTAGTATATTATCACAATACAGCTAAAAGAATTCATTTTTTAGTCACAGAAAGTTTAAAGATCATAACTTTTATCAACATTAGGAAAAAAACAATTCATTTTACGTACGATTCACATGTAATTGTCGAGTTTCTTACGCTTTATTTCAATGCAAATAAGAACTAAACACTTTGATAAACTGGTTTATTATTAGCTCAACTAAATACACTACATCAACTAGCAAAAACCATGAACAAAAAATACCAGAAGACCATATCATATGACATCAGCTAACTTCTATGTTTGATCCAAAAAATTAAAATTAAAAAACCTTTACCTTATTCTAAAACTATACACATTTTCTTGCTCTTGTAGCTAATGCACTTCTAATCTCAACCGCTTTTCCATCAACTAAATCATCACCAAAACCATCATCCATACAATATCGTGAATCTTTGTAATCATCAAACTTCTCAGACAACGAAGAATTATCTTCCTCATAAGCAACGCATTATGAAGTATCGAACAAGCACCAATATAATCCACCATAGTCTTTATCTCTTCATTGACAGGCTTACTCAAAACACTACACCAAAATCGTGGTTCGGGGACGGACATATTTTTGGTCGACTTTGTCGTCCCAAATTGCATGTAGGACCCACACGCCAAAGAAATACATAAGTCGATAAGAACTTTTGACCCATGATTTTGGGACGACAACGTCGTCCCATTTTGTAATTATTTAATTTTGGGTATTTAAATAACTTTTCACGAAAATTAAATACATCCCGCCGCTTTTTTTCCCCATTAACACTTTGGGACTACATTGTCGTCCTGCATCAGAATATATTTTTTAACACCGCTTTTAGTTAAATTATTTATTTTAAATAATTTTATTTAATATAGAATTAAAATTAAATAGTTTATATTTATGATTAAATACTTTAATCTAAAATTAAATACATTTATAGAATTAAAAAATATTTACCTCCAATTGTTTCCGCCATTATTTACCGCCAATAGTTTCCCATTATTTTTAATTAGTTTATTTAATTTTAAAAATTATTTTATTTAATTTAAATAATTTTATTTAATATAGAATGAAAATTAAATAGTTTATATTTATGATCAAATACTTTATTTTAAAATTAAATACATTTTTCCCGCCATTATTTTTCCCGCCATTATTTTTCCCGCAAAGTTTTCCTTATATATCCCGTCAAAACATAAATAACCACAAAACACACGTAACCATAAATGGCCGATTACACGGAAAAAGAGTGGTCACCGGTTTTATCGTCCATATATCTCTTTACTCGAGTTCTTGATACGTATGGGTCGAATTTATGATGAATATGGTTCTTATAAGAACATAGATCCGCTTATAAGAGACCGCATTCGGAATGGTTAAGGAAAGAGCGATTCTACATAGTGTATTTGGACAAGGAAGCTACTTCGCATTATGGAATGGAGGAGCAAACCCACCGGAAGTCAAGCAATGTGGGAGCAAGTCACAAGCAAAGGAAGGAAAAGATGAAGTCGAAAAAGCCCGCTCGACACACATTTGATGATGCGGAAATAGGATAACAAATCTTGAAGCATTGTTTGAACAATTCGCAAGCAAAGGAAGGAAAAGATGGTGCAGTGTTCTAGCAGAGCGGGAAGTAGCAGGAAAATAATTGAATGGCCGAGTTGTTTTGTTTGATCTGTTTCATTTTGTTGTCAAGTTGTTTCGCTTTGAGTTGTTTCGTATGTCGTGTAGCATATGGTTTATGTCGTGTTGTGTATAATATCGCTTGCTTGCCAAGTTGTTTCGCTTTGATCTGCTTCGTTATGTTGTCAAGTTGTTTCTTTATTCATGTGTAATTTAGTATTGGAAAGGGGTGTTTGGAAACCATAATCTTGTTAACTTAGAACATGGTCAAATTGAAAGGTACATAGTAATAAGTGACATGTTAACTTAGAACATG